>VXAZ01002100.1:362550-544578 GCA_013399875.1 Gymnorhina tibicen | reverse complement strand
TGTACCGCGCCGTCCGGCCGCCGCCGGGGCCGGGGAAGGGGAAGCGGCAGCGGCGGCGCAGGGGCCGGCGCTCCGGTGGGGTGCGGGCCGGCCCGCGGTGTTTTGCTTCGAGCCCGGCCCGCCTCGGGGACGGGCCCGAGCGTTTCCTCCGCAAAACAACGGGGGCAGCGGCGGGCGGGGGGTGCTGCAGAGCGGCCAAAATCCTGGGTTTGCGTCGTGTTGTTCGGCTTCCTTTTGACTGCTGGAGCTATGGCCTGTCACCGGTACCGTGGACGATTTTCTGGAGGAAACAAACGCGTGGCTTGGCTCTCAGGGCTCATTCTTCCCGCATTTTGACCCGAATTCGTGAGCAGTTTCTGTTCCTTTGAAGTGTCGTTCACAGGCAAAATGGGCTCTCTTCCCCTCGCCCACAGCAGCCAGCGCAGGCCCCCGGTACCCCTCTGCCCCCGTTCTCCCACAGGCCGCCGTCCCTGGAACAAGGCTTGGCACCGTTCCCTAAAAAACATGGAATATTCCCCATCCAGAAAGAGGGGCAGCTGCCATGATTCCCGTTTTGCCTCCAGCCCATCAAACTGTTCTTGTGCTCTTGTGCCAGGTGAAGCTAAAGGTGCGGTTCAGCGGAGCTGTTGGAGCACTGCCGACCCCGGCCGTGCGTCCCCAGCGACCCCGGCCCCCCACGATTCCAGCGAACCCCTGCTCTGTGGGCCGGGAGGGCTGAAGCCTTATCTGACAAACCCCACAATTCATTTCCAAGCAGCTCAGGTCCCTGAACAGGCTCTCCAGAAAGCCAGGCAACATCCAGGGGCGAGGCCACAACTGCCCCCTCCTCAGTGGACCTTAACCGCTGCAGCATGCCCGTGTAAGGATGGCGGAGCAGGAAATAAATCAGAAATCAGCTGCACTTCAATTTCAGCTAAATTCCTTTAGACTGTCCCTGAAGTCTTTCAAAAGGATCAGTAATTGAACTGCTACTGAAAAATGTGTTACCTTTTGAGAAAGAAAGTGACCCTTTCAACTTAGCCACATCCCTTTGGTGTTAGGAGGCTGAAAAAAGAGACAAAAAGAAAAAAAAATTTTTTTTTTTTTAGTAACGAGCAGAGTGACAAATTAATATTTTAAGGCTAATTGGAAACCAGTTCTAACCATTCTGTTCAAGTCAACCCCGTGGTTAAATGTGTTTGAGTATACCCAATGAACAAAACTACGGTAATATTGTTCTACTTTGAAAAGGAAATATAATAAATGGAGTAAACACAAAGCCCAGCCAGCGCCTAGCTGAGGATGCCACCAGGCACAGTAAGCACCCTCCCCCAGCCTGTAGGAGGAGACAATGGCTTTGAAAAAGGTGGAAAATAAAATTTTAAAATCTCCTGCTCCAGCTTAACCCAATGCTGATTATGGTAGCCCCTAGGTGACTAGAAGCAGCAACAGCAACATCTCTATCCATTCCTTCCCTCCTTTTGTATGACTTTGATCTTGGCGAATAGCAGTTTTGTGAAGGAAAAATAAATGAAATTGTAACATTTTTTTTGTCTGGTATTTTTTTGAAAACCTTCATTAAATGAGAGAAAGCACAACTAAAGAAGTTGTTAAATATGCAAAAAGCCTCAACAGAATCTTCCATCAATAAGAGTTTAGTGCACGGCTGATACCATAAAACGCGGGATCTCCTGAGGCCTTCTATTAAGCATCCACACCCAGAAGCAGGATTAAATGTATTTCAGGCCAAATCCAACATGGGTTTTTACCCCACTTTTAAAAACCACTCATGAGGTACCTATTCTCTTCAGGCAATTTGATGTGCCCATCAGCTGGCTTTGAGCAGTCTTTCTGCAAATTAACCTGATTAAATTTTGCCTTCCTTTTTTGACTGTGGAGGATGACTGATGTTATCCTATTTATGACAATCTTTTACATATACATCTAAAGCTATGATGAATTTTATTTTCCCTTCAGACTGTACTTTTTGATTCAAATTGCCACATTTTCTCAAACTTGTATCATTCTTGTTGCTCTCCTCCAGTCATTTGAATGTAACATCCACAATAGGACACTGTAGACCAGCCAAGCCTCAGCAGTGATGAAGAAAGTAGAATAATTAATGGCGACTTACATATAGAATTTTTGCCAATAAATCCCTCAATGTGATTTGTTTTTGTTGCAATGGCAATTTCATGCTGACTCATTGAGTAGTGGGTCAGTGCCAAGAGCACCCTTTCTTCACCAACTATTCCCTGTATGAATTTCATGCCTTCCTAAGTGCCTAGCCAGCACTTGCCCTCATCTTGTTCATTTTGCACACCAAATGGAGAGTATTTTTTAGTAGCAATGGTTTATCAATGTACATTCTGAAGTGGCTTATTGATCTTAGAGCATGGATCATTAATTTTGCATTTTTCTTTAAAAAATAATTTCTCAATCAGTTTAATGAGGCTTAGTCAATATTATCCTGCTTGGAAAGGTGCAGCCTAGAAAACTGATGAGAAGACAAAGTTAAATACCATTAACTCTAATATTTGCAGGGATTTTTTTTGTCTTATTTGTATTATTAGTTTTTACTACAAAAGTACCACAAGGACTAAAGGGGGTTTTATTGTTTAAACAAGATGTTTGAATAGAACTACCCATATTTTATAAAATTATATTCAGAAATGTTGCTGAATTTTGCTGAAACTTGATACCTTATCTATCAAATCCTTGAACAGAACGTGAGATCCATGTTTCTAGTCTCCATTCTTGCCTTCCCTGCTGCACCACCTGTACCTCAGGGGCTTGCCCTGAAGCCACCCACTAGCCATGTCCCCTGCCTGGACTCCAGGAGAGTCCTACGAGCTAGCCACAGAAGGGGCCAGCACACGTCCATTTTCCACCAGCAGCCATCCCCCGCCCAGTGGTGCCCTCATGTGTCTCCACACGTGAATTTCAAACATTGGGATTTCAGGATTTCGTTCGACTTTTATGTGGCACTAGAAACCCGGCATACCCAATCTCTGTGCCGTGCAGTGCCTTTCTCTCTCGCCTAAAATCGGTTTGGGAATTTCCTACAAGGGAAGGATGTACGGAGCAAAATAACTTGAGCCCATGCCGGCATAATCTGTGCTTATATTTGGATAATAATAGCTACCAAGAAAATCCAACAGTCTGTTTCAGATTACAGCAAACCCCTAAATTCAGATATGAATTCTCTTTGCCCCTTTATTTTCAAGGCTACCAGTAAAAAGAAACTTTACAAATTACCCTGTTTTGTATCTATATATTCGTGTACTGCGGGCAGGGAAAGTTGGCACGGTTTCAGTGACATTATGCCTGTCTTCACAAGTTAAGATTAATTTGCTGTTTCAAAGGCCATCAAGCCAGTTCAAGCCTATCTCATTTTTTTAAAGATTAGAAAAATTCAGCTGAGTATCAAGTTTTCCTCTGTGTGGGCACCTACATATGTACGTACAGAGGCCATTAGGATTCATAGCCAGGGCCATAACTCATTCTTTTCTCTAATTTTTTTTTTAATAATAAGGAGAAAACATGAACTCATACAAGTTAATTGCACAAATATTTTGTTATTAAATGCTGGAGTGTAAGATTTACATAAACAATTCACCCAAAGTTTGTGCAATGCCATCATCCAAGGAAACAAAGTCTGCAAGCTGCTGCTTCTGCACAAGTTTTGCAATGTCTTTTTTTCATGTATGCAACATTAAATTTGTTCATATGACAATTGCAGCATCTGCCCCATCTGTTCAGGATGCTCTTGGGAAATAACACTTCAAATACATTCACGATACATTTATTAGGAAGTTTTGCAGACTTTCATTATTTCAGTACTCAAGGCCATATGAAATCAATAGATTACAGATACCATGTGCCATGTGCTATTAAATTTTCTCAAGGCACAGCCACAGAGAGCCAGCCCAGTGACACTGTTCTCATCTTCGGCAATCACAGCAGAAGCTGTCTTATCCCACAGCAGACTGAGCTTTGCATGCTATGCTCAAAGAAATGGAGAAATCGAAGTTGACCAAAGGCCTGGTAGAGGCTGGCTTCTTCTTTAATCTATAGTGGTGCCATATTGCCAGATGTTCCTAAGAGAAAACCGATGCCCTGTGCTTCAAAGGAAGACAGGATACCCCTGACTTGGAAGCAAATTATTTCCTATTTATAGATTTGTTGAACTCTTTGGCACTTCTTTCACTCTCTGAAAAAGCTGTAGCAGACAAGCATCTGAGAAGAAAGATTTTCCATATGATTTCAAAAAATGAGTACTTCCTACCAATATTCCAGCTCATTTCTAATGTGTCAGAGTAACCCTCTACTCACAAAGTACAATTGGGCTATTGTACATCAGAAAGAAGTCTTTCCATACTGTGACATCCAACCAGCTGAAGCCAAGACATACAAGATTTTAATACATTCATTGTCTTAATGAAGAGCTGTGAATGTAATGAACATGCTCAGGGCAATACAGTGCTCATGTCCTCCAGCAGGACTGCAGAGGGACATCTCCATACTACCTACATATAACTCTTCTCTGACCCTGACTCTTCTCACTCGACCCTGTGGTCAAGAGATATTTTGTGCTGCATGCACATGGCTAAACTTTCCTCTACACCCCTTAAAGCTGGACACATTTGTTCCATCTAGTGTGCACAGTTATTCCCTGATCGTAGAACATGGTGGTGTGTGTTTGCATACTCGGTATTGTCTGAAAGTGTCATGCAATGACCCCATGTGGTAGGTGGTCATTGAACAGTACGGACCAAAGCAAACTGCCAGAGCTGAGCCTGTACTCTTGCCCTGTGCAGTTTACTTCTACATGCATAACGTCGTGGCATTTTCTGATCCCGAGTTTCCTAGTCTATACATACAGCTACTGTTGCCAGATTCCTCGTATAATTCATTGTATTTGGCCTTTTTAATTTGACTTTTTTGTTGGATTGTGGCTCTCCATTAGATGATTCAGACCCACTGGCAAAAGTGGTACATGCTCTGCAGTATCTACTACCATCTGCAAACTTTGCCATAATATTTTATGTTGTCAAGATCATTGACAAAAATATTAAGCACAAAAATAAGTTTATAGGGGGGAAAAATCATTACAATAACTTCTTTTGTTTATGTCTTTTCATTAACAATAACATCTGGAGATCAAACAGCTAGTCAGTTTTTAATCCATGTAATGTTAATTTCATATAATGGAAGCTCTTTTACATCAAAGTGTTATTGCTGTATTGACTGGGAAGCTTTGAAAGAATCAATGGCAGTCACGTGAACACAGTTGTCCATAGCACTTGGAGTCAGGCAGTTTTCAAAGCAAAGGAGGAAACACAGACACACACTCCCCAGCAGAAGAGCTATAGTAAGTACTTTCTTGGATGCTGTGTTGGCAGATCTTAATTATATTTTAACCTCTAATTTTTGCTAAGATCCAAAATTAGCAATCTCTTTGCTATGGTTAAGAATAACATCATTAGTTATTCAACAAGTCCTTTCAAGCTTTTCAAAACTGATGCAACTTTAACAATAGTCTTCTGGAATTACCCATGACCTAGGAAAATACCTTATTAGCAGCTGAAGACAGGTACTTGTCTAACTCTCTTAGGACTAAAGTTTGATTAGAGCAGAACCTGGCCTGCTTGCTTTCTTGCAGGTGATTTTTTTTCTCTGTCTTTCTCACATGAATACATAATCCCTTTGTTCCAAATACCAGAAATCTGTTGTACTGTTTACCTACCATACTTCACGTATACTTGGGGTAAGATTCTTCCTTGGTTTTTCGCCCAATATTTATGTAAAGTGCCCTTTTACTTCATTTAATCCGGCTGCCTGCTACTACTCCAGCAAGTAACTTTTTCTTTTCTTGCTACTTTTAATCCCTGTCATTAATTACTTTGTTTCCCCACCTGAGTCTTTACAAATTGATTTTCTATTTTCTCATTTCCTCATTTCATTTTTTAACCAGCGTGGCTTTCTGCCCAGTAAAAGCTTTACATGCTAATAGAATCGTGTCGATCTGCATATCCAACTGGCTATCTTTGAACTACTGGCAGTTTCTCTTAACGCTTCCTACTTCAAAGCCTTGTTCTCTGTCCTTTATGCTGACAATTAGTCTAAGCTTTGGGTAATTAGCTCTTTTAGAGTTTCACAGATGAACATTGGTGCTACCATTGCCTGTTTAGGCAAATGGAGTGTAATCAGAATCTAATGAGAAATACATAAACAACAGAGTAATTTTTAGAGTGACAATTAACTATTCTTTGTCAAGAGAAGGTCTTATAATGAGTCATTCCCTTTGGGAGGAGGCATACTGCATTAAGAAGCTTTAAAAAGAAAATAATCCTTCTCCTTGAAGTTCATAGCTTTTTTTTTTCCCATGCCGACTATCCAGCAAGCATTCCCTGGTTCGAGTTAACCAATGGTATTTATTTTCCATCTTGATGCTGTTTAGGTAGATCATAAGCTTTAGCATAAAACGTTGTCATTTGGTAAGATCCAAATGTTTTGACAACTCATATATAGGAGAACATATTCAGGTGTGTTTTACCCTATAGTTTTTTAAGGCCAGTAGAGGCAACAGCAATAATCCAATCAGGCATGCATTAAAATAGGACTTAAACCCAGGCCACATTCACCTAAACTCATAGCATCAAGAGATCAGACCTAGTCCTACGGCCATGACATTATATAAAACAGAGCAGAAGTTAGTGCTGCAGGTTCTCTGCTGCAGAAATTGTATTTTTAAAATAACACTTTTTTTATTTTTATACAAAACTTCATTGTGTATCTGTTTCACCACATGCCTTTTTAAAATACCGTTTTTGTACCTAAATGTAACCAAACCATGTAACTCTGTAGAATGACAGCTCACATGTTTTTAAATATTATTAATCTTTGCCAGAAAAGTTTTCTTAGACCCATTAGAAAGGTTGCTAAAGTTCATACTTTACAGTTTCACCTACATCTATTTAATAATTTACAGGGTGGGAATTGTAACACTGAATTCTCTTTCACCAAAGCACTTAACCTAAGGATTTGTTTAAGTTTATCACTGTTTCTCAGACCACTTAAGTACGTCTTGAAGTTCCAGTGGAGCCTTGGTATGTTTAAATGGTTTGCTGAATAGAGATGAATTTAAGAACACAAGTTTGTTTTCTGGGTTTTTGTATTTTTCTTTTTTTTTGAATAGACTTTTATTCTGCAATTTAGTATAAATTTTCAGCATTTCTCCTATTAAATGTCTAAGAGTGATAGCTGTTTAAGAACTTTGATTTTAAAATTATCCAGGAAAAATATGCAAATATTTTTATAGTTTATCATTTGAACTAGAGAATGAATCCAGATATTCAGTGCCTTATAAACTATAGCAATTTTTTAAAACGTGCAAATGACTCTTATAGGGATATGCTCAATGAATACTTAACAGATCCCTAGAGCTACTGGCACAACTTCACGGGAGTTATGTCAGAATTTTATACCTATACAGTACTGCTGCAAATGAATAAAGTTTAAATAATTAATTTCCTTCTACATGCGATGCATTGACAAGCATGGGTGGCCTCCTAGCTACCTCAGCCTCAGTTATAATGTGAAAAAGCAGGTGAGAGTTTCTGGAAGCAAAAAGGTACAAAACCAACATAATCATAGAATCATAGACTCACTTAGGTTTCAAAGGACCTTTAAGATCCTCAAGTCCACCTGTTAACCCAACACTTCTGAGTCCACCACTAAACCATGTACCTAAGCGTCACATCTACAGTCTTTTAAATACCTTCAGGGATGGTGACTCAACCATTCCCATGGGCAGACTGTTCCAATGCTTGACAACACTTTCCATGAAGAGATTTTTCTTAGTATCCAATCTGAACCTCCCCTGGCATGCCTTGAGGCCATTTTGTCTTGTCCTGTGGCTGGTTGCCTGGGAGAAGAGACCAATCCCGACCTGGCTACACTCTCCTTTCAGGTGGTTGTAGAGAGTGATAAGGTCTCCCCTGAGCCTCCTTTTCTCCACCTAAACAACTCCCGCTCCCTCAGCTGCTCCTCACAGGACTTGTGCTCCAGACCCTTCCCCAGCTTCACTTCCCTTCGCGGGACACACTCCAGCTCCTCAGTGTCTTTCTTGTAGTGAGAGGCCCAGAACTGAACCCAGAATTGGAAGTGTGGCCTCACCAGTGCCGGGTACAGAGATACAATCACTGCACCTGTCCAAGCCATAAGCAGCTGTTTTTTCCAGGAGAATGCTGTGGGAAGCAGTGTCAAAGGCTTTGCTAGAGTGCAGGCAAACAACATCCACAGCCTTTCCCTTATCTACTAGACAGATCATCTTGTCATAGAAGGAGATCAGGTGATCAGGAGATCAAGGAGGACCTACCCTTCATGAACCAATGCTGGCTGGGCCTGATCCCTTGGCTGCCCCAGAGCACACAGCACATGGCGCTCAGGATGATCAGCTCCATGACCTTCCCCTGTATCCGGGTTATACCGACAGGTCTGTAGTTCCCTGGCTCCTCCTTCCAACCCTTCTTACAGCTGGGTGTCACACTGGGTAGCCTCTCCAGTTAGCCAGGACTGATGATAGAGGATGGGAAGTGGCTCAGTGAACACTTCTGCTGATTCCCTCAATACCCTGGGGTGCATCCCTTTGTGGCACACAGACTTGTGTCTCTAAGTGGTATAGCGTGCCACTGAACATTTTCCCTTGGGTTATGGGGATTCATTCTGCTCCCCGTCCTCCAGCTCAGAGGGCTGGGTGCCCAGAGGACAACTCGTCTTATTACTAAAGACTGAGGCAAAGAAGGCATTAAGTACCCCAGCCTTTTCCTCATCTTTAGTCACCGTTTCCCTTCACATCTATAAAGAATGGAGATTCTCCTTAGCCTTCCTTTTGTTGCTAATGCATTTATAGAAACATTTTTTATTATCTTTTATGGCAGTAACCAGATTAAGTTCTAGTTGGGCTCTAGGTCTTCTAATTTTCTGCCCTGCATAACCTCATGACCTGACTTAATGAAGTAAGTAATGTAAATTCTGACATGAAAAATGACTGTTGAAAACAAGAGGCAGCTAACCCATTTAAATGTTTTAATCCATTAAAATAAAATAAAATAAAATAAAATAAAACAGAATTTTCCTTACTTCAATGAAGCAGACGCACAGCCAGGTGATTCTAAGTGCCCCAGTTCCAATTACCATCTGAATTGGGTATTAGAAATCTATCTGCAATCAGAGAGAAAAGGCTTGTAGCGACCATTTAGGAGCTGCAGATGAGACAATCACATTGGGTGACCCTGGCAGAACATGGAACTGGAACTAAGCAACCTATTTGAGCAATACCAGAAGAGTTTTTATTTCCAAATCAATAGAGCAATACAAAGTGAAGCAGCAGATGGGAAAGTGATACATGCTTTCACATCTACATAATTCACCACTAATGTACAATTCATATAAATGCTTTCATGTGGATGAATTCAACACTGCACTGTGAAGAAGCAACGTGTCTGTGGGTTAACTTATAGAGTATCTGTCAGTAAACAGAGAAATCTTGTACTTGATTTCACATCTTGTACTGATGTTACATATGGAATAAAAATCTGATTTGGCAGCATCATATTTCTAATGGTGATTTGGCTGCATCCTATTTCTAATGGTGATTTGGCTAGTCTGGACCAAATTTACAGCATGTAGGGTACAAACAGTGGCTGAAGTATGTTGAATGTATACCTTTACACTTAATTGTCCTTCTCTACTTTGTTTTACAAAGCTGAAGAGCATTTTATCTTTGGCTCTTCTCTCATACGATTAGTTGAGTGTCCTTTTCTTTTTTAACCAACGTAATGCAAAAGAACTTAACAGTGGAAGTCCTCTGCTTACCCAGGTTAGAATCTTGTTTATGCTAAAAACTTAAATAGAGCCTTATTGGGAAAAAAAAACCAACCAAAACCAACAAACCCAACTTTAAAAAATGCAGCTGTGAAACTTGTTTCTCCTGGAAGCATTATGTAAACATGGTACTTCACCAGGGAAAGTTCAGTTGTGGTTTGTGATGCTAAACTAAATTATCTTAGATACTCTGTAAGTATACAATATAAATTAATTTGACTTAATCTTATGGATAAATCACCCATCTTTAAAGGACTGTTTATTTTGTAGAGCAACATATCTTAAGGGAGCTAGGTAGGGTTGAAATTATATAAGAATATTTCTGTAAGTTCTCACTGGATTTAAAACTGGATTGCAAATCCAGCTGCAGCTAAAAATTGCAGCCACCTGAATTCCTGGGTAATAACAAAGGTAATCAGAACTTAGCCCTTCTTATTGTGTTGTTTTACTTACCCTTAGTAAATGTACCATTGTTGTGGCACTTGGGTTCTCCGCAAAGCAAATTCAATCCAGTGGAACAATAATACAAAGTAAGAGTGGCACCACAGGAAAAATGAGTCAGGCAAAATGGATAACGAAATCACTGGATAATAAAAGAATGCACTGTGTATAAACTGAGGGGGTTGTTACAGAACTATTTCTGTTACCAATCTTTCTAATAAACTTGGAAAACTGAGGATTATACGGAATTACTGACTTGGTGGAAATCTGAGTTTTGGGCTTCATTTTCTCGTTGCCAAAAACAAGAGCTGGGAGACTGATACTTTTTTACTCCCAAAGAAAACTACCACAGTCTTTTTAAATACTCAATGCCATCTTTTTGTTGCATGATCAACACTTCACAGCACTTTGTCTTCTCGAAGTGCAAAGCAAGTGCTATGAATTCAATATAATGTTAGATTAAAGTTTAGTAGGCTAAGGATTATATTCATTTAAGAGAATGCTATCAAGTCAGAAATTACATTAAAGTAAATCTTCTTGTTTGTGTTATTGATTAGAACTATGTGTGTTCTCTTCTAAGACTTCTATGCCCACCTATATGGGTCTTGTCTATTTTAATAAGGACTAACACCAATCCTATAACATCTGATTTCTTTTACACTTTCCCTGCCTGAACCATCGTAGAGTTTGTGCACACTTCCTAGCAATACTGCAATACAAACAAAGACTCATGCCTTAATGATCTGCAAGTAAGTTTTTTCTTTGTATTGAATATATATGAAAAGATTGTGAGTCACACCATCTTTTGTCCCCCCTGTCTTTTAATATGGATGCATATCTCTATACTAAAGGATTTTCCTCTTTGCTCCCATTGAGCCTGCAATAAATACAGCAAATATTAGTGGTAAATATTAGTGGTTTACTATCTTAGGTACAGGTTTCCTGAGATGATGCCTCACATGTCAGGAAGAAAAGGCATCAGTGGCACATTTCCCCTTAGGAGAAGACATAAAAGCTGCCTGGATCATGGCCAAACAGCCTTGGCACACGCACCACAGGTATATATTCTCAGTGCATCAGGCTGCCTGGGCTCAAGAGAAGTCTAAACAAAAGGAAGACTTTATATCTAGGCCCTGCAAAGAAGCTAACAAGCAATATACTAAGACAGAGCCAGAGAGCAGGGATACAATGATGGGTTTGAGAAAACCTGTGTTTTCCAGGGAGAAGATGAATGTGAGTGACAGAGGCTCTGGAAAGAAAACAGTTTTGTCCGGATCCCCATACAAGCTGGGCTGTCTTAAGGATATATATACTGGATTTGTCCCTTTCATGTATCTGAAGAGGGCCACCCCTGTATTTAGATGAGACAAAAATGTGTATAAGTTGTTTGCTAAAAAAATAATTTCTAAGCACCATTTTACTCAATTTGCTAATAATTTTCAGCTTGCTTTCAGAAGGCATTTTTCTCATTCCTATCATGATTACCGTGACAATGAGAAGTTGACCCAGGAAATACAGAACCATCTGATTGCAGTCAAATGGAGTCAAAAGTATCTGCTTTCTACATCAGAAAAAAGGCTATCTTTGTGGTTCTTCAGGAATTTTTTGGTCTGCTAAATTTTTCATTCCAACTCTCAAGATCAGAATTTTATACCCCTTTTTTCTTATAGCACTGTACAAGATCATCAATGCCATTTCATCCGTGTATTTAAATCCCCACCTAAAATATTTTCTCTGGTAATAGTTTTAATAATATTGAAAGGAGCACCCATACAGCTGTGTGTTCCCACTCTTGCAGATAATGCAGAAGACCCTTACATGCAGTTTGCAGCTGTGCGCTAGCACTGTAATGCTTATAGAAGATCCTTCAACATTTGGTACATATACACACACAGAGAGTCTGATTCATATTCTCAGTCCTTTAGGATGATGGTTTTTTGGACAAACAGAGAAGTGGATGTCTACAACCATTTCAGGTTCCCAAAGAGACATGTAAATGAAGCCTGTTGTACAAGTTCTCATTTCTCATCAGATAGATCCAGAAAAAAAGGAACAGAGAAAGGGAGAGATCTGGACACAATTTTATTATGCTGGAATAACTTACAAGAGGAACTGTGATACCACAGTCTTCTTCAAATTGTCTTCTAAAGCATGTGAAATGGCAATGAGCAGCGACTGATATTACACTTGCATTATTTACAACCCTTTAAAAGGCAGATTTAAATTATTCTTTTAGTTACTATGGTAATCTAGGAGACCTTTGCAGCCTCCAGCTTTCTGAGTAAGGAATGAACTGTTGCTTCAAAACACTTTCAATATTGCTACAGAAGACTATTTATGGTGCTTTTTCTTTTTTTAATCTTTCCCATTTATATTTGGTTGGTTGGTAACACATTAGATTGCTGTCGTGTGGAGTGGTGACTTCAACGTAATAATTTTGCCACCAGACCTGTAGACAGCATGGGTTAAAGACTTTTATCCTCATGTATTAGGATGTAAACCGAGAATTGCCTCATGTCAGAGCATAAAAGTTCTCCTGATTAATAAAATATGAGGCAAAAATTTGAAATTTATTTTATTGTAATGTTACATAGAATTTTTCTCTCTTTTTTCCTATTTTTTTAAAAGTCTTCATTGGAGGATTTGCATGGGAGGTAAGATCTAAGTCTTACAGATACACTTTTAATGTTGAAACTTATGAAAAATGTTTACAAGTACTACCTTTGAACGTCACTGGATAGTACTAAAAACTGGTAAACTGCTCTAAAATATTATTCTATTAGTCAATTTTCATGCAACCTGTATGCAAATAAATAATTTATTTGTTTTTAAACAGGAATGGCATAGCTATGAAAGGTGAGAGACTGGGAGAGCCGTGAGATCTTAACTCAGAGAGAAGGTGCGGTGCCGAGCATTTCAGTACTGCAGGTTTGCGTATGTTGTCTCACCATTCTGCCCTCTCCTCAAATGAAAGCATCAGCAGGATAAGAAGGAATTTCCTGTGTCTATGCTCCTCCACCTGCTTACTGTCCAGATACCTGAGTTACTTGTTAGGTCTGGTGAAAGTGGGTTGGAATTTTGTGATACACGCATCAGTCTTCAGGGAAATCAGCCTGACATCACCTACATCTGGGAATGGTCATCCCAGTGATAACAGCTTTGAGACATTACTGACTTGGATTTGATTTGAATCACAGATAAAAGGATTAGCTTGAAACTTGTTTTCTAGTTGATTCTTTCTTGTTTCAATGTCAGTGGATATAATTTGCATTCCTTTCATACTAGGCATAACTCTCAGTGTTGATTAGAAATTATGGTTTCAATTAAAACATACACTTTTAAATTTTCTGCTGTTGCATTTTTCCCAAGTTTGTAAAGGTAAAGGCTGCTAAGCATTCAAGAAGCTTGAGTAGGTTTTGCATTCAAATCACTTTCTTTGTCCAAACTCCTCTATATACCACAAAGAAAAATTCACAAAAATATAACATAACTTATAAGTTTGTGTAAACAAACTTGTTGCAGTGGTAGCCACAATTTCAGGACTTCTGATAGCTTGAGTTGCTTCCCTGGAATTTAAATCCATTACCTATGCAGCATCACAAGGTAAGCAAAATTCATATTGATACAGCTCATGTTACTTTCCAAAGGAAGACATTGAAGTAAAAATTAGGATTTTTCAGCCTCATTATGGCCCATTCTTCAATTTCAAACTACTCTTATATTCTCTTTCAAGAGAAAGCATATGGAATGACACTGGATTTTGAGTTGTACATAAATTGTACACATCTTGTTGATCTGAAGGAAAAGTTGAACAAGTGAGCGATATAATTAGAAAATTAATTAGGCTGTGTCTACACTGAGATTTTGGCTTGTACCGTTAAAACAGTTTTGAATCAAATTCCCCAGTCAGTCACACTTGCTGCACACTGTTGCGTAAAAGGAATGGGGTTTGTATATACAAACTGTATTTCCTTGGGAGAAACTGAATCTCAAGCCCCACACCAGGTGCTCCCCAAATGTGCTCCATCCCCGTGCGGGGGTCCAAACCACAACGCCCAAACCTAACATCAGACAGTTTCCAACCACATGTGCGCCAGAGACGTTTGGTCCAGAGCACCCCATTAGACCTATTCTGAGTCAAAACTTCAGACCACGTTTATTGAAGATGCAGGAGGCTCAGCACCTAACAGTAGATCCATTGATCCGCTCCTAATGCATCACGGTGCCGGCTGACAGGCACATGGTCTCCGTTCTCTCTGCACGTGTAGGCCTGGTGCAGCGGAAGAGGGGCTGTCTCTGCATGCCTTTGCACACCATTGTGCAACCCGTGTGCTGAGACGGTTGCTGTGGCTGACTGAACCACAGCTATTAAACCTTGCCCTGGGACGTGCTGATCATTGCTCTAGCGCTGCTACGGGGCTCCTGCGTGCTCAGCGTGCAGGCCGGCTCATGCCTGCCCACCGGAGCCTGCGTGCCCATCCTCAGGGCACTGTTCCACACGTGCTGGATGTGATTCTGCACGGAGCTTCCTTAAGAGCAGGAAGATCACCCAAAGATGCCGCTCCCAGGCTCGGGGCCTTTTTCCTTTGCCCCTCAGAAGAATGTTCTAATGATGGCATGTGAAATTATACAACGCTATCAGATTTCAGCCAAATCGGACCATAGGTCACGTACAACACAGAGATGTCTGGAAAACAGATGCTCCTTGTAGCTTTGGTTATCTAAATGTGTGTGGTTGATTGCCTTTTTCACGTTAATGAATAGGAATCATGGGAAACCTTCACATAAGAGATCAAAATAAACACGACTGCAGTGGGTCCAAGAGGTCCGGAGATGTTTTGCAAACACACTTAAAAATGCAACAGCTCTGAAACTACAGTGAATACTTGACACAAAGATTCGTCTCCGTCAATATGCATAACGTTCTCCTTATTGTTGTTGATGAGATATTCAGAACAAAATTCTGAGGCTTATTTTTAAGCCTATTTGTGGATTACTTCCAGCAAGTCGCTTTTACAAAACAAGCCTAACAAAAAGCACACGGTGTAGCTCTTTATAGCAATATATTTCCTATTCCTCTTTTTTTATAGCTACTTTATAGTCCGCCCATCTTATCACATAAAAGGAAAAACATTTTCATTACTGAGAACTGACTTTCATATGAAATAGCATAACTCAATACTTCTCTGCTAGGTAGAAAAATTAATCCTCCCTTATTAAAAAGAAAAACTGTTTTCATTTTACTCTTTTTCAGCCAAAGAAAAGATGAACAAAATTCAAACATATGTTCAGTATTTCAGCTAAAAATCTGCAAGTGTATTTGAAAAAATCAAACTTCAAACAGGCCAGAAGATAATTTCTCTCTTGTGACACAAGTTTGAAGGACACTTGCCAGACACTTACACACCCACTTCCTTGGCTAGAAAATCTTTTAGCAACCAGAAATTACAGTTCAAGCATACATTTAAGTGCTAAGTACTAATGCCCAACATTAAATGCTCATCCATCTCTGCAGTCACAATGCAAAAGAGCTTTCCTTTTCTCTTTTTCTGTGTTCCAGTTAGTTCAGCTGCTTGCCTGCACTCATCTGTCCCTTTCTTATCGGACATAGAGACATTGTAAGACTAATATCTATAACAGCTTGCTCAAAAAATAGCTTTTTTCCTGCAGGGTACAGAGGACTGGATGGCCAAGCACTAAAATTTGCTACTGTGAGATCTGTTCCTACAAACTAAATGAGGGAGAAGGCAAGACATTATTAATCTCCTTTAAAAGATAAATTCTGAACACAACCTTGAAATACTTTCCAGCATTTCACAGAGTTCCATTTTCATAAAATTGATCTTACTGCTTAAAACATCAAGCAAATAAAAGGAAAAAAATCTGAAGTTAATAACTCCTGACTTTCCCAGCCCAAGACAAGTCATCTTCAGTGTGCTAGAGATCTTGCTGGTTTTCTGAATGTCTTAAATAAGCCAAAATAGTCCCACTGGAGTCAAGCAAAAATTAACACCACCTAGTCCTAATGTGACCTCAGCTGGAGTCTGGTGTGCAGCTCTGCCCGTCCATGCTTAAGAGAGAAGGGCTGAAATTCCAACAGTTGCAAATGATATTCAGATAATCCAAGGAAAGGAGAGCTTGTTTTACAAGAGTAAACTAAAAGGCCTTGGATTGCTTAGTCTAGCAAAAGGGTGACTGTCGGGGAATGTGATTCCTATCATGTGCTTGGACTTGTTCCAAGCTGTGTGGATTCTGACCAGCCGGCCAGAACACACGTGCTCGTTGGTTAACGGGAAAGCCGAACAGATCAAAGTCACGCTGGAGCCTCTCCAGCAGTGGGCTGCTGATATGCTTGCCTACCTAGCAAAGCTTTTAGTTCCTTAAAACTCACTAAAACATCAACTTTCAATCCCTTTGACAAATTCAGCTGAACTGGAGCCATGGCTTCGAAACATACTGAGTTTAGAGAGGACTGAAACAGACTGACTGACAGGCACAGACAGAATCAATAGTTTCTTAGGAAAGCAGCTATGGACACCTCATTAAAAATGTATAGCAACAGTAAACACATCTAAAACAAGGAAACAATAGGGAGACAGAGAGTTAAGGGAAAAACAAGAGATATTTGCATACATTGAATAAGCTGAGAGAGAAAGCAGCTCATTTATGACTTTGATCAGCAGGAGCAGTGTATTACCTTTTGAGCTTCTCCATTAAACAGATGTAGACTGCAAGTAAGAACTACTACATGAAAGATACAATAAACAGCATACTGCATTATTTCAGATTACAGCAATCACAGTTTAAGGAACTGCATGACTGAAAAAAAATCAGCAGTGTCTGCAACACAGTCTGCCTACAATTAGTGCTACATTTTAGCATTTAAACACTTATTTTATGAAGGCTGGTTCACCAAGGTACCTAAAAAGAAAAAGAGATGAGTGTCTCTGAAGACCTCTACCCCTTAATTTCTTAAAGAACCTTGGTCCTTACTTTGGGAATGGTTATTCAACAGGCATCTAAAATTGAGCTACAAGTCAGTTATCCAAGATACATGAATTGAACACGATGCTTACAGTGAAGTATCTTCTCAAATCCTCTATTTTTTTAACCAATACCTTACCGACTGTAAGAAAGCATTTAGTAAGAAACTGTAAATGTAAGCACTTCCTTACTTTTTACACATGCACTGTGAACAACACAATTTCCTGGTCCCCAGCATTGTAAAGTGTGGATCCCTCCCACATACATTCAACATTTTAATATCCCACTGAAACTTTTCTATCTAGTTAAGGAGATGACTTGAAAGGCTGAGTAATCAAATAGATTTAACTTTCCTCTGCTGTCATTTGTGAGTTTACATAAGAAAATGTTGAGGTTTTCTCCCTTACAAGTCATGGGGGAATTAAACTATTTTTTTAGTCAGATTTATTTACAGGAAGCAAGAAAAAAGTTTAAGACTCTATAGAGTGCCAGACTCAAAGGACTTGTAGTCAAGAATTAAAATTTGTTTGAAATACTGGAACACTACTGTTTTGTGCTTATGGACTTTAATCAGCAAGATGCATTGGTGACACTTTCTGTGAGTGTCCAGCTTTTACTTAGCACTAGGTATCGATTGCAACAGATGTCAGTAATGTACAGGAAGATTTTCTCAGGGGGATGAAGGCAATGAGAAATGATAAAAGAAGACTTAGTGAGAGGTGGAGGGGGCCCTCTACCACATGCAAGAGGAGGATTACTGGGTGGCTTCTACATCATTTCTGTGGAGCATGGCTTCTGAGACATATACTCACAGCAGAGAACTGGAAAGAAAAAGAGTCCAGGGACTCCCATGTCACTCACGGTCGAGTACAAGGCGGATTGTTGAATCACGTTACTCAGCAGGGTGATGCATGCAGCACTCCAGGTGGCTTGGAGACACCTTCCTCCAAATTGCTGAAAATGGCAGCTTCTCTGCCTTCTTATTGCCAAAGGCAGTACATGCCAAACAAACTGAAATCCAGATGCTGGAACTCTCTAGTGGTCCTTGTCTTCTGGATTTTTACCAGTGAACATGAGCATAACAGTGAACGTACCATGTTCATCTGATAAAACAGGTCCCTGTGAAGAAACCATATGGAGACACAGAACTGCAGTTTGACAGTTTTTACAAAGGTGGGGACTTCTTTTCAACGAAAGCCTAACTCCGTAACAAGAAACAAAACAAAACAAAAAAGTAAAGAAAAAAAATAAAACTAAAACCCCAACAGTATATTCTAGGCTGTTTTTCAGTCTAGTTCTCCACAGAAAGCCTGTCTAATCTAGCACCTGCCTCACAGTGACTCCAGACCAGTAACTGGAAATGAGCAGGAAGACCAGCACACTGCCATATAGCACCACTGAACGGGACCACTGCTCAAGATCAGGTCTACCTAGCACCATAATTCTGGAAAAGTTTTTCAGGTGAACACAATGTATTTCAAAGAGAAAGATCTATTTAATACTTACAGTATTCTAGCACTCATGTGAGACATTAGAGACTGCGCAGCAAAGCACAGTCTTGGCAGATGGACTGAATGATTCAATATAATGAAATCCTTTCATTTCTAACATCTGTAACAATGTCTCCATTTCAGGCATTTGTGACAATGATCTTTACTTGCTGTATTTTGGATTAGTTGTCCAACTGATATCCTTTCCAAGGATTAGCAGACAGAATAATAATAGCTCATCGTTGTAGAAGACAGCAGGCGTAAACAGTAGGAGACACTAATTATCACCCTTTTGGTTTACAGCAGCAAAGACCACTATTAAAAGAAAAAATCCCAAGTAAAAGATAACTCTTCACTATCAAAGCTTCTTTTCCTACCAAAAGGTAAGAAAAAAAATTGAGATTATGCTAAATTTGATTTGGTTTTTTTTATTTTTAATGAAGTGTGGAAGAATATTTTTTGATCCGCCTATTGGCAGATTACATTTGAAATTATGATGTGTAAGATGTGGAGAACAAAAGGAATGGTGGTCTGAGATGTACCTGTAGAAAGCAAGCACAGGAAGAAGGAAAGGACTTACTCAGATTAAGTGTCTGCCTATATGTTGGTAGTGACAAGCCCAGAGTAAATTAGGACAAAAGGACAGATGGCACAAAGCCTAAAATACTCCTTACACCTCTGTCAAAACATAATTTTTTGATGTAGCCATGCTATCTTTTGCTTGGTGTGACAGTAGACTAATATCAACTCTTCTTTTCCTCAGTTGCAGTTTCTTGTTTTCATTATTACATTAATAAATCTGCTTTTTATGCTACAAATATTTGGGGCATTATTGCAGGGAAGACTTTCAAAAGTGTAGTAATTTGTGGTATCAAATAAATTCATAGCAGTTGAAGAAGTGTTACATTCATCATAAGCATAAGGTTCTCTATCTGTGTCATGCTTCCCAACTTTATTACTCTTTCTGTGATTAGGCAATTTCGGTCAAGGTTTTAGAAAAGGTAATAAGGAGATCATGTCAGCCCTGAAGTCTCTCTTAGAAAGACGTGGTTTAGGGAATCTTCTCTCAAAAGGAGATGTGATTTAAACTGAGGTTATAAGAATATACTAGAAACACTTTTAAATGATTCAGATAGAATTGAACTTAAATCATGTAATACTGCTTTACTCTGGAGATCTTTCAATGCCAAATCTGCATCCTGAGGTAATCCTGCAATAATTCTGTTTTAGCAGTTTCATCTATTTTAGATTTTCTATTTGTTATTCTGGAATTGACCAGAGGTGTTGGATAGAAAGCCTGCATAGAAGTCATTTGGGAAAGAGTATGCATTAAAATCTTTTATCCCAAAGAAGATTCGACACTGATCCAACTGACCCGTCACAGCATAAACAAATTGCTGCTATACCACATCAGCTTCTGCAAAACCAACCTGTGTGATTTATTGGCTTGTGTGTTTGTAATCTCATCCTCTGGGTTTTCAAGGCTAATGATTTTTCATCAGCCTATTGTTGGAAGTTCCTAATAGCCTCAGCTATGTATCTGATGTTTGATATATACCAAACCAATCCAATTTGATTTTTAATGCAGCACCCCAGCTCTGCTTTTCAACAGTATCTCATACCAAAATTTGGATAGAAGATCTTGACATCTCCCTTCTGATGAGATTCCAGGAAGGAGAATTCTGGGGCACAGGGAGGCATATAGAGCAAAGCCCCCTGCGGCAGGGGTTCAGCTGAGGTGTTCAGCCTAGGTATCCTCAGACTGTCTGTTGATTACAGATGCTTCTGCATAAAGCTTGTTCTAACACAATTTACCATTCTTGAAAAAGGCTGTCAGTCACAGATTGCTTGACAGTTTAAGAAAGCACTGCCACTGAAAGAAGGGGTCCTCTATCTCCTCCACTCTCCGTGGCTCATTCCCACCTCTGCACTGCTGCCACCCTTTTGTGGACACAGCTGCTTCCACAGCTCTGTGCTTGGTGGGACGCGCCATTGGCTCAGGCCCTGTGTTGGCTTCCAGCCAGGCCTGTTACCCAGCCTGGCTCATGGCGTAACCACGCAAACATGTATGGCTCTATAAAGCAGCGAGGGAGCAGCTGGGGACTAGTGAAAGCTTATTTTGGCTTAAAGAGTTCCTCAGGTTACAGACTTGGCTATGAGCCACACGCAGTGATGGCTATGAAGGCTGATCAAATCCTGAAAAGACCCCTAGGAACATCAGAGGGACTTACCCTAGTGAGGTAAGCAAATAGCACAATGTCAGATTAAGCTCAATGTCGCTAGATAACACACATGTGAAGGGAAACTTGGAATTATTTGGAACTCTTACTCAGGAAGGACACCTGTTTACCACTAGGGACAGCTCAAGTGAAAGCCTTTCTTCAGTATGCAACTATATTCTGAATCAAAGCCTGTCCTTACATTGCCTGCGCATTGAGAAAAAACACAGACAAAAAAATACTATGTACCCATTATATTAAAAGAAAACAGGTTGCAACCATACTTTCACCATCTGCCAACAGAACACACTACAAAACAGAGGTTGTGGGTATTGAGAGGAAGGCAACAGGAATGATTAGGAGTGTGGAAAACCCATGCATGAATAAATTGAAATGATTGGGAGAGTTCATTTCACAAAGCAGACTTTTAAAAGAGAACATGATAATAGGAGTTAAAGTAAGGAATGGTACAGGCAAGATAGATAAAAACCTTTGTTGAGACAGCTCTGCTCCCTGGATCAACACAAGACTATGGAGACATTCAGTGAAATTGTAAGGTAGCAAATTAAAAACTGCTAAAAACTAACACTTTTTAGCACAATATGTAATTAGAGCATGTGGTGCTGATGCAGGCTGTGGGGTGCATGAGGTAATTCGAGGTTTCTTGCCCCTCAGTGAAAGAATAAGCTACTTAGCACGCAGAGTAAGGGAAAAACCCATGAAGTTACGCAGTTACTACGGAGCAACGCTGATTGCCACCGCTGCCATCAGATGCAAGCTTGTTATCTGTCCCAACTCGTAACCATCTACCTCTTGTCTGGTGGAGGGGTTTGCAATTTGACAAAGAACAAGGCTTGCATCTTCTGAATTCTGTGAGAGATGTCTATTCAAAGTCAAGTACATTCGCTTCCTGGGATTCAATGCATGCAGGCATGGAATCACGTAGAAGGGGATTTCCTAAGAAAGAATTGCCTACAAAGGGACTTTTGCTGCACGCAGAGGAGATGCATCATCACAGAACATGTCTGTTCTGCTTCAGGACAGGTAGAGTGTCATGTCTAAAGATTTAGGCCAACTTAATGCACCCAGCCCTGCATATGGAGCTGAAGTGACAGCTCCCATTTTCCCACTATTGGGCAAGCAGTGAAGACCAATACATGAAGTCATCAAAATAAATCACCTTGGAAAACAAGATCTAAGGCTGTATTTGTCATAATTAAGTTAAAAAATCAGTGCATAAATCACTTCATGGCGTGGACACACACACGCACACATTTCAGAGCAGACTTCTGACAAGTGGCATTAACCTATAGACAAATGACTGGCTGCACACAACAATGCTGGATGCAGCTGCACTTCACCTGTGGGTTTGGGAGAGAGACCCCACAGACTCATCACAGCATGTGTCTGTCTGCGAGCCGGGATTTCCAGATCCCGCAGGACACTCCTCCAGGGATGGTGAGTGGGATGGCAGGACGGGGCAATCTGTGTGCTGCTTGTCCACCACTCCTACCCCGCAGCACCTTCCCCCTTTGAGAGAAAGGAAAACAGCAATCTCTATAATTTTAGTCATGAATTTACTACTCTTTTTTGGGGGAAGGAAGTGAGACCCAGAGAAGCAGTAAGAGAAGCACTGAAAACTGTATTGGTTTCTCCTGCTTGAAAGCTCTTTTCTGTCCCATCAGCACGGACCAGGCACCTGCCTGAAAGGCTGCATGACTGTGGAAGAGTGCATTCTTGGAATTTCGTAATGATAAAAATTTGCCAACCTAGGTACCCATATTGTCATTATAGCATTTGGTGAATGGCAAATCCTCCTAAATTATCCTTTCCCCTGAGTGCGGAAACTTAATCTCGGGATGATGTTTTGATAAAACAATCTTGTGTTCACAGACTACTAAGGGGAAGAGCTACACCCAGACTGCCAGTATGTTTGGTACACAAGCTGATAGAAGAACTGTAGAATTGGCACCCTGAAGTTGTCAGACCTCACACTTGTGAGAGAAGATACAGCTTGCTTGGTACTAATGGTGTCTGTGCCAGGGACTGTTAAAGTGTCTTGAGTTTGTGGAAATGTTGGCAGTAGCACTGAACAGTATCTTTACATTTACAGCAGTACTAAATCCAAATGACCTATTCGGAAATGTAGAGGTCATCACATTCATTTTGTAACAGCTTTTGTTAAGTGATATTAGCTATAAAAAAGTGCTCGAAATTGATGTTATTTTAGGCATGTTTCTCTCTGAGGAAAGCTGAAGACCATTTTGGCTCCTAATCTCAATGTATGTCCTGTAATTTTTTTGAAGGAGAGCTACAATAAGCCAGTGAAGTCAAGCAGAAAATACTGGACATAAGTGAGAAAGATAAAAAGAAATCCACTATTTCTCCACATGGCTCAAATAAACTGAAACTGTTTGGTAGCTGAAAATGAAAGTCTGTGTGTTTTGTCAGCAGAAGGACAAGGTTCAGGGTTTACTAAGAGAACCAAAGCAGAGACAAACTGCCTAACTTTGCAATGTCAACACAACTTACATTCAATAATTAAGTGTGAGACTGACCTAATGAGACAGGCAATAACCATATTTCAGGTTCAGTGGTTCTCAATAACCGCACTGGAAGAATACAGCCGAGACTGGAGACAAGAAGGTTATTTTTAGAAGCACTAATACTAGGGCCGTGATTAGAAATAAGATCCTTTTCTCAGGTAATAAGTGTTTTAACCAAGAAGTGCAGTTCCCAATGTTTTGAGTCATGACTGTGTGACAGAAGTCAGGACCAAAATCTTATATGGGGGCATATCTCTGTTAAGCAAAAAGCGAAGATTAACTGCTTTCCTGCTTGAGGGAAGAGAAAAAGGATATTTACTATGAGATTTTCCATATTTTCTACAGTGTAGTTAAGAACCCTCTGTCTGTTCCTTTGGACAGGGAAAAAGAAAAAAAGAGGAAGACAATTTGGTCTCACTGAAGACTTTGTAAAAAAAAAAAAGCCAATGCAATGATCAATATTTTTGACGAGACATTAAAACTCTCTTGATGTGTCTGTATTCTTGGTTTATTGAACTTAAGAGGAGGTTCAAACTATTCCACTGAAATTTAGTGAACTGCTCCTGTTCGTATGCATTCATCAGTAGAAACTTTAATGGCAATTAGTACTGCTAAAAATTGGGTATTGGAATGGGACTACATGTAACAAATAAATTCTGTTGACCCCAATGACTGTAAAATATCTCTGGGTTTTTAGCAGTATGCAGTGGGATACAGAAGAGCATTCCTGCTGGTATGCTAAACTGTTCTACGATCAATAAAAAATGTGTGAGAACATGAGACTGGATAAATAAAACTGTCCCTATAATCAATGTATTCTCTTGTCCCAGAGTATTGCACTGCTGTTCTGTACCTCTGAACTTCTGTGCTCCCGCTGCACCACTGTGCCCATCTCACATTTTTATTATCTGCTGTTTTGTTATGCCTTCTCCCTTGTCATTGTTTTGTAGTGTCAGGGACACAGGAGGAGGGAAATAGTGCCATGGTTTTATCAAATGGCTACAACTGGGGGAAAAAACCCAAACCCACTAACCAAAACAAACATCCTAGCTCTTATCAGTGACTCATTGAGAGAGCAAGAGAAGAGGAATGAGACCTTGAGCTATCAACAGCGTGATAATTCTCTACGTCTACTTGTTCCGGCTGTGCAGCTCATCAAGATCCAAAGCACTTTTGATACAAAATCCTAGGTCTGACAAGAACTCATACTGTGCAAAATGACATTTGCCAACCAAAATATTCTTGTGGCTTCCCTTCCCTCTTGCTTTTCCACTGACAACTCCTTTGCCAGTCAAGTTTTCTCACCTGTGGGTGAGTGAGTGAGTCAGTGCATGAGTGTGCCCCAATACTCGGCACATCCACTCCTGACAACAGCGCCCTTTAATGACATTCTTCTTCTGGACTTCTGAACAACAGAATCCAGTGAAAATTCACAGATTATCAGAGCAGTGTCATCTTCAAAGCAGCTGATTTCCTGTGCCCATTTAACCATGTGAAATGGCCATACTTTAACAGAGATCATTGGTACTCATGAACGGAATAGCCCTGCCCAGCAGTTACCTCAACACTTCTAGTAAATCTTGCTGCTTACGAATTACCCTAATTCTTAGTGTAAGTTGTGCTGTGATACTGATTTTCATTGTTTTGACCAGTTGTGGAGCAGTGATAGCTGATGACTGCACATAGCATGCAGTAGCCTTGCAGAAAGGAATATCTTGAGGGAAATCCTCAGATGTCCTTACAAAAAAGCTTTGTTTTGGTTTTATGTTCTCGAGACAACCAGGGTGTATTTTCAGCCCCTCCCATGCAAAGATAATGCCCCTCTCCAGAAGGGAAGGGCTGGCTGCTCCCTTGGGCTGGGATGGTGGGGGCAGAGGTGGCTCCCTGAGCTGGGTGGGTGGCAGGGCAGGGCCAGGGCTGTCCCACAGCCCCAACCAAGAGCAGGGCAGCCACAGCCCTGAGCATCAGACACCTTCCTGAGGATGGATTGAGGCTGGGATGGGACTTCAGCCCTGGTTCGGTGTGCCCCAAGCAGTATCTGGCGGGGTAGGAATCTTAGCAGAAGGGCATTGAAGCAACGCTAAAGTACAGAGGCAGCACCAGGTTTTCCAAACTTCACAACTGAGAATTCCTACAATTTCAGAAACATCCTAGAATAAATACATTACACTCCATTCTGTGCAGTTACTTTGAAAATTCTCTTACATATATGTAAAGAAGTGTTTATCCTGCATATGACATGAAAGTGCTTATTGACCTCTGAAACAAAATCCAGTAAAGAGTTGCAAATACAGTTAATTTGCTGCTGAAAGTAGTTTGTCAATTCCAAGTAGGAGGTCTTCAAAGGTTAAAGAGCTATATTTAAAGCAATTTAAAGAGATTCATGATTGCTGGGACTGTTCTGAAAGCCCTGGACATGGTGAAAACGAACATGTTGCCTACTTAGTTTTACAGAGTAAAAGATGCCTGAATTCAGTTCTTCCTTATCTGTACATTAATTTTTATAATTATGGTATCATAGAAAGAGATTTTGTGGGGACTGGAGGTGGAGAGAGATGCTATCTTGAAAATATTTATATCTGGCAAACTGGGAGCAGGGTAGGGGAACAGGGAAGTTTCTGTCGGATTTCAGACAGTTAGGACTCACTGAAGGGATGACAAAAAACATAACTTGACAAGATAGAAAATGTTAAAGTATTGTACTTAGACAGTATATTACATAGTTCCTTTAGCCAATGGAATGAAAAAAAAATAAAGCAAGCAAAAACTTTGGGTTTTTCTTCTGAAGCACTGTTTTGCTGAGCACAAATGGTGATTCACTTTTCCTACAGGAGCGACAGTCAGTGCTGATGTATGTAACTGTGCGTACAGTGTGTACTCAAGTGCACAAACAATCCCTGTCTCCTCTCCACAGGCACATTCTCTCCATGTTTTTTCTATTCTGCTGAATGTGCAGTGTGACAGTTGTAGTACGATTTCTAAAGAGAAAAAGATTTGAACTAAACAGTGCCAGACCAGATATTGATTTGCTTCAGTGCTGAGCAAAAATACGTCTCGTCATCACTTACTATAGGGAATGGGTGAAGGAAGCCTCATTCTTCCCTCTGTCTGAAGATGCACCTTTGGTTTGCTGAAAGAGAGCAGAAGTTTTTCCTAGGTCTCCTGCAAATTTTTAAGTTCAACTTCTAAGTAATTTCCTCCGTATACCAAAGTCAAAGTAGTTTAGTATCTGCTTGAAGGCATCAAAATGAAGCACCTCCACTGAAAACTTAGTTCCCCATGGTCCCTGTAGGGAAAGTGGAGGGAGACAGCCCTCTAGAGGTGTCTGTTTTGCCCTATTGAGATATGAATTCCTTTCTGGAGACACCATTATGGGAAACATTAGGAATCTGCATTGTCATTCAAGTATTTCAGTAAAGTAGCTGAAATGAGATGGTGTGAATTTTTCCCAAACAGAAATTCCCTCCCTGAGATTTCTGTGATCCAACTCTTTGAACTATTGTTCCAAGATGTCTTTAGTCACTGCCCAGGCTCCTTATAGAACTTATTGCAGAGGGAGGACTTACATGCACCTTCCCTAACATCCCATCGTCACCTGCACCTCAAGGACTCCTGAAGCGAACACAAGGAAGGAGCCTTCATGCCCAGGTCAGGCTGACCTGTGAATAAAGCAACCAAGGCTCTTTGCAAGGTTTTCCAGGGCAAAGGGAGGGAAACAGTGATATTAAAAGGTGTATTGTTCTGGAATGCTTTTGTGTATTCCATACTCTCTGTGAGCAGATCCTCAAAGGCTCCCAGTTGATGCTGAAGTACCTGAACTTCTACCAAAACCCAGCTTAGAGTTAGAAGCTTGATTGCCTCTGTACATCATGGCCTAATGACACTACGTTCAGGGACATGAAAAGCTTATTATCTATTTATGAAAGGCCATGTTTACAGGCTTGTAAATAATGCAGATAAATTTTATTTAATAATGACAATAAATTTTAGTTCTGCTTCCTGTATTAACAGTAAGTGGCTGATGTTTGGTATTGCTTGTGCAAATGGTGGTTCCCACAGAACAAGACAGATCCTAAAAGGCCTAATTAAATTAATTCGAGGTTCATCTTGCCCTAAGGGAGTTGTACAAGATGGCAATACTGTGACTTAGAACCACAGAGAGACTGAAAAGAAAAAGAGAAATAATACTACTTGTAAATCATACCTCAAAACTCTCCAAGTTCTCCCCTTCTGTATCAACCTGACTCGAAAGTCCAAATGATTTTTACTGAGAGTTAGGCTGCATGGTGCATATGGCATCCCAAAAAATATAACCTCTAGTCTTAAAGCCCAACTTATTATAAAGTAATAAAAGCCCTGAAGAATCATACAAGCACAAAACATTGCCAGAGTTGCTCGGTCTGGGAAGAAAGCAGTGATTTGGGGTACTGCCATGGCCTAACTGTACACGAGTGCTTGCTTCAATGCCGAGTACTGCAGAAGAATGCTGGACACTGGTGCAGCCCTGAGCCAAGTTCAGGGAAAACATTCCACTCTCTTCAGTAAACTGGACTGAGGCCTTGATTCTGTGATAAGAGGAGGTCTTTCTCACCCGTGGTAAAAAGGCAGGCTGAGTTGTAGTCAACTTGATTTTATTTTTCCCTTTTGTGGTTTTTCACTTTGTAGATGCCCTTGCAAGCTTTTATCTATTCTAGGAATCCCATGAGACAAGAACATTCATGCTGATTTCATGGAATGGACTGAGAAGTTTCAAGAGGCTTTCTGAGAAGCACTTTATGCCTCTGGCTAAAAATCTGAAGAACAAATCTACAAGAGAATAGGGAATTAGGCTAAGAAAAACAAACAAAAAGAAAATAAAAGAATTATACAAGAGATGAAAACATGGCAACAGCAACAAAAACACGTTTATCTCTGAAGCCATGAGCTATTACATTTTATTCTCTGTAGAGGGAAAGAATTCTGCTTAGGTGACTACAATTGAAAGGCATGGAAGCAAGGGATTGAAAACAGATACTGATGGATCTAAATATTCACTTTTCAAGACAGGGATTAGAAAATTCATCCTATAATGCTCTCAGAAATCTTCTTACCTAAAGTCACCATCATCTTAAGATGAACCTCATTACCTGTTTGTACTTGAGAAAAAAACCCCATATAGACAAAGTTTAAACAAAACTAGAAATAAAAAGCAAAGGATAGACCCTGATTTTTTTATCTAGCCACTCATTTCTGAAGGTCTCCATCACAGCAACATCTGAGCATTCATGCATGGCAGCCAGACCTTTGAAATATCCAAAGAAGATGCTAGAGTTTCTCTTATTTACTCTTAGAGGATGTTATTACTTCCTATCACAAGTTGTTTCGGACTGGAATTTAACCTCTTCTGCACGTGTTCTTTTTCTCACTTCCCACTGGTATATATGGACTGTATTAGTATTTGGGGAGCACACTGGAAGGAAAAGTAGTAGGATAAAAATGAATGATGTTTATTTTTCTTTGATTGGATAGAAGAGCAAACAGAGTGAATTTGGGTAGACAAAGAACCTGTTGTTCCATTTTTTGGTGAGATTGACTGCTACATAACATGAAAGCTTGCACAGTGGTCTAGAAAACTGCTATCAAGCTAAAAAGATAATAAAATGTTTTGTACAGAAATGCAAACAATGGTGAATAATGAATATCTAGCGATCTATAATTCTCAAAAAGGTTTTTCTTTGAGGCTATGTGTTAGAATTACATGCACATACACATGCTCAAAATACTGCAGTACTCAGCATGATTTATGTACTTGATAAAATGCCTCATAGTAGCCCAAAAATAGAATTGCACCAGGTGCACAACAAACAGACGCTACTTTTAAAAAACTCAAGTAAGCCAACTGGAGTGGGAGCCAATGAGAGCAGATGATCGACATATTTATTTTGAAAGCAGCCAGAATGCCTCAACAACCTTCTTCAGTCACAACTATCTAAACTAAGTCATGGCAGTCCCAGATTCCACTAATCCCTGTTATGGCTCTGTTATCAGGTGAGAGTAAGAGTAATTCTTTTACTCAGGCCAACTTTCTTATTTCTCATTACTCTTACCATTGTTTGCTTTTACTGTCCATGGTCAGATAAACCCGAGGCTTCATGAAGTAATGACCTAAGTTCATACAATTTGATGTCTAAATAAAAGCACAGAGAAGTAGACAAATACAGCTCCAATAGCCCCAGGCTCCAGGAATACAGGGAAATAAGCCAGTGACACAAAGAAGTGAGTTGATACAAAGTCCAAGGGAAGGGGATATAATTGCTCTCGTAGGGCTGAAAGACAGGAATTACTCCTCCTGCCAATATGGCATTGTCTTTGAATGAGGTAGACTGCACTCTGAATTAAAACTGGACATTCCTTCTCACTAACTTGTCCTAAGCAAGGGAAAATATCTTTGACTGTTTGCATTAAAATTTTAGATTTTAACGTAAATGTTTGAGAAGTAGAAAGATAGAGTAATTTTAACTTATCAGAGGGATATGGATATTTTTGAAAAAATAATCTGGGTAGTAAAATTTTTAAAAAAATCATAGAATTATAGAATCCTAGAACTGTAGAATCATAGAATAGTTTGAGTTGGAAGGGGCCTTAAAGACAATCTAGTGCCAACCCTGCTGCCATGGGCAGGGACATCTTTCATAAGACCAGTTTATTCAGAGCACCATCCAGCCTGGCCTTGAACACTGCCAGGGATGGGGAGTCCAGAACTTCTCTGGGCAACCTGTTCCAGTGTCTCACTGCCCTTATATAAAGAACTTCTGCCTGATATCTAATCTAAACCTACTCTCCTTCATCTCAAGGCCATCATCCATATAATGTCTCAGTATGGGCAATGGTAGAAGAGAGGGGAACAGAATAAGCACAGATCTAGTGATAAATAGCAGTTTTCCAGAATGTAATTCTAGTATCAGACTAACTAAGATTCAGCCAAGTAGAAATTCTGCTGATGTAAAGTTATCATTACTAAAAGTTTGAAGGGAGAAAGTAAATGTCCTGTCTGATAGCTGTAAGGACAATGTACTATTTGGTCAAATTGATATATTGACTTTCAGAATTTATGGATGGTGAAAGCAATTCTTGAAAGACAAGAGGTGTGGAGAGTCTTCACTTTGAAGTGAAGACAAAGTAGTAAGGGATCAGAGAGAAAAGTCAGATAGGAAGAGAAGATACCAGAACAAGAAAAACAAATCTGGAATTGACAGAGGAAAAGCAGAAATCAAAGGTTTTATGTGAGCAGAGAAAAAATTTGGGGGAGCGTGACAGGTAGGTGAAGCACAGGAATCAGAAAGCAGAGGAGGCAGTTTCATGGAAACACCTTAACCATGACACAGTGATTTTACCCTGAGAACAGGTTGGTGGGTGTAGGGAGAGAAGGTTAGAAATCCAGAAAGAAATCAGAAGCACAAAACAGGTACAGGGAGACTGGCAGTGCACAAAGTAGACTTTGAAATCAAGCTCTTGGTGTGTGTTTCAGTGGATGTGCTGTGTTTGCTATGAGAAAGGTACCAAAATGGAGACCCATTTAGCAATGTAGATCTCTCGTGGAACTGTGGTAGTGTACTTTCGTTGATTAGCATTTTAATGACTCATAATAAAATATAATATGCGGATGTAATCTGTGCACAAATGCTTGAGGAAATGAAAGACTGACTAACAACCATTGCATAATTTCAACATGGAGAAGTTATTGCCCAATTCAGATGTCAAAACCATGCAAATAGAGATGCCTTGGTCCTACCAGGTTAATGTTCAATTTGTTTTATTACCATTTCAAACGTAAAGGAACACAGGCAATAATATTTCTGATTTGGATATTTAACCTTTATTCCAGTAATTTCTCTTCTGGATGAAATGAAGCCTAAAGCAATCTAATTGAGAATAAGGTTTGTCACCTAAATCCCCTGATTATGCAAGCATCTTCACATAATAAATCTGGCAATACTTTCCCTTAAATCAATATTTCCAAGACAAAAAGGTCTGTGGTCTATGGTAGACCTTCAATTCCTAATTTATTGAATATAGCCAGTCTCAAGCCCTGAGTTCCCTTAGAACAACAGAAAGCAAAGCTGAGAACCACCTTTTTTTCAGTAAAAAATTTTGTGATTTTATTGAAACCTAAGCTATATCTGACCACAGCACCAGGGCCCCCAGCTGAAAGCAAGCCATGTCAGCTCCGAAGAACAAAAGCATCCTGATTTTTAAAAAGGAACTTTTAAAATAATCCTTTTCCCGCCCCTCAAAATATTTGATTTGCATGCTTCATCAGAGTAGAAATTGATTTGGAAATCAGTTTTCCATACAGTTAGCAAAGGTTGTTTCTTAAATGACTTTCCTTGCAGAATGGTATTTAATGTTCCCATGAATAGCATGAAGAGAAGGGAATACGAAGTACCAAATCAGGGAAGACATAGTTGAGTAAATAGGAAATTTAAGACAAGGAACCATTACGGACACTCCTATTAGTTCAGGAGTGAGTCCTTTTCAAGGACAAGGGAAAAACAAAATGTACAATGCAGCTCCGTGGCAGTAGGTTTAACATTTTAATAGCTGGCACGCTGCCTGTATCTGATGCACTTGTTCAAATAGGCAGATGCTGGATTGGATAAATGGAAGGGCATGTAAGGACATGGAGTCTAGCTCCTTGCTGCATTTATTATCACAATAACTCACCGACTACAGAACGTGGGAAGAAAGTTCCCTGGATGTTAAGAGAGGCTTTGCACTGACAAGCTGAGGTGGAGGCTGGTGCTGTGATTAATGGACACTAGAGCTGCAGAACAACTGAAACTGTTCCAAGTCCAACTCAGCTACTGCTTGTAACATTTACTGGTGCAAAAGACTCTTTCCCCCTACTATCAATTCAAATGTTACTCATGTGATTTGTATTCTCACACGGGAAATTCTATACCACCAAATTCATTATTAGCAGGTATTTTAATCCTGCACGCTTTTGTTTTTATAGAAAAGCAAAATACCTTTTTTTTTTTTTTGACTGGTTATGATGGATGGCATGGCTCACTAGAGACCCCAGATCACCATATTGCCCTGTAGCATCCAGCCAGGAAAGCCTGGTAACCAGTAGACTGATGGCAAGACAGCTCACAATTTTAGAGCAGAAAGATGTCAGGTTTTCCATCTTGTTTATTATGTTTTAGCGCTGGCATTAACTTTTGTCTTACCCAAGCCACCAGGGATATGATTTTCCTTTAAAAAATGGAAGACTCTCTATTTCCTTGGATATGGAATTTGTTTGAGTGGATTTGAAAAGAAAAGCTAGTTTTTAACAACTGTGCATTCTTCCAGCCTTTGATGGGATCCCACCACACATTTTATGTACGTATGATGTTCTTGCTACTAAAAAATGTCACAAGATAAAAGCTCTACCCGTATCACCTGGTTTCTAAGGAACGGCGCTGTGATTCACAGAGCTGCAGAGCACCTGCCTGCGCTGGGGTGAATTACAGCCACGGAGGGGCCGGCACCAGTCGCACAGGTACGCAAAACAGCTTTTTGGGAAGTACATCCTCCAGTATCTGTTGCTGCCACGACCAACGTCACAGGTGTCCGTGAGTCAGCACTGCAGTCCGTCCTGTTTAACGCAGAGGCTGAATCAAAAACTTCCGCAAGAAAATAACGCAGCGGCCAACCGCGGCTGTGATGCGCACAGGGATGCTCCCGCCGGCTGGCGACATGAATCAAAAAGGAAAGAAAATGCTGATTGGCCCGTGCAGCCCTGGATTTTGGTGGGGTTGGTTTTTTTTTCGTTGAGTAATGACTGCTCTCTGCTACTTGATAGCCAAGGCTGGCAGCGCTATGGCAACCGGGCTGCGGGAAGGGCGGAGGGGAAAAGTCGCTTAGCAACTGGAAGCTTTAGGCAGGCAAGGCTGGTTTAAAGCACAGCATTAAAAAAAAAAAAAAAAAAAAAAAAAAAAAAAAAAAAAAAAAAACCCAACAAAAATCTCCTCCTCAAAACAAACCCGCAGTTGCTACTAGAGATGACTAAAATATAGATCTGAGGAATTAAGAATTTAGAAGAAAATAAAAGAAAAAAATGCATGACAAAGGCAATAAAAGAGGAGATAACAGCTTGTTGTGGGGGGGGGAGGTATTTCACACTGATCATCCTAGATACAAGCTTCATCAATGCAAACAACAGCCCTAAACCAGCACAGGCTATTCCCTGTCAGATCTCTAGACTGTTCCGCAAAGCAGGACCCCACAGGCATCACCTCCCTGGCCCCCCAAGCTTTGGCCGAGCGTGAAGAGGGGCTGGGTGCATCCCTGAGCCGTGCACAGCTCCCGGGCACGGCTCCCATGGACTCCTGGCACCCCGAGCCCACTGCCAGTGGGGCCACCGCTACCTGGGGAGGTGGAGGGAGCAGCAGCCTGTGCAGTCTTACCCTCTCTGGTTATTATTTATAGGCTTCCTCTGGCATGATAAGGGCTCTACGGTCAAGAAAAAAAAAGTAATATGAAAGGTTATCCAATGCACCAGTTCAGATTTTTAGTAATAATTTTTCCGAGATGTTTTTCCAGTGCTCCAGGCACCCTGGCACTTCATTAATAATGCAGTAAAATCCCAGCAACATTACATTAATCACTCCGGTGGGAACCCAGCCAGTCAGGCACCTCTTTTTCAGCCCTCCATCCTCAGCCTTCTCTAAGCACTGTCTCAAACAGAAGTCTTTCACTGCATGCTTGGAAAGGTGCCCAATTTGAGCTATTTTGGACTAACAAAGGGACAATTTCATCCAAAGACACAGAAACCCCACAGAGCTACTGCCCTCCCCCTCTCTAGTGCAATGGGGGTTGGGTGTTTCTACTGACCAGCGCCCAGGCAGGAAGACATGAAAGGAGAGACTGCACTGGTCTAACCTGCCCCTTTAAAGTGTACCTGGAGGCCAACGGGAAGCTAACTGGCATTTGCGGGTATGCAGAGCCACAGACTCCTTGTGGAGTGCGGGGCCCAGGGGTTGAGCTGCAACATTTGGTGTTGTTTTGTTGATGCAGAGAAATCAGTTTACTATTGCAAAAGCCTGATCGGGCAAAAATCAAAATAGACGCTGGGAATGTGTCAGTCCGGTCAAATATCAGCATAGTCAGGCCACAGGCAGGTTGGCAGGCAGATCTGGACGGCAGAGGGTTTTTTCCAGCCAAGCCACCCAACCAGCAGCCAGCACGAAGACTCTGCCCGAGCTGCCGGCCGCTCCTGTGCCCCGGCCTGTCCCTGCAGCCCCTCCACTCCTGGCTGCCCGCCGGCTCCTCCGGACCCCGCAGCGCCCGACTGCTGATGGCCAGCCGCTCTCCAGCTGCAGCCTCGCCACCTCCCGGGCTCCAGGGCTCCTGAACCACTGTTTTTAGAGCTTATAATGCTACAGCGTTTTTGTGTTCACGTTTACCGGCTGCATTGTCTCCCCAGCAGATAATGCTGACTAAATTGATACTTTACAAAGGCACAAAGGAGTCAGCTTGTGACTGATACACAATACTGGTTAACAAGACACATACAATGGTGGTATTAGTGGGAGGAAAGAAAAGCTCAACTTTCTGTCAGTCATAGGTTCATTAGAAAGTAAAGAGTTGTTAGCATGCAGAAAAGCCCTTCACATGCGTGAAAATGGTACCAGTTTTGAAAAAGAGAAGTAAAGGAAAAATTAATCTTGCTTTAGTGCTGGTGGTGGAACTAACTCAAACTGTCTTCCCTCAAGTAACCTTTCTTAATAGAATTCTGAAATGTGTACACTAAAAGAATAAGATCAATGAAAATCCCTTTTTTTTTCCTTACATACTCTTTGGCCAGAGATGGATATCTGAAGCTTCCTGAGGAATGTCACAGATTATTGTAACACTAATAACCAACAAAAGCTTCTAGATTTACAAGGAATAAATAATGTGAAAAATACATTATCGTTTCCTTTTGTTTCTCCTAATGGTTTTTTAGACGTCAGGGAGATCTTGCATCCAGAGGATATGAGAAGAAAGTACATAAAATGCTTTAAATCCTCCAGTCACACACAGCGAAAAGAGGCTGCAAATTTTTCATTAAAAAAAAAAAAAAAAATCAGTGATTCTTGTGTTTAAAAGTCCAAGACACATACCAGCATGTCCTAGCAGCTAGGTGTTGATTTCATTTTTTTCTTTCCAACAGCTTTGTGGTCATCAGATGAGCTGTCAGAGTCTCCAGCACAGCCTGGGAGTCCTGCTCCTTTATTGCTGCACAACTTGTACAAACCTCATTGCAATTCTGTTTTTCTTGGAATAGAAATGGCAAAACGTAACCCACCTCCTATCATGATCTTACAAATCAAATAGGCATTGATTTTAACCATTGCCTATGGAATAATGTACCATGCTCAGCTTAGGACAGAAAAATCCTGATACAACAGTGAATATGTAGATTCACTCATCTCTTTGCACTCTCACTCAGCCTTCCAATTAAAGAAAGTCCCCAAAGCAGAAAAGTCCTGTTATTAAAAACATCAGCGCAAGGCACATGAGTATTGTGAAGTGCACAGGCACTGTCATTTACTGGGCTGCCAGCTGCCAGTGACACCAATGAGCTACTGGATTCAGCTACACAAGCTGTAGGTGTTAGGTTTGCCTTGCTTTGCCATAAACAGCAAATAATGTATGTATTATGTGTTGGTAAGGATAGGCAAATTAATTTTTTTTTTTTTTTGATAAATGGTAACTTTTGGCCAAAGATAGTGGTATGATCTAATCTAAAATAATGCTTACAATTTTTTTGCTGTATCAATGTTCTCAATTATATAAGCTCTTAGAGGACAAATAAAACCAAAAACATGGAAAAGTGAGCATGATATCTGCAACTGAAGATTTTTGTAATAGGTACAAAACAAGCTGCACTTGCTCAGGCCACTTGTTTTCTTTGCTGAATTTTGAGCGTGTCATCTCTAAAGTTTAATGGTCTACAACAGAAGTTTCTTGCACTCCAAAAAGTCTGAGCCTTTTCTCCTTCTATATGCAGGAACACTGTTATTATGGTTATCATGGCTGGGAAAGCCTGTGAAGAAATGCGTGTGCCTAGTACCATCTAGTGGAGGGAATGCTGGAGAGAGATTTAAACGAAAGGAGAAGAAATAATGGCAATTGTTTGAGGTGGGAGCTAAGCTCATCAGGGCTGTGATAGTTCTTTGGGGAAAGAAGATGAGAAATAGTTGTCTTCAAGCTGTGCAGAGACTTTTTCAAGGCTGTCTCTTCCCAGCTCCCATAGAGATTAGTTAACTACCTAGGACTGAAATGCCTTTTAATAATGACGACCATCAAGCTCAAGAACATTTTGAAATTATACTCTGTTTTTCTGAAGAAATTTATAGGCAAACCACATGTCAGTGACGCCACCTGCTTCTTATTTGACAGGAACCATCTGGACAGCAAAAAGTCTAAAGCCAAGAAAGTCATTGCAGTCTGCAAGGCAGGATAGAGAGCTGTAATTTAAATGCCCGAATGTCACCTGCAATGTGAAGGATTGTATGTTACCCAAGGGCATAAAATGGAAAGCGTGCCTGTAGCTGTAAGCCTTGCATTAGAGGAAATAATGATTAAATATGTAATGTAGGGACTTGAATGGCCTCCTACTCAACCTCTTTCTGTTTGCAATGACCGCTAGACAACAGAGAAAGCCCTTCCAGAGATTAAAATAACTTAAAGGTGGCACAAGCAAAGAAAAAGTAGTGAAGAGCCCAGAGGATGCACCTCATGACCTCATTCTTTCGCACAACCTGGACACCAGTGAAGTAAACAGCCTATGCACGCATCAGCTGACTTCTGGCTGCTGGCTGCTAATCTGACTCTCTGCTTTCCCTAATCTTCCTTCTCAGTGTCCCGTCAGCCCTGCGTTTACCTTCTCCTCCTTATTTCCTCTACCCACCTATTTGTTTCCTAAAGATTAAATTAAAATTTTAAAAAAGCAAGCAAGCAAGCAAGCAAACAAACAAAACAAAACCAAACAGAAGGAGCACTAGAAGAGTTAAGTCCTGCATCTCATTGTAGCAGGACAGTGCTCTGCACAAGTAAGAATAAAATTTAATTGTAAGTACAGGTCAATAAGACAAAAATAGGGAAAACATTGGAAATGAAAGTGTGTAATTTGTTACTGGAAGGTGGAGTACTGAGCCAGGCAGAAAGAAAAAAGGATGACTTCAGTGCTGCTTGACTAGCTGGCAGCCCTCCCACCTTCAGACTGAGTGCTAATTTTTAAACCGTGCAAAATGTCTCCTGGGGCCAGAGAGCATATCTGGAAACGACACCCAGTGGGTGGAGAGCAGGCTTCAGTGATGGGCACTGAGCACAAGAGAAGTGCCTCGAGGTAGTACTGAGGCAAACAAACAAGCACCCCTTTATTTACATTCCCTAAATTCCTTGCAGCAGCCTCATGGCAGTGATCAAAAAAAAATGATCAGTGACAAAAAAAAAGGAGGGAATTACTATTAGAAAGCAAAGTAACAGTGTTCACTTTAGTCTTGGTCCATAGCTGTGGCATAGTTATGGTTAGCATGATAGGTCCAAGATGTTTTGGAATCAAACTTGAGTACCTCGTGCTTTCATCAGGAGATGGAGTAGAAGCTCTTTCCCATGTAATTCTCCCAAATACATCCGAAGTATGAGAGTGTTATCTCCATCACAGTGGCCCACACTCCACGCCACTGAGACAGGCAGCCTTACCTGACAGCTACAGCAATCCCGAGGAAAACTGTAGTTCGGTCTCCCCCTCCTTCAGCACCAAGGAGAAGCCTTTGGCATCCAGCTCTTCACTGGAAGACACTGAGGGACAAGCCCAAGTCAACATCCCCAGTACTCTTGGTTGTGAATGGAGAAGCTAAAACCCCAGTGCACTTACCTAAAATTCTTGTTGCACAGCTCAGACCTAAAATGTGGGACTTTGTGTGAGAAGATCCTACTGGGTCCCTTCCAACTAAGAATATTCTATGATTCTATGATTTTATGATTACAGGATTCAGCTAGACTGGCTTCTCTGCAAAATTTTAGCCTAGAGGAGCTGGCATGGCCATGGTGTCAACGCTACCAACTGCAGCCGTGCAATATCCCTGAGGCTTAGTCTGCCACTGAGAGAGAGGAGGGTGTTCAAGTCAGCGCAGGCAAAGGGAAGGGAGGTAAAAAGCAGGAAGAGCCCATCTGTCTCTGCCATGTGATGAGTCCCATGGTACTTCCCTGCTGTGTCTGTAGGCTGCACTGCCAAGTGAATGGAAAGCCTTATGCTATTTCCAGTGTCTTGCTGGGAAAAGGAGAGGACATTCAAGATCAATAATAGAGCTTTGGCTAGGTTTGCTGAGGAACTTCTGGCACTGTGCGTGCTGTTCATTGGAAATATCTGGGAATGCTACCAAAACCCCTTTTCTCCCTGGGAATTGCCTTTACTGGTCTGGAAATGGCTGCAGAGTGTCCTGCATGAGTGGTTTACTTCCTTCTCCTAACACAAGTAACTGCATTTGGCAGGAGGGAATCATGATGTTCCTACAGGATTCTGAAATCCCAGGTAGCTCTGCCCATTGTTGGTATAAAAGGTTTCTTCCCAGTCTTAATGTTTTGCCTGCCTCAAGAAGGGAACAGTGCCTCTTTTGTCCCAGACAGCATGCAAGAGTCTCCTCAGTCAAACCAGTTTCTTCAGAATCCTGTTCCACAAGTGCCAACCTCTAACCAGAACAGCACCTGCAAGGCCAGTGTTTGGCCACTTCTTCAGCTTTCTGGACCAAAATAGACACTAAGTCTGAGGCTGAGCTGTGGAGAGTTGCACATCTCTGTAAGCTGCGCTGTACTCCCAGCTGAAGTCAACGGGAGACGGACTTCTCTGCTCCTGGCTCCCACCAGGCCTGGGCTCACCTGTACAAACTAACATACTCAGGACAGCACGGGCAGACTGCACAGAGTGTGACTTCTTCCACCCTACACAATCTTCCAATGCTATCCCAGCAGGTTTTACACCCTCACATGTGCCATTCACATAGGCAGCTTCATGTTACAAAGCCACCACCCTGGCACGCTGCAACATGGGTTATAAATTACTTCAGCCATCTTGAACTGGTCAAAAACACATAAAAAGAAGCATTTTCCATTGGACCACATAGGCACCACATGGGATGAGATAAATCACAGGGACAAGAGCTGTGCAGCATGGATCAGTCCGTGCTTACGACTCAGCCTCAGCACTGAGGATTAGCTCCTGGCTCTCTTCTATTTAGCAGTGTAGCCACAGGGTCTAAGTAACCTTCTCCAGCCCTATCACAGCTAGAGTTGTAATAACATAATCCTATTATTCTAAATATAGCTCAAGCCCCAGGGATCACTGTGAAATTCAGCCATCTTCCATAGGTACACTTCCAGACCCTCTGAAGGAAGAGTTGGCTGGGTTCAGCCTTTCTGAAGAATAACTTCAGGTTGGTTTATATCCATATCCTGCATCAATAAATACAGTCTAGACCAAAGAACACATCTATAGAGGTGTGGTTCTTATTTCTTCCAATTTCTTTTTTATTTGAAGAGATTGCAGGTTGCTTTTTTTTCTTTTTTCTCTCAGAAGTACAGTGTGGCATGCATATGGCTGGGGTGCTGCATTTGGAATTACAAAAATGATGAAATTTACTAGGCTTTTCAAGAGCTCTTAATCTGAAATAATAAATGAAACATCATAGACCCAACTGTATTCTCTTTATATATTAGGAGTTAGAGTGAAGTTAATTTATAAAAGTAAGGGCAGAAGGATTTGGTCAAACACCTGTTTACCTTAAGAAAGAGCTTAAAATATAGATGAATGCTGCTTCAAGAAGATGTCAGATTAATATCATGGAATGTCCATAACCAGTAGTAAAAACCTACTCAGTTAAATGGATGCCATCTGTGTATTCTGGCATTTGGTAACACAAACAGCTTTTGATACATTTGGACTCAGAAGCAAAACTCGATCTGATGAAACTTCCAGAAATCATAAAAGACTATGAATTCACAGGTTTCAGCAACTCACATTTCACACTTGTAACTCAAACTTTGTTCCATGACTTTATGACAGAAACAAGAAGTAAGACTATCTTTGCAGCAGCCAGCAAATGTCTTCGTCGTTGACAAGGACTAAGGAAAGAAACAGGAGAAGGTGGCTACAAGAGGCTCAGTGCCAGAATGCAGCCCAACAGGCAGCTGTGATATGGCTCCAGCCTGCTATGGGCTGGCCTGAGTCTGGGTCGTCTCTGTTACTTCGGACTGCACAGTAGCATTGGGACATAAAAACCATTTCTTTCAACACAGTTGTTTGTGTCTGAAATGTAAGCTTCTAGTGACTTGATTCACCCGTGAACCGAATATATGCTGGTCTGATCTATGTTATGGGAACACGAGTTTAATTTATGTGCCAGCTTAAATCTCTGTGCTTACCTCACTGAAGCATGTTAAATTGACTTTTCTTAAGTCTTTTATTGCTTCTTTTGCCAAATAGAGACATGGAAAAAACTTTCTTGGGGCATATTTGTTTAGGAAAAAATAATGTTTGTGTATAATTTCTGGAAGGCAGATTGTATTGGAAGATGATACTATTTACAACTTTAGTTAATGCAAAATCATAGAATCATAGAAAAGCTGTCCCAAACACTGCTAGAATGCAATTGCTTTTCAGAGGAAGGCTGGTGATTTTTTACACAAATCTAGCAACAATATGTAATAGTTTTATACTTGGCAGAGAGCCAAGGAAATGTCACCAGTGTTTGAATTTACCTATTGCCTGTCTCAACCCAGTGTGATCCAGAATGCTGAAGTTAATAAAGTTACTCTGTAGGGGAAAAAAATAAATAGGTGATTTTAAATAAAGGTAAGTCAGGAATCTGGATTTCCTTGCTCTCCAGCTGTCTGCTTTTCAGGAGCACTGTAACTTTCCTCAAATGAACATGGGGTACCCAAGAACCGGCAGTGCCTAGAACCTACCAGAATCTTGGTGTGCTGTCTGAATCAGGAGGCACTTCTTCCCTGCAGGCTGGTAGGGGTTTGGTGGTGGTGGATGGTGGCAGACCCTGCCACAACCAAGCATGAGCTGCAGAGCAGTGGAAGTCAGATTGCAAGTGGTGAAAGCAGAAGTGGATCTGTCTCAGACAGGCACCGAGACGTGGATGGGATGTATTACATTCACAGGTGCTTTTTGTAAACCACAAGCTAGTTGATTTTATTCCCAAGCGCCAGAGAAAACGTTTAAAAAACATACAATGTTGATTTTCAGTGTTTTCAGAGTGAAAAAGAAATGACTAGCTCCACAGATGAAGTTAGGCACTGGAGTGCTCCGTTTTCCACTGAGTAACTAACATGAAATGCTTTAACGTTCTCTGCAGATCAACTGGGATCCAGGCTGCTATTATACCATAGAATTGCCAAGGAAGAAACTGGCTTCAGCTTCTGAGAAATGAGTGCAAGTTGTAGCATCATGAATGACACATCAAAAGAGCCCGCAATAAAGCCTGATTTATGGCAACTCAGTGTTAGCAGCAGAAATTACCTTCCTGCTTTGCATTCAGATAGGCTGGAAAACCCTAAGCAATATGGGCAATCTGTCCAAAAGTGTGTAATCATCAGGTATTTTAGTAAGTAAATTATAAAAAGGATTTTGCAAGATATTTTGTGACAATATTGGCTGCCCCAAAACTTTATGAAATCCCATGTTGTGTATCTGTGCTGAATAAGCCACGTAGTAATTTACAAACTTAGCACTGAAGTTGTAAATGTAAATAGTGACATAGTAGCTGTGCTTTACTTTATACACAATAACGAAACATTAGTCTTGGGAAAAACTGTCCTTCAAAGCAGTAAGCCTTGGTCCTGAATGCTTTGTATTAGTTTCATTTTTATTTTTTTTTTCCATTGAATTTGCTAAGAAGTCAACTGGACACCACAAAGGCAAAGGGACAGACATCGTAATTTCCCTTCCGCCAGCTGAAAGGATTTTATGGGGACATTGAAAATATGAAATGCTTTGTTGAATAGCTGGCACTCATGTCTTTTTTTTTAGGAGCATAGAGGGAGTGTGGCAGTTCCTTTTCACTGTTTGTGGAGAACTTTAGTCAAAGAGGGACTTCATAAACAACTGCCTTGCACAGGATTTAGTATGTGCAATGCTATTTAAACAGCTAATTTAAATGTAAGGTAGATCTCTACACACTCAAAAGAGTTGTTTGCCTTCTTACCTTCTGGTTTCCAAAGACAATCTTTTTCAAAATATACATACAATGTATTTTAATAGAATAGCTGAGCTGGGTTGTTCTTCGTCTAAAAATTAAAGGGCCCCATCATCATCATCATAAATGATTCATTACCTTTGAGGTTTGGCAGGCTTTTAAGGTCACCTCTCTTTAAATTTGAAAATGCTTGCTCACATTCAAGTCTTCCTGCCAGGAGGATTCAATTCATTAACTTGCACTTATATGGATGGCTATTTTACTGTTACTTTAACTGAACTTTTATGCTGGCTGCCTGCTGTGTCCTGAGTGCTGTGAGCATTTCAGAAAGTAGGTGCATGCTGTGAAGGCAGCCCTCTCTGTAAATAATGTTCCAATTAATAAGACAATTATACAGCACTGCAGTACTTTATTGGTGTTCTCTGTTACAGCAGTGTTGGTCAGAGCACAATAGTTAAGAGACCATCAAAATTTTCTTATAAGTCCTTCTCTCCAGAAGCTTAGACTTAGAAATTCATACCACTCTGGAAATTCAACGTAGCCAAGAAGCAGAAAGGCATGCATTTTACAGTGTTCTGATATAAAATTGTTTACAGCTTATAAGAGTAAAATTAAAATGAGAAGAGGGCATTTGGTTTACTGGTTTATATATGAAATGCTTTCTACTTTATGGGTTGTGAGAATAAAAGCAGACTGGAAATGTATCTTCAGTTACATTTTAAAATGTTTACTATAACTCTCCAAAGGCATTTTAAACTGAAATTTTACAGGTCGTTAGTCTGTCACATGAGTGGGTCCTGGAACAAATGTAGATTGAAATTTCTAAGGTCCAGGCACAACCTGTAAAGACCTGGGTAGAATTTACTTGCCCAGCACAAAAGATCCTGCATTCCCCTGCTGAGCTGTCAGTGTTCCTCTGGGGGATGCCTGTGGACTACAACTGCTTTGCTCTTTTCAGGTAAAGTTCCCCAAATACCTCAGTTTATGTTTCTGGCCACAGAAAACATTTCTCTCTAAACCATTTGGTATCTACGTCATGTCTCAGCCCAAAAGAGATGCAAGAAGTAGCATCTCTTTTTCCCTCTGGGCCCCAACACTTCAAGGGAGCCTCAGACTCTCCCCTCCCAAGTAATGATACCTAAAAATGCCAGTACTGCATTATTTTAGAAAGTGTGAGAAGGAGATTTTGGCATTTTCCCATATGACCACTTTCTCATCACATAGTTAGAGAAGCAATGGAAGAAGGACTATGTCCAGGGTGAGACTGAGAAATAAATGAGAAAAAGAAAGCAGAAAGAGCAAACCTTACAGCCCTGTGGCAAAAACATGCAGAGTAGGTGACAGTTTTGGCTCTCTGTATCACACACAGGTACGGTCTTCCACTCACCTATAAAGGAATACATTGATATAGACACATATATAATCTGGGAAAACATTACGAGAATCCTCTACAGTGCATTTCACATGTGGACAACACTAGAAATACTACTTTAAATAACACCAGTATCATTTTTCATTGCCTCTGTTGCAGTTCATTCAGCCACTATGAACATCTGAATTCAGTAAGATGTAGATTTTTTTCTTCTGTGTATTTGTGGAAAGTCCAGAACACTGGAGGTCTAATACTCGGGATCCTTCAAATCTGTGATAATATTTAATAAGTATCAGGTTTGCCCATCTTGTGCACACATGTGCATTTTTCAGATTATCAGGAAATCATGCCCCTTTTCTGTCCTTATCAGCTCTCACAGTGTTACTGCAGGTTATTTACTGTGGCTTAGGTTTCACAGTATTAAATATAGAACACAAACTTCAGAGCCTTTTCTAATATATTTGATCTAAAATCCACTGGAGAAATACGTGTTGTCAGCACCGTTTATCTGTCAGGTTGAAGCTGCCCTTTAGGCTGACCATCAGCCAAACCACATGAATTTGTACTATAGTTGTCAAAGGATGAGAAAAAAATCAGTTGTTCATGTGCCTGTGCTCACTTTTCTGGAGCCCTCCAAGGTCAGCTCCTAAAACCCCTTCCAATTTCCTTTGGCCTCAGTTTAGGTGCCAGTGGTGAGGGGATCCACACCTGAGCTGGTAGCTTGTCTCCGATTGTACCCCAAACTGCCTTCATCAGTTGGTAAAGTCACCGGTGCTTTAAGATCAAGTGAAATAGCTTAGTATCAGTTTTATATTGTGGTTCCCAAAACTGCTCACAGTACTCAAGCTGAGGCTGCACCAGTGCTGAGTAGGTATAAATAGAAGTTTTCCTTAGGCTTTCTGGAGCTGCAGGTGTTCCCTTTGCTGGGTGCCCAGCACAGCACAAAGACAGTGCGCTGGTTTCTGTAGGGCCTGACCCAGAGGAAAGGCGATTGCGGAGAGGAGAAAGAGGCAGCATGACGCAGCAGGAGACACAAACAGACCTCAGTAAAGTGATCTTTCTCTGCTGGAAACATTCCTCCTTCTAATACACTGCCTTCTCTCATTGCTGTTGGTGCAAAGGTAGGATATGAAAGTTTCTGGAGGAACCCAGGTTTCCCTGTGGGAAAGCATGCAGGCAGCTGTTGTGGGAGAATTTCCGTGTGTGTATGGCTGTGGGGAAGAGGGCAATAAGGAGAGGGGGATACCCAAGAGCCAGGCAATCCTGCAGGTCTGTGTGAGAGATGAATTGTTCTTGCTCTAGAATTTAGGTGAAAAAGCTTATGACAGTTAAAGAAGGTTGGGGAAGGAGGCATGAGTGAGCCAGCTTCCACCACTGACCCCTTTTCCAGCAGGAACCAGCGGAGAGCTGTCACACCAAAAACCCTGCTGTCCTGCAGACAGGGCACTAATGGGGTTTATCCCTGGCAGCCAGGGCTCAGACACTACAGTGGGTGCCAACCATCACCTCATGCAGCAATTTTACAGAGGGGTGTCACGCACAAACCCCAGTGCCTGTTATGGAGGTGGATGTGGCTGGAAGTGCTGAGCAGAATGGCTATTTTTGTGCTGCCACTGTTACACAGCTGAACAGCTGGTTCTGTGCTCTGACAGCCACCCAGGGAAGCCCAGCATGGCTTATGAGCGAGAGAGCATTGCACAATGAAATCTGAATGGGATGTTGTAATGTCCAGACCAGGCCATCAAGTTCCTTTAATTTCTTTTGGCAGTTTATAAGAGAAGCAACAGAAGCAGGAGAAACACTGGGAGAAACAAGAGTTATATGCCTACTTTATAAAAACATATGTCCATATTTTAAATATCTTATTGTTAGGCTTCTCCAGGCACATTGCTTTGGGTTTGTCTGTGACATCACTTTTTCATTTCAGTGTTGCAGTATTTTTCTGGAAGCACTCACTATAAAATCTGTAAGTTCTTACAAGCTTTTTAAAGGAAATCACAGTCTTCTAATGAATTTTGTGGAGACAGTCTGTTATAGTTGGTCACGTGTGTGATTACTCTGCAGATTTTCCTTTGCTGTACAAGCCAAGGACTTTGCCAAGAAATCAGGCCAAAATGAGGGTGAAGATGATTAAAACAAAGTTATTTATAACAACCAGAAAAATTAAGTCTTATCAAATGACAGCATTATCTTGTGGTAATAGATAAACTCTTCTTTGTTTGAAAAAGCTAATTTGTACATAAAAATTTCAGGCTGACAACTGAATGATATATGGAAGTTGGTATATGGAAGATGATTTGCTTTCCAAGGTTTAGCATATTTATTGCAGCTCTGAAAGCTCAGACAGACCATTTACATGCCTAACCAGTGGCCCAACCTGTAAGATGCTTGCAAGCCTCGTTTCCAGCAGCTCCACTTCAGGCTGTTGAAAACCTTTAGTAATGCACCATGACAACTGGTTAAAAGAAAACACACGGTTCAAACAAATTTCCATTGAACTGTCATCTTGTCATCTTTATTTTTATACTTCTTTTATTGCTATTATGAGGATTTGTGTGATTTTTTTCTCCTTTTTTGTTTTTTTGTCTTTCCATTTGTAAGAGGTAGCAAGTGACTCCCTAAACAGAGTTTTTCATGGTTTGAAGTGTACACAAATGGAGCAAGCATTGTGCACAGAACATGGAAACAACACATAGCAGTGCTGCTTTTGTTTGCAATTAAGCAATGTGGAGTCTTAAAGCAAATTCAGCTACAGCACCTCACATATATATGTTATGATAATTTATATCATACAGTAACTTATGTCTGCTTCCTGCTCACAAGCAAATAACCTTCATCTGGGCCAAATACACTGCAAAGATTCTGGCCCATGCATTAATATCATATATATGTCAAGGTGGAAGGGGAATAAGTTTATTAGATTGAGATACAAATAATGAATGGCATCATAATGAAGCTTTTCTTCTTGAAACCATAAATGAAAACAAAGCAACAGAAAAATGCTGAGCAGGCCATCAGAGGAGAATTTTTTTTAAGGCTGGGGGAAGAGCCCTTCTCTGCCTTCCCTGGGGTAACAGACTTCCTGGAGTCCCCATTGCCAACTCCCCACAGGGCAAGGAGTGAAGCACCAGGCCAGCCCCCGTTAAAGGTCATCCAGGCCCTACAGGAGGGATGCTCTGGGTTGGTGTGGGGCCATCCAGGCAGTGCTGAGAAGAGAAGCATCAGAGTTTGGCTGGCGAGAGAGGGAGGAAACCCAACCCTTCTCCCAGGTGTCTGTCAAAGGGCAAGCGGTGACACAGTCACTGGGGTCAGCAAGGAAAATGTCAGTGGTATGCAATGAAACAAAATCTTCCCCATGAAGGTGGCTAAGAACTGAAGATGTTTGCCCAGAAAAAGTGGGGGATCTGGAGATTTCCCAGTTTAGACTGGTGTTTGTTATTCCTGTTCTCTGTATGAAGTCGGGGACACCGGCAGCACCCCGGACCTTTGCTCTGTGCTGTCATGGAGCGGGGATAGTTCAGAGATGTTCTGCCTTGGTATAGATACATTGTTTAAAAATATTGTGCCCTGCAGCAGCACGTCCCTGGGAAATACTTCGAGCTGGCCTTACTGCCCATACCTCCCAGGGCCGACCGAGTGTGAAGTCTGACTGTGAAGGTCAAAATATCCTATAAACTGCACAGTATCCACCAAACCTTTACCTCCTGCCAAGTCACTTGCTCGTGACTGCAGGGGGAAACAAATGCGTGCCCTTGGCAGCCGTGCGGCTTTCGCTATGCCACAGTACTTAATCACATGCGGAGCGTCGGATGCAGCAAGCTTTTCTTCCCACCCTCTGCTTTTTCGGTAGCTCTTCTGCAGTTCTCTTCTTACTCTTAGCTCTCATTTCACTCCTCGTCTCTCTTTGGGAAACCTTTAGGGTAGCACTAACTCCACCTTGTCGTTTTCCTGTGTGAAACTTCAGACTAAGTTTTTAACAGATAAATTTTTGGTGTCACGCCAGCGACTACAAGTTGTGTTTAATTGTTTCTTTTAACAGAACCAAAAGTCTAGGTTGCACCAGGGCAGTTTTCCATCCTAAGCCTCTGGTGAAAAAATTTTCAGTGTTTTCCATGTAGGGTTGGTGGACGAGGTTGGCGATTAAAACCAGGTGAAAATCTCTTCTTGGTAAACACTGTTTATACCTTGAAAATACTGCAGTATCAGCAGCCCACTGAAAAGTATTTTAAACCATGGCACATAAAGTTCTCACAGTGTAAGAAAGGCATTAAACCCTAATGTTGGGAATATCAGTTGCCATTGAAGAGTATGGTCAACAATTCAATAAGTGATTTGAAAGCACTGTCTGAAAATACCCAGTTGTCAGAATTAAAAGGTCATATACCCCTTAAAAGACAGCAAGTGACCGAACAGTTAATTCCATTCTAGCTGCACCTCTGTAACAATGTCTCAACTTTTGCAACATTTTATTGACGTTCATTGAAAATGCCAGTCTTGGTCCCTGTTGAAAGGCAACCCATTTCTGAATTTTATTTAGAAATGTTATTCGATCCTTGAACAGGGAAAATACTGGAAAAAAATCAGATCTTCTGACAAAAATATACACATACCTTGTATATACATATCTTACTGATTTTCTAGACAATGATTTAGGCAGAGTCATAAGGGAAAGACACTGAAAATTGACCAGAATATAGCCAAGAGGCCTTTTGACATTTTGGTATATATACTTTTTTTATTTCATAGTGATGAACCTTTAAAAAAAAGATTTTTTTTTTCAAAACCATACATATTTTTCTTTGTGTAGCCTAGCCATGCAATGGCCCTAAAGCCGCAGTGCATATGTGCCTGAGGCTCACTATATAAACTATTTTTCCTTCAGCTGTCACACACTCAGCAAGGTATGGAGCAGACTTTGGTAAATGACAGCAGGTAAGGCAAGGCTGATTGCAAACATAAGAATAAGTTCTTGCATTCATATCACTAGGAGCACAAACAGTTGCAAAGAGAGAGGAAAAAGCCCTTTCCAGCAATTATTTTATTGTCCATATGTGCTGTTGTGGGAGGTTTCCTTTTGAGCTACTAGCAATGAATGATATTGTGGGAACTATTATTGTTAGATTCGGGTAATATTTTTCAGAGAAAACAGTTAACATGGCAAAAATGGTGGGTTTGTTTTTCCCTAAGCCAGTACCACTTTTCCCAGGTTTTTTATCTGACATCAGAGTCAGGCTGGAATGGGTAGCTACGGTCACAAGCATTGCAGACAAGGTTCTGCCACACCCTGACCGAGCGGCCAGCAAACTGCAGTTCTCACTTGGGAAATGGGGCAACCGGGTTTAACTTCTGGTACAGTCACCAGGGTTTTAAACCTGAATATCCTGCTTCTCAGGAGCATAATGCACCCTCCTTGTTATAAGAAACTGAGGGTGCAGTGGGGGAAACACCCTCAAACCCTCTTGCTGATGGCACAAGACCTTGAGTAATTGAGCATCCAGTGGAGCAAGGAGGACAAACACTCACCCCATCCCCAGATGAGCAGCCAGCTCTCCCAAGCGAGGAATTAAGCTCCTTCCTTCCTTTTCCAAAGACTTCCTATGCTCTCCTTGAACCATTGGGTAAAATACAGTGTTTTATTTGTTTTGCTTGATTTGATGATGAAAAATTTAGTTTAATGTTTTATATTGCAACATACTTTAGTTTTTTCTTTTGCTTGATGAGTGTACACTCTATCTGTGAGAAGTGAAAGAGGCTTAGGAAATGTTTTGGAATCTCCTTTTTTAAATTGTTTTTTAAGTAAAAACCACAGTGTGAGACTGGAAGGAAATACCCCACAGTTATTGCCAGGAATATATTCCAGTTTGTTCATATAGCACCACAGACACCACTGTGGTGCCTGAACACTGCCCAAAGGGCCATAACTGGCCTAGGGACCATTTCCTACACACAGATTTGTTTGTTTTTTCTCTCCAAGGGAATTACCTTGGTAGGAAGTTTCTAAAATGCATTTCATTAGGTTTTTTGGTGATATTTGATCGGTATTCAGTGTTGAAGTCAAAGTAAGGAGCAGAGCAGCTGTACTGGGATGGAGCTGGTGTTACCAGCCTGGCTCATATCTGGGACAAAGGGTCAGCCAGCCAGTCCTAGGGCCTTTTAGCCACCTGTAGGAACAATGCTGTAGGAGTGAAGTTTGTTTTCACCATGGAGGTCTCACAGTGTCCCACCTCCTCACAGGACATGTCATGATCCTTGCCTTAGTACTTCAGCTGCCCAGCACTTGAGGATAAGCTTCACTGACACTCTTGCTGTGAGCTGCTGTTGAGTGGAAAATTACTGTACGTGGGAGATGGCCCAGCCCAGCTGTTTTCAGTAGTCTTCACTGCTGTACCCTAAAAGAGGGACACAAAGCTCAGGAATATTGCCCTTCAGCATGGTAAATATGTGTGTAGCTACTGTATGGCATTTACAGAGGCAGTACAGTCCTGCATAATAGTTCCATTTCAACAGATATAAAAAAGAAATCCTTGCACGATGTTTTATAATCACATATTTCATTCAAAATATATTTATAAAGCCCAATTTTCCTGTCCTACCAAACTTCTGCTCACAGTAAGGAAAAGCATGAGGCCAGCATAAGTCTCCTACATCTTTTGTTTGCCTGACAGGCATGTGGCTGTGCAATGAGCTGATAATCAAAGGCTTTACATCAGAACAGCCATCATTTTTCTGATCCCTTCATAAAATATACAAGCCTTACAGAAATAATTCAAGTTAGAGTCTATGCCTTCAAAGGAGGTTTTGTGGGTGTTTTGGTTTTTTGGTTTTTTGTTTGTTTGGTTTTTTAAGGATGAAAACATTACCACCTAGTGGCAAGGCTTCAGAACATAGCAAACCTAATGTGAAATCTTGGATCAAAAAATAGATATCCTGAGTTTCTGTGCTTGACAGAAAAAGAGCAAGGTGAAAAATAATTATGAATTCAAACAGGCAGCAGAAAACTGGGTGTAGAAATGTCAGCAGGAAGGTAAATTTCTGAAATTCTCAGGCTGAAGCCTGTGGCTTGCCAGCTGCAACTGGTATGTGCTGGTTCTAAATTTGCATCCCACCTGAACTGAACAAACATGCTACATCCTCCAATTAACAAATGAATGTGAGATGAGACCTACAGTTAGGAAGCTGATCACATGTGGTGCTTTTGCACATCGACTATGTGCAAAAAAATTAGGAAAAAAATTAGGAAATTAGGAAAATTAGTCTGCAGGTGATGTAAAGAAGAGCTGGTGCTGATAAGAGGAACTCCCAAAGTGCAGTAGCAGTCTCAGAATGAAGAAGTGAATCTGGGAAAAGAACAGCAAGTATGTGGCCTGCAGGCATAACCCAGCAGTGGGGGAGATGGAGGAGACTGGATAACTTGCAGCCCACGATGCCTGAGACTGTTAATGAAGAGCAGCAGCACAGCACGAACCAACCTGACTTTGTTCGATCGTCCTCAGTCAGCACCTCGTCCTGCTGAGATGGATGGTGACCCGTTGTGACCACAGTGCTGGGGTCAGCCAGGGAGCGGGTGGCTTGGAAAGCAGAGTAAATCTCTTGTTTCTTAAATAAGCCCCAGTTAATCCAGAGCCACTGCAGGCTGTTGTTCACTGTGTCTCGCCCATGAGAGCAACCTGTTTCCAAACGATCCTTTTCAGCTAGCTACTATTCCCCATGAATGTGTATGGTTGAATCCATGAGGCTTCCCTTTATGTTATCTAAACCCTTTGGTTTAATTAGACTTATACACTTGCCAACAATTTAACTTTTTTTTTCCTGCTGACACTACCATAATTTTGCATAATCTATTAGGTAGATGTAACTCACTGAAAGAGGGTGTACATTGACTTCCTCTGGAGAAATTCAGGAACTGCCATGCTGACATACAACTCTGTCAGGGTTATTAAGAACACTGCTAATTTGATAAATCTGACATTTTTCAAAGATTCTTCTATAAACAAGTACTTAATGCTTGACTGATATCTCTGTTGGAGTGGGTACAGCGTGGGATTCAGAAGGAATGAAATCTGTGGCAGATGTGTATTCGTAAAATATCTTGCCTTCAGCATCTCTCTCAAATGATGTCCCAGTTGTGCAATTCTTCCATTCTGCCTTGCTCTTGAAATTGCATATCTACAGCAGACATTAATGATAAAGAAAATTGGTCTCTTTTTGTAAACACCTTCTGATCCTGTGCAGTGAAACTCTAGGTATCCAGACATGAATGGAAGCATTTATGTAATTATTATATCAAAACAATGGATTTTATTTCTGGCAGGAAAATTATCTTACGTGAAAAACCTTTTAAGTGCCACTGTTTGAGAGAGCAACTGATTTTGATAGGAGACCACCAGCCAGATCTCTAGAGGAAGTCAGAAACTACTGTGATTTCCCCACATTGTTAAAAAATGAAGTTTAGTATGACATTCAGTGAGATTTGCCACCCTTGTGGGAGCAACTAATATTTCTTTTCAGGGAACCTGGTTCTTAACTTACTGAGGAAAAAAAGGCAAATAGTACAGGTACTCCTGTTGCAATTTTGCAGTCATTTTATCTGTGCCTGGGGACTGGACTGATGTCCCAATGGACTGGTCTCTAAGGAACTCTGAATATGTTATTAAAAAATTAGTGTGACATACTGACACACTTGATTGTAGGAACTTGTCTGCAGCCCTTTGCAATCTCCAGCCCTCGGTGCTTGGGGGATGACTGTGATGAAGTGGTTGCACAGCTGCCAGAGAGCTGCTGAGCAGAAAGGAAAGCAGGCTTTGCCTGCATGGCCCAGGCTGGCAGCCTTCCACTGTCACTGAATTTGTTCTTCACCCATAAGATGTATGGCCAAGAAATTCTCTTTTAGCCCCTCAGTACTCAAATTTACTATTAAGTTTCCAATGATTAACGTATCATAATGGTGAGTTTTTGACCAGATGGGTAGTTCTGCATAATTTAGCAGGCTCCCAACACACATTTCAGAGACTAAGCTAAAACAAACCAACCAAACAAAAAAAAGCTGTACCAAAACCACACCAGAAATATACACTTCATTAGAGATTTCATATACCTTTCTTTATGGACTAAGAACAAGGCATAGATAAAATATCTTATCTAGGAAGGAGAGGGCTCTGAGCATACTTTATTGCAGCCTTTAAATACTTAAAGGGGGCTTATAAGAAGGTTGGAGAGGGGCTTTTTACAAGGGCATGCAGTGATAAGACAAGAGGCAATGGCTTTAAACTGAAGGAGGGTAGTTTAGATTAGCTATTAGGAAGAAATTCTTTACTGCGAGGGTGGTGAGGCAGTGGAACAGGCTGCCCAGAGAAGCTGTGGATGTCCCATCCCTCAAGTATTCAAGGCCAGGCTGGATGGGGCTCTGAGCAACCTGGTCTGGTGAAAAGTGTCCCTGTCCACAGCAGGGGCAGGGGTGGAACTAGCTGATCTCTGAGAGTCCTTTCCAATCAAAACCATTCTGTGATTCTATAAAAGCCATGATTTTCTATGTAGACTTCTTCTTATTTCAAAATACAGTTTTCACTCAGTAGCAATTATGATCAGCAGTCACTCCTCCCTCACACCCATACACACTTGTATGAGGATACAACATTTCAGTAGAGAAACCAAGAGGTTGCCCAGGGAAGCTGTGGATGCCCCATCCCTGGAAACATTCAATGACAGTTTGAATGGGGCTTTAAGTAACCCGATCTAGTTGAAGATGTCCCTGCTCATTGCAGGGGGAGTTGGACTAGATGACCTTTAAAGGACCCTTTCAATCCAAACCGTTCCATGATTCTATATGTTAGGCAAGAGTGACATCTACTGTCCATCAGCCCCAGAAGCCCAGAGTGGATGCAGTTCTGTCTCACCGGCCAAAATCCTCGCTTACAGGGACATAAGGACACCGGTGGAAGTGGTCTCTGCTCATTTCCATCCCCAGGTTTTCAGTCTGTATTCTCAGTTGAAATGAATGAGTGACAGTATTTTAGGCAATATTACTCAATCATCCAGACTTCTGGCTGATGAACAGAAATGGAATTTGGAGTTGTAATTCCCAAGGCTAGGGCACACACGACCAAAGCAGAATGACTAGCAGCTCAAAACTGACCAGTCAAGAAGGTTGAAGTTCTCAATAATTCAGTGTGTAATCAGAGAGCCAAATCCTCTTACATTTTGAAGAGGACTTCTGCAGGGAATGAGAATCCGGGCTGTGAAACCAAACTTAAATCAAATACACTTAAGTATTTTGATACTGAAAATGGATACAACCTTATCCATGAACATATCCCAAGGTCCCCCCATGTGGACCTGTGCGTACCCTTTGCCCTGTTCTACACTGAAATACCACAGTGTAGGCCTGAAAAAAAAGCATTCCTGTTAAAAACAAACCTGACAATTTGCTTATCAGAAATTAGATTAAACAATAGAAATATTTTTCAGACCACAAGTCAAGTCAAATGAGTAATTTCAGAATACAAATATCTATCTAAATACAGATTTCTTTCTGCATATGAAAACTCAGGGTAACAACCAAGCACACAGATATGCACAAAGCCACACATATCCAAATCCTAGGTATGAAAAATTAATATAAAGGACTGCATAATATTGAGGCCTAATAAAATAAAAAATTAAGTTATTTCAGCTAAAAATTTTGGTTTTGCAGCTTCATCAGAAACAGTGAGTAAACAGACAAGCCTGGCTGGTAAACAGAACCCTCTAGCTGTAGAAAGGATTGGATGCAACACAGGGTAGCTTTGTTACAATCAAGGTCTGTCTTTCCTGAAGCAATAGGACACTTAGGTACTTCTCACTCTTGAAATGATGGCTTCATCTTACCTTTGACTTCTACAGCTTGCAGACTTCAGACGATCAAAAGATTGTGGAATCAAGCAGGTTGGCAGAGGCATCAGGAGGCCTCCAGTGCAATTACCTGCTCAAAACAGGGTTGGCACTAAGTTCAGACCAGGTTTCTTGGGACTGTGTCCAGCTGGGACTTGTAAATCTCCAGGGACAGCACCTGCACAGCCGCTCTGGGTGCTCTGTTGTAGCTCTGTTCTACCTCTTGTCTGTCTTGAGGGAGAAAAGATTTCTCTTACCGTGATCAAATGCTTCCAACAAAATTGGACTGTATGACGTTTTGGTTTTTGGCCACAAAAAGGCAGTGATAGAGGGAATAATGGAAGACATAAGGGAAGATGGCATTTTGAAACACCATCGGGCCTGTGGACCAGCTGAGCATGCAAAGGAAAAATACACAGACACCAAGAATATGCAGACAGCGGCAGACTGGCTCAGGCACTGCTTGGGACTAAGAAATGTTTCACAAGAGGTGACCATCATGCCTAAGTCTGTACCCTCATCTACTCTCCCACTGAACATGCTCAGTGTTTGGTTACTGTGCTGGACAAGGATATGGTATGCAAGACTTTTATTCTTGTCTTCCAGTGAAAGGACATAAGGGCAAAGGCTGCCCATGGAAATCTCAGCTTTTTTGCCTGAGCTAATCTTCACACAGCATGAGATCTTAAAGAAATAAAAAGTGCCGCAAATAAAACACACTTAAGACTAATGTTTCCTATTTTGTTGTACAAGGCCTCATGGGTATTTTTGGCATTCTTCAATTATTTTGTTGTTTCACTCCAAGAAACAATTACACATCATGTGGGAAAACAAACTGGGAACAAACGTATATCTTTGGAATATACACATCTGACTTGCAGAGCTGCCATGCACAGAAGGCGTGGATCCATCCAGCATGCACCCATCTACCCTGTTAGGACCTGCAGTCACAGTGATACTCCCACGGGGGCAAAGATGTTACACGAAGAGAAAGAAATAGAGGTGTTGGCACCCATCACATTTCAGCGGTCTGAGTTTCCCACTGAGTGCAGGAAGGAAGCGTTCAGTGCAGGAAGGGGAATGAATAGCCGGAAGAACACGTGGTGTAGGTGCTTCAGTGATGAAAACTGCTAAGCTGCCAATGCTCACAGGACAGCTGCACCCTGGGAATTTTATGCAGAATCAAAGGAAAAACTGTGGGTGTGAATGGAAATACTTGCATGTGTTTTGTGCATGTTTTAAATCACCTCGATGACAACAGGTGAATGCATTTCAATGGTAGGTCCTTAAAATAGCTCAACTGCAAGTATAAAACCTCTCTGTTGGAAAAAGAAGGAAGCATGTGGCCATTAAAGTCAGATGATATTTACTGGGGGAATCAAGGGCAATTAGTATCCAATCCCCACTGATGCCCATCACACTTTTGAAAACCTCGTATCAGTCAATGTGAAATTTGGCAATCTGACAGTTAACATCTTTGAAGTCTTCAGTTATAAGGGACCCAAAACATAATGACAGAGTAATTTCAAAGTCATTCTTTGCACAGCATGAAAATTGTTCAAAACTGTTTATAGGGAGATTGCACAATGGATAACATGGAATTTGTGTAAAAATATATGCTAAGGAACATCTAAATTTGAGCAAAGAATTTGAAGTAACTAAATGATTTAAGTAAACCTCTTTCCAAGGAGAAAAAAGCAACTAGGTTTTGCTGGGAATGACAGCAGGAGGATCCCATTTATCTTCTGACAGGAGGAGGCAATCTCTTACAACTGAATCACCTTAAGGTATTTATATTTTGGACGCAAGCTGGAGACTGTATAGCACAGCATAGTCACACCTGAAAAGCATGAGAGACACTCTGAAAAGGGCTATGCTATGGACACCTTCCTTGCTGACATTGTGTGACAGCAGTTGCTTTGCTGCATAACCTCACTGCTCTATATGATAAAAGTGGGCAGCACAATACATTCTTTGTTCTGCTGTTGCTGGTGCAGCATCAGCATGGGTTTTTTGTGATTCTTAGACCCTAATAATTGCAAATCTTTCTTCTGTTTTTCCTTCTGTGGGTGATGGTTTCCTAGCCCAGTACATCTCTTTATATTCCTGTCTCTCTACCAGTAAGAGATAGAGGGGAAGATTTTCTCAATTTTCAGATTTTTCAACAGGAAGAGGAGTGCAATGATCTCCCCTCTCATCTCTCCCCCATGGCTGGGCAGAAAGTGCCCAGTGTCATCACCTGGTGCTCCAGTCACAGTAAGAAGGAATACCTATGAGATCAGTGGATGAAAAGACAGAGAAGCAGGAAAGATTCACTGATTGCTGCAGGAGAATGCTAGGGCTTGGAAGGGTGGAGTGAGCAAAACAGTCCACCTTGACACCCTCAGCAGAATCCTGAGGTAGCTTGGGCAGAGCTGACTGGTGCACGCACTCTGGGGATGCCTGGGGTTTCTGTGAGTGTGGTACTGCAGGCAGGGACATGGCTCCAGCCACGTTGCCGGAGATGCAGAAACCCAGCATGGAGGCTGGAGGACATAATGTTCCCCCTCACAAAGCCAGTGGCAGGTACAAGAATAGGCAGAGAAACACAGATGCTATCACAGGAGGCCTAGGAGACAAAACAATCAGGAACAAGTATGAAAGGGGATGGGATTATTACATTTAAATACTTCCACAAATCAAAACAGCCATTGCTAAATGGTCTTCTCTCTCCTTATAGCAGAGACACATATGAAGAACTTGAAAGGCTGGAAGTAAAAACTAGAGAGCCATACTAAAGTTTAAATGTGGTTTCAATGGCAGGCATGATTTGCCATTAGAACAAACTAGCAAAGGAATAAGAGGATTTTCTCTCTCTCTCTCTCTCTTCAAATCAAGATTGTCCTCCTAGTAATGATTAATAAAAAAACCCCATGCTAAATACAAGCTATGGGAATTCAGAGCTAAATGATGTGTACAAGGCCTTGGGGATACAACCTTTTAGATTGTTTTCTAGAGGTCCTTCTAACCTTTAAAGCCTGTGAATCTGTCCTGCAAAGTTGTCTGACAGTATCATCTCATGTTTCTCTGGGACTGTACCAATATTTATGCAAAAGACACTCAACGTTGGTTCAAAAATTCCAGAGGTGAAGCATCTACCATATTACTACAGACAATTGTCTCAGTAGCTACCCACCCTCACAAAGAATTACTTGTTCTTCACTGCCACCCTGGACTGGCATAGCTTAAGCTATGCTGATGCCAGGAATCTCTTCTAATGAATGGGATCACGGCTATCACTTGTTTCTGTTTAAATATGCTCTCAAATAAACTAATCAGAGAGAATCTCTAAAGCCTCAAAGTCTTGCAAGGCATGTCACAATGTCTCCCAGTACTCCATTTATTCCTGAAGCTCTCTTCCAGCTACTCACAATTTTTCAAAATCTTTTCCTGAACTACAAACACTAAACCTGAGATGAAGCATTCAAGTAATAATGCCATTTTAATATAATTTGAATTGTAATGCCAGAACAATACCCAGTCTTATTCCAAAATACCATACCAGAACAGAAATTTTTTTCTCAAAGAATGAATTAAAAAAACAATAAAAAAACTCTATCTCTTATACATTAACAAGAACTCATAAATAAAATGCAGGAAGTCCTTCACCTGGGTGTATAGGGATAAACTGGGACTCCTGACTTCACACCCGTGGTCTCTCCATGACTCCCCATGTGCCCTTTGTAGCATGTACATCAGTTTCCACGATGCAGAGTTCTGAAATTAGCACCATCTGGTACCCAGTCACACGGTAAACAGTGATTTCAACCTTTCTGTAGACAATGGTGGCTCATATCAGCTGTTACTCAGGCATTTAGAAGTCCAAAAGTAATGCTCACACTCAAGGCTGATATTACAATATTTATACAAGAAAGAGTTAAGGAGAATAGATTGTTTATGACAAATAAGCTGAAAGTTATTCATGAAAGTCGTTCATGTGAAGGTGACAAATACTGAAAGCATCAGGTAGAGAAACAGGACAGTTATGCAATAATTTTAAAAGTTATATTTACTAAACAGCTTGAGCCTGATTCACCATTACATTATGCAGTACTTTATACAAATAATTGCTCATATCTGCAGGTTCACATCTCTTATCATCATGAGAAAGTAAATAATAGCTTCAAATGAGATCTGAGATGAAGTTCAGTGTTGGAAAACATTCAAGTTTTTTTCAGCCTCATCTAAACATTTCCCTCTCAAGATAATAACTTTCCTACCTGTTCACAGAAGTTTGCAAATATTTAATTCAAAATCAAATCTAGAATGCTTATGCTTTTGAAAGTGCTTTCTTTCAAAAAAGGAGAAGCCTGGAACCAGAGTAAAGATCACTGCTCTGAAACAAGGTGAAAGTCCACGCAGACCAGTCAGCACAAGAGTCAAAACCTTTTGAAGAGAAGATCAAGTAAAACATGCAAATACTGGCACTACAGGACACCTCTGCAATCATAAAATCATAGAATTATAGAATTGTTTGGATTGGAAAGAACCTTTAGAGATCATCTAGTTCCAAACCTCTTCTCATGAGGGTGCCTCCCACTAGACCAGATCCCCATTCAACCTGGCTTTGACCACTTCCAAGGATGGGGCATCCACAGCTTCTCTAGGCAACCCGTTCCAGTGTCTCACCACTCCCACAGTAAAGGATTTCTTTCTTAGATTTAATCTAAACCCTCCCCCTTTCAGTTAAAAGCCATTCTCCCCTGTGCTATCACTACCTGTCATAAGAGGGTGACAGCAGGGTCATGGCAGCAAGCACTACACACCAGAAAACTGAGTCATCCCATAAAATCTCCAATGTCCACATCATGGTTACAGTACCAGCACCTCTAGGTGGGGGCATGCTCCCTCCAATTCACTGCACACAGGTGGTGAAATCCCTGTTGCAAGACACACAAGAATAAGCCCTTCTTCCGTCTCCAAAGGAAGAGGAGATTTGTGCCAGCCCCTTCTTGAGGCCTGGCCATCACATTCAAGGAAGTTCTGGGAGTGGTTTATTGCCTGGTTATCCGGGGACTATAAAATGCTCCAGATCACACAGCAGGCTGGGTATTTTTATAAACCATAATCAAAAGGAGCACATAGTTGGACATGGGCTTCTTCATAGCATCATAGAATCATTAAGGTTGGAAAAGTCTTCCAAGACTGTTGAGTCCAACCTTTGATTGAACACCGCCCTGTCAACTAAACCATAGCACTAAGTGCCATGTCCAGTTGTTTCTTGAACACCTCCAGAGATGGTGACTCCTGGACATCCCTGGGCAGTCCATTCCAATGTCTAATCACCCCTTCAGTAAAGAAATTCTTCCTAATGTCCAGCCTGAACCTCCCCTGGCACAGCTTGAAGCCATTTCCTCTTGTCCTATCACTGGTTGCCTGGGAGAAGAGGCCAACACCCACCTTGCTACAGGCAGCTGTAGAGCACAAGTTGTAGAGGCCCTTTCAGGCAGTTGTAGAGAGCGATAAGGTCCCCCCTGCACCTCCTTTTCTCCAGACTAAACAACCCCAGCACCCTTCGCTGCTCCTTGCATGACTTAATCTCTAGACCCCTCTGAGTAAGATCCATGGTCCTTCTCTGGACACGTTCCAGCACCTCAACGTCTTCCTTGTAGTCAGGGGCCCAGAACTGAACACAGCACTTGAGGTGTGGCCTCAGCACTGTTGCGTACAGGGGGACAGTCACTGCCCTGGTCCTGCTGGCCACAGTACTGTTGATACAGGCCAGAATGCCATTTGTCTTCTTGGCCAGTGGCACACTCTGGATCATGGTCAGTTGGCTCTTGACCAGCACCCCCAGATCCTTTTCTGCCAGGCAGTTTCCCAGCCACTCTTCCCCAGACCTGGAGTGCTGTGTGGGGTTGTGACCCAAGTGCAAGACCTGGCACTTGGCCTCACTGAACCTTCTAAAGCTGACTTCAGCCCATCAATCCAGCCTCTCCAGATCCCTCTACAAAGCCTTTCCTCTGACTTCTGGACAAGTCATATCAGCAGAAAAGTGTATTAGTCATGTAATATGGCCAGGATAATTGTCCATCAGTCATGCAATCCTTTTCTCCAGAAAAACCCTTCTCCAGCTGGGTTGCCCTCATAAGCACACAGTCTTAAATATCTCTCCCAGCCACGAGACCCATTGGAGCCCCAGTTACACAGTCCTTGCTCTTCTCAGAGCCAGGTCCATCCACGCAGAAGGGACAACAGGTCCCACCAGCCTCCCAGTTTGGAAAGCATGGGTACCTCTGCTTTCCTTGAGAGGCAAGGGTCTGGTCTCAGCTCCCAGCATCCACCAAGCTCTCTGCAGACAAGTTCCTGCCAGTTTAAAACCCTGCTCTTTCCCCATCCTTCTCCCCATCTCCCACCTCTCCTGTGCTGTGCTCTGGGACTTGGAGGATGGGTAATCCTTCAGACAGGCACTGAGCTGGTGCTGCCTCTCCCTGCCTGAGTGCTGCTGGCCTGCTTCCCTCACTGAGGGCCAGAAGCAACCCCAGCAATCCACTCCAGCCAAACTGGGCAGGTTACAGGCAGTCCCAGCTGATTCTGTGAGTGAGACAGGGTAGGTCCCTATGTCCCAAGCAGGTGTTGGAGGCCAGATGGGAGGACAGGTGACAGCAGGACAGCCCCGCTACTGGGGACATGGCAGCTAGTCCACAGGTAGGTGAGAGAGGTCAGAGCTGCTCTCGCTTAGCACTGTGGAGCTCATGCTGTCTTCACCTGGCAGAAACCTGGGAACAGAGTCAGAACATTCCCACAACCTGCCTGATAGCCCATGTGGGCTTTCCCAGCCAGTCTCACTGCACAAGCCTGTGGAATTTAAAAGCAAACTCTGCCAGCTGGAGTAAGGTATTTAAGAAAACAGCTGTGAAAGAGGAGAGAAGACAACACTAATGGTTTATAGGTAAAATGCATATTTTGATTTAAAGGTAGGAACTTGGAGGCAGAGCAAAGTAGAGAGAGATGAGCAAAGAGTTACAAGTTGATGGAAGTATGGAACAAATTAAACTTATCTGGGATGCATCCAACACTTGAGTTAAATCCACATGCTCTTTCTGCATGGAAATACCTCCTGAATTATAAGGGGTAAGGGAAGGAGGGCTCACATCTTGATCCCTGAGTATATCATTTGTGTCTTCTAAATCTAAGTCAGTTGAAGAGTTGAACACTGCAAGCCAAATTCCATTTAATTTATTCAGGAACACATCTGTGTGAAATATAGTCCAATTACAGGCACTAGGTTACTTTGCCATGGCTGCAGCCATTTGGCTTTTATTTCCAGCAGGCTCTAATTAAATTATCACAATGCAGAAGCAGACAAGTTTCCCTTATACGTGACTACAATTAAAGACATGCAATCACAACATTTTTTAAAGTGACTCCAATCAATTGGTTAGAGTAAAGAATACCATGTAATAAAGCAGTGACTGAAAGAGGGGTTCTATTTCAATAATCTAGTTCCCTTCTAGTATGAGTTCTGCTTTTGGATAATTTATTTAAAGTTCATTATGTGTCTACAGCATATATCATTTGCCCTCAGCTTGGGCTGCAGAAGTGCCATTACGGCCAATTACTTAGTGGGATAAAATCTGCCATAGTACAAACTGTTCCTTAATTAGACTTAAGTTTTGTCGAAATTCTATTTGTAATTCAGGCAGCAAAATAACAAGGCCAAGAGCAAAGACTCGCTGTCTTCCTCCTTTGGTCCAGGTTGTAACCTGTTGTAATCTTAGGGCAGTTCAGACCTGAAACCCCACACCCACGTGCTTTTCTTCCAATACTTGTCCCCACTTTGTGTTTCCATAACCAGTGCAGGGCTTGGGGGGTGGCCTGGCCTCTGAGGGAGTTCCTTGACCTGAACCCAGCCATAACATATAGCACACCGATAGTGAAGGCCCCAAAAGCCCCTGAGGGCAAGGGGCTGCCAGCAGGGACCGCACAGTTGAATGCCACCGATGTGCTTTTTGGTGATCACAGGCATTTGCCCTCTGGCCTCTATAGTTTGCTACAACAGCATGCTGGTCGGTGTTAAACATGCTGACAGAATTAAAGTCTCACAAAACCACCAAGAAAGTGACGTGGGGAGCAGCGCCCAGCCACGCCCTCCAGCTCGCTCAATGGCTGTGCGCTGGGAACAGCGGGATGGGCACAGCCCTGGTGCTCCCAGCATCAGAGAGCACAGCACAGCTACTGCAGGGTGGGCCGCTGCTGTCAGCCCACTTAGCCATTAGCCACAGCAGAGGCTTCAAGCTTGTTTGGGAATGATGGCATCGCTGCACAACTGTGATCTAGGACCACTGGGTTTATCCAAACCACCCCTGCACCATCCCCAGCCATGACAAGAGGTTTAAAACTGATTTGCTCTTTAAAAACCATTGCCAGTGTTTGGCATACATCTTCTCAAGCTCCGGCTTCAGTTTTCAAAGTCCTTTAAATATGTTTGAACCAAATGTTCTATACAAATTTGAATCCAAATCCTGCAGCCTTTCTCTGTGTGATCTCACAAGTTGGGGTAGAAGCTATAGTAAGAAAATTCAGAGTGAAACAAGAAATAGAAGCAGTGATTCAGTAGGATCGATTTTAACAGATCCAGGCCACAGTAATTTGAAGACAGGCATCATCCTAAAAGAAGCTGCATTCCTCTGGAAAAAGTTATGCTGGAGATACATTCATTTTTTCCAGCAGAACATTTGCTCCATTTTAGAAGAAGGCACTTCTTCACAGAAAATGCATTTACTGAATGCCATGTTAACAGTTATTTGTTATGTGCATCACTGACCATCCATTTTCTGTTGCAGAGATTGTATACCAGGCTGTCTTTATTTTCCTCGAATCCTGCTCATGTCCCATATTGTATCTTGCAACTGGCTGCTTTACAAAACTGGATTAGTTTATTCTGATGTTTCAGAAAAGTTCTATCTAAGACTAATGTCAAAGCAAAACACCATTTAAAAATTTTACAGGGATGGAAATTTACATAGCAGCTAATGACAAGCCTAAAAATAACTTACTTCTTGGCAACATCAATCCTGTTAATGAACTAAAATAATGAAATATTCCTCTATCAGTGGTTTCCAAGAAGCAAGAAGAAAAAATGTTAACCAACTCCAGTAGTGAAAAGAATGTGAAAACATTTCAACATCTGCCCTGGTTTTTTTTTTTTTTAACTTAACCAACAAAGCTGCAAATGCCTTTTATGGAACAGTTATGTTCTGGAAATTACCCTCTATACTTTTGGTCAGTAGCACAACATGACTAATCTGTCTTTCTTCTCTATTTGACCCCTGATGAGAGTAGAAGGTGAACTTTGTATACCAGGGAGCACACATCAAACACTGAGGGCCTGGGAATCCTTGATATTACAGCTTCATTGTGCCTCCTCAGGCCCTTTCCTGAAAATATGTAATTTAAAATAAAAATGAATCTATATAGATATGATAAAAGGGTTTTAGATCAAGATCAATTATTATCAATGCAACAAGGTATTTCCTTACTCATGAAAGGCACTTTAAAAGGAGCACTGATGAGCAGTTGAAAGGCAAGATCTGATTATAAGTTGTTTTTAATGAGATATAAGGAAGTCTTATCTGTCAGTGAACACTAAACATTTCTCTCTTCCTTAATAGCTAAGGAGAAAACGATGAACACAACAAATGACAAACCCATCACCCAGCAAGACACTGAAGGTGATTTTCCCAAATGCACTGTGTGGAAGCTGGTCTGAAGACTTTGTACCTCCACATTATGTATAATATTATCTTCCTGGTGGGCTTCCTGGGAAGTTTCATTTGTCATTTGTGTTTACAGCTTCAAGATGAGGCCTTGAAAGGGCAGCAGCATAATCAGGCTGAACCTGGCACTCACAGACCTGCTCTACCTCACTGGCCTTCCCTTCCTGGTACACAGCTATCTGGGATACACTAATACTGGGGACCACTCGATTTTTGGTGAATTCATGTGTGAGTTCATCTGCTTTGGCTTCCACTTCAAATTGTACAGCAGCATCCTCTTCCTCCCCTGCTTTAGCTCCTTCCAGTATGTGGTGATTGTTCACACAGTGAAGTTCTTCCACATCCAGAGGAAGCAGTGAACAGTGGTGGCTTGCACAATCATTTTGTTGATCTCACTAGAAGCTGTCAGCCCTGTCAACATCTTGATCTCCTCAAAAGGGACACAAAACATAAGGTCCTTATGCCTTAACCTTACCAGCCCTGAAACCCTGGGCACAATCAGGTGGCTGCTGACCAGCCTGGCCGCCTTCTTGCCCTTGCTGATGGTGATTCTGTGCTATGCACTCATCATTTGCACCTTGGCCACTGGCCCCACACATGGGCTTGCTACAAACAGAAGTCTCTCACACTTACTGTTGTCCTCTTGGTGGTCTTTGATGTGGGCTTTTTCCCCTTCCATGTCTTTTGGGTGGCTCTGTTGCCTAAGATCAGAAGAAAAACTTTCCAAATATTAGAATTGATAACATAAACAGCAATCTTTTAATGAAAGCTTTCACTGAAGCAACAGCTCAGGTGAACTACAGTTGTGTCCAGTCAGCTGTAACATGGAGAACAAATCCACTCTGCCTACTGTGTCTCTCGGCCACTGGCTCCACTCAACATGTGTGCCAACCTATCACTTTATGTCATGGTGGAAGGCAATTTCCAGGAAGCCATGCTCTCTCCTTCGAAGTCTAAGTAGAACAAATACATCCAGGTCCAAGTAGTCCAGGAGCAAAAATTATGCAACCAAGTCAGAAATCACATTAAAGTTGTGAAGGAGTCTCTTGAAGTAAATTCCAGCAAACCCAGGATGGCTTTGGTGCTGTAAGCTCCTGCAAAGGCAGCTGTGTTGGTATGATAGCAAGAATTGCAGCTGACTTTGCCTGCTCCCTGCAGTAGGGCACTTGTCAAAAAGCTGTCTTGGGAGCAGGTTTATATACACCTCTCTTAGCAACCAAAGAAAGACGAGGGAAGAGACAAGATTGTAAGCCACCTTGAAGGTGAAACTTAAAACCACCCAGCCAGACTGTTCCCAAAGACATTTGGGAAACACAGGGTTCTCTAGCTTTGGGCTCTGCTATTGATTACAGAAACATGGAGAGCTTAGTCTGGACATGAGAACAACCTCCACTGATTTCAGTGTTGTCACTGATGTAGTGCTTTGTTTATTACAAGCTCCTTCCCAGATAAATCAGATGTTTTCAGATTGGATGGACCCAATGAACTTCATCAGAAGGCACTGAGCAATTTAATGGTGAAATCTCAGAGCTGGCCTAGGGGAGGATAAGAAGAATATGAGTGGAGGACATACATGGTGAATACAAGGATATGTAAGTATATACATAAGTGTATATATATAAGTGTATAAATATATAAATATATAAATATATAAATATATAAATATATATATATATAAAAATAGAACCATAGAATGGCTTGGATTGGAAAGGACCTTAAAGACCATCTAGTTCCAATCCCCCTGCCCTAGGCAGGGACACCTTCCACTAGACCAGGTTTCTCAGAGCCCCATCCAATCTATCCTAGAAGATGATTATAGATGAGTACCAGCCTCTGTGAATCCATCAGCTGTGTATAATCCCAGATCATTCTGATTTCCTACTACAACAAATATCACAGGCTCATACTTGAAGAATAAGACAATGTCATATATCTTGACTCCAGAAGAAGTTTTGATTATCTGAGATGACCTTGTGTGTAAGCTAAGGAAACAGCATGGAGGAAACTACTTTTGCTAGCTCCAGAGTTTATGCTCAGAGTCAAGATATTAGTGATTTACTAGCAGAGCAGGGGGAGCCACTGAGTGGGCATTTGACCAGTCTGTCCTGGGTTCAGGGGTATTTAGTGTTTTCATTATCAACTTGGATGATGAAATAAAGTCTGGTTCTTATATTTACATATTTACATGAAGCTGAGAGGACAAAATTAAGCTGACAAATTTCAGCTGTGATCTGCAGAGACACAGGCTGCTACTAAACAGTGACAGGTGCAATGTTCTATGTTTAAGTAGAAATAATGAATTGTGCAAGAACAAATGGAGAAAAAAAAGAAGCCATTATTTAGGTAGCAGTTTAGTAGAGAAAGATCAGTGGTTACTGTGAATCATAGGCTGGACAGAAGCTGACAGTTTCAGTGGGCTGACAGGGTCTGCTGTGGCAAAAAGAGCAGATGTATAAATAAAAAATAGTGTTTATGATGCCTTGCAGATATTTAAAGTACTTTGTTAAAGGACCATCCATCAGATATGTCTTTCAGAAGCACTGCCACGAGCCTTTTGACACATTTTCTAGTTTGATTTCTCCTCTTCTGCACTGTTGTCAAAGGCCAAATTTTACAGGTTGCCACTAGATAGTGATCAATCATGGTCAAGCTACCTGGTTTCACATATGCATGGTTAATTCAAACCCAAAATTTACACAAATGCACAAGGTGATTCACACAAAATAAATCTTTTCTGACATAGATTCATAGCATCCCAACTCCCCAACATGGGCAAAAAGTACAAACACGCTGCACAAATCCTCTTCCTCTTCCGCATCGGTGAAAGAACAAGATGTGTCTACCACTTACATCTGAAGGAGTGGATTAAAAATTATCTTTTTTGCTCTGTCAGAGCATTTTTAATTCTTGTTCTCAGAAGCTCTTCGTTCTCAAGCCCAAGCCGAGCTTATCACACACAAGCAGAAGCTCTTCAATATAACTACATGTACAATGTAAAATGAAGCAGCTGAAGGTAAAAATTGTGACATGGAAGTTTTCAAGGCTTTCCATCTCTAACAGCATGAGTGACAGTCTCACAGTGTCAGTGATTTGGAGAGGGGCTACCTTTTTGCCCCCTCCTTTATTTCCTTAATATAGATGTTGTTTGGTTGCCTTCTTCCTATCTCATCTGCTCATCCACCATGTCTCTTCATTTAGTTTGGGCTAAACTAGCTGATTTTAAAGTGCCAAAATAGATTAAGGGCTGGTCCTGGAGCTGTAGTTCACTGGTGGGGAAAGAACCTCCAGGAGATGGGCAGTCATGTCTCCCAGTAGCGTGGCTGGGTCTGGAAAAGGAGAAAAGTTCAACCTTCACACAGACACTTTTAAAGCATTCAAGGACTGCTCAGGTGCTCTGCAGGACTGAGAGATCATTATCTCATGCAACTCATTCCTTTTGCTTACTGTGAAGCTCGATAGCTTCTATTTTTAGCTGCTGTTAAGTTTACAGCTGAAACAAGGATAAGTGCTTCAATTGCAGTAAACAGGAGACACTTTTCAAGCTCTGTACACAGTGTGACAACATAGCTACATAAATTACTACACTATTGCAGGCTAATTCACACCATAGCTATGCTCCAGTGAGCAGACTTCTATCAAAAGTCTCTGCTAGGTTTGTCTGCAAGGACAGTCATGTCAGCTCAAGTACCCACCAGCAGGCTGCTCTCTGCCTGGGACTGCAGAGGGACCAAGAGAATAACTCTGCAAGGTAAACCTCTCAAGGGAATGTCAGCTCTGATGACATTAAAGGTGGAACTTTGGAGCTGCCGACTGTTTTTGTAGACAAGTCAAACCTTATTCCTCACAGTGACTCATGTACTGTCACAGGAATTAGCAGAGCTATCTTCTCATCTTTGTTTGTCCAGGGAGGCAATCAACAATTTTTTCCCCTTTTCTCCCCAGTTCATGTGTTCCCGAAAGAAATGAAAGAAAAAAGACCTTCCTCATACTCAAACCTCCCAGAGAGCAAAAATACTGACAGTAATGTTCTGCATAAAAGAGAATTCACAAAATCTGTCCTAATCTGGCTGCTCTGCAGAACACCTAAGGAGAGAGTTGTGTAGCAGACTGCATGTAGTGTCAAAATGAATAGCTGGGTAAAGAGCTAGTGGAGAGAAAGACTAAAATAGCTTGGGAATGGTCTACTCTGACAATGTCTGTGTTGGATATTGCTGTGACAGAAGGCTTCAATTTTGTCCCGATGTAATGGTATATCTATCTATATATATATGCAGCTGGGGTGCTGCTGCAGCAGCTGTGCAGTGTAACAGTGCACAGAGCCACGATCCACCATGTGAAGTGCAGGGCAGTGCCAGGCCCACCACTGAGTCCTTTAGACCTCACAGAGATGCTGCCATTTTGCTGATAAGGCTAAGTGAGCAAAACAAACTTTGAATGACTGCTTCTATCTGCCAGTATTTTCTGCTGTGAAAATGCAGTTTGAGTGAACCTAAACTTTAAAGCAGCAAACAACAAATGAGCACATCACTGTTCAAGTCCTACCATCTCTGAATTCAGTTTGCTTTTCCCTGCCAGCAGAAAAGGAGAAGAGATGTAAAGGAAAATACTTTGTGTGTTCCCTTACGTTTTGTGACAGTAGAGGCATTCAACAGTGCCAGCTGATGCCACTTCAATGTAAATACCACACAATTGAGTCAAGGAGGGAGAAAACCCATTTATGCTAAAGAAAATGTGTTTCAAGGCCTGTTTTTTAAACAGCATCTGGAAAAGAGCAGTGCTTCTGACTAAGGTGTCTTTCTGACTTAATGCCCTAGCCTACAGGGTGCTGTGGTAGATGGCAGAGTGAGTTGGATGCCTGCTAAAGCAGGAGAAAAAATTGCATTCCTGCTTTCAGTCAGAGCTGTACTTTGGAGAAAAGGAGAAGGAGACAATTAAAGTTGGTAAACCAAGCTGCATATCTTTCCAAAATAAAATTCAAAGCTGAAATGCTGATCTTTTAAAATACACAGAGGAAACATGATTTTTCAGAGCTGCTGCAGGCAAGTATAATGCACAGTGTGTTTGATTCATCCTTGCTGGAACCCTAAAAGGCATTTGAATTATAAGGTGCGTTATCTTCTAAGATTACCCCTTGGTTTCTTTACTCCCCAAAATGGTTGATATCACTGATTTCTGAACCAAAAGAGAGATGGATGTCTGGAAGCTATAGTACTAGTGATGCTCTCCACTCTTAAAAGACAAACAAAAGTTCTGAGCTTCTGTGTTGTTTTTTTTTTTAAAAAAGGAAAAGTGTGATTTTCAAATTGCTTTATGAATTTCTTTCTATTTTGTAGAGTAGTGCAAGAAGAGAAGGTGAAGCAGAAAGAAATGCAACTTTGCACACAGAGAGACAATGCCTTACTGAATGCTAATAAAGCAAGCTAGAAAGCATAGCTCCTGGAGAAATCTTCCTTCATGTTTTTTTTTTAAATACAGCTCTATTTCCAGCATGATCGCTGCTACCCAAGCCAGCAAACCCGATAGCAGGTTTGCTTTCCCTTTCCCTTCACTGCATCCAGCTTAAGACCCATTCAGTTGCTTAAGACCCATCAGCTTTCTGGGAAAGTGATTAGGAAATTGATTTTTTCCCTTCTAACAGTTCTGCTAAAATCTTTGTGGTTCCCATTTGCCCCTGAGTGGCACAAGATAATTGGCTGCATCCCAGGGCCTTTTCAAGACAACTCCTGTGCATCTGGCAGAATTGATGTTTTGCTGGCAGATCTGTGACAAAGTGTTTTGATATTACCACGAGAACACTCCGTGATATTCACACATCTCTCCTCTAATTTTCAAGGACTTTCATGGTGCCAGCCACTGTGCAAAGCGATGCCCTGGACCTGCAGCTGACAGGGCTAGAAAACACCTTCTCTGTAGGTGCCTCAAAGGGTATCCAAGGTAAAAACTCCAGCTCTGCTCTGGTTACAGATCTGTAAAGCTGGGCAAAAAAGGAGGCAACTTGGCACAAAGCAGGAAAGCATTATGGGTGGATTTATTTCCAGCCCCAAATGATCCCAAAGGGGCAATTTTCCACTGAGTGAGCCAGGCTGGCAAAATCACTTATGGCCTCAGCACTGGAGAAGGCCTAGCAGACAGCGGCACAGAAATGCACTGTGCAACAACTGCAAGCAATAAATCTTTCTGGAAATTCTCTTTTGCCTTCAATTCATGATGTTTTTTATCAACAGAAAGTTATCTTAACAGACAAGGCAGCAGCACCTGCCTAGAGGAGTTTCCTCACATTACCTTTCTGCTAGTAAGCCGCTCTGAGATATTTATATATCATCCCTATTTTACAGGTGATGAAACTGAAGCACAGGGGAGTTAAGTGACTTGCCTCCAGTCACAAAGCAAATTAGCAGCCAAGCGGGGAAGAGATCAGTTCTCAGCCCAGAGCTTTTACAAAGTGCATTTTAGGCTTAGGGAAAGATTTTCAAGGGAGTCTTGATTGCTCAGTGGTGGCACTTCAGTAATAAAAGTTGAGTTAGAGCAGTGTCTGCACTACTCAGCCCCTACTTCATCCCCATCATACTCTGTATCTGTGGAAGGACCACTCCTGTTTACTTTCAGAGAAGGTTTCGGGGGACCAGCTCACCAAAGTTAATTTGCTACCACTGTGTGTCATCTTAGCCAAGAGCCAGTAATTAACAGCTGTATTCATCCCATTTACAGGTTTCTATCAAGTATTTTCTAATTTGCAGGTTAACACAAAATATTAGCATATATAGGGAAACCTTTCAGGCTGAAATGTGTGCATGGCACCACAGTTTGGGAGGTTGCTCTTTGTGTGGTGCAAAGGTCAAAAACAGGTTACATAATTAGCCAGCTGCCTTCACCCAGGGGAAGGGTACCACTGCTCACCGTGTATGTGTGCCAGCTCTGGGAGAGCACATGGATCCAGCTATCATTCCTCTGAGCTGGGCCAGGCCCCCTCCCTGGAGACACTAATAGAGATCCAGCAGCCCATGTTCTGCCTTCAGAACTTTTCATCTACTGGGAGAAGAGCAAATGGAATTAAGATGTAGATTTATCATACATCTTCTAAATTTCCATTCTTACTTTGACTCAGCATAATTACTACAGCTATACTTGCTTATCAGAGCCAGATACTTGTCAACAAATGCCAGTGAAAAACTAAATCTGTCCCTCTACCATAACAAAATCCCAGGAAACATAGTCCCCATCCTTTTTGCCAAAATCCAAACCTGAATGTCACTGAGGGAAGGGAAGGACAGGAATGGGGCATCATCTTTGCTGGAAACACCCATGAAGATTGGACGTGCGGTAATTCCAGGCTGTGCCCAAGGGACTTCAGCCTTCCGTACTTCCGCAGCTGGGATCTGCAGGTGCTATAATTCAAATTCCCACTAGAGGGTAGACAAAACTCTTCCAGTAAAAGGATCGCTTTGGAAAAGCATCGAGTATGCGGAAAAGTGGTGCCTGATTTGGAAAGCAAATCTGTGCTTTAGAAGCAGCAAGGAGCAGGAAAAGGAAGAATATGTTTATACCATCTGCAAGAGCAAGGTGGGAGCATTGTTCCAAATTTCTCTAAAGAAACATAATCTCCGCTTTGTACTTTTAAATCAAATACAGCTGGAGTGGCTATGTTGTTATAAACATGTAAACAGCAAATCAGATTTACAGAAAATATAGATTTCTGATTCTCAGACATACAGCTGGTATTACCCCTGCAGATGTTGTCTTACAAACAGTGACAGCGGCCAATTAAGAATTTAAAATAGTTAGAAAGGATAAATACAGGGAATTGGAGTTTATCCACTTTGGAAGTGAATTCACCCCCTCCTGATGGCCTAGCCAGAAACATCAAATGGTATCTTTATCTCTCTCTTTTATTATTGACCAGTCTGCCATTGCAGGAAATGATGGCTTGTGTTTTCTCCTCACACATTTCTCCACTGCTGAAATGCAGACAGGTTTCTCTGAATCTTGCTGTGGGAAGGGAAAGTATGGCTGCAGGCATCAACACATCTTCCTTCTCTTTCTCTCCCTGAAAGAGCACTTTCTTTCCAGGTGAGATTGGCTGTCTCAGGGAGCTCCCTGCAATGCAGATAAGGGCACCTTGAAAAGGTTTTCTTGCCACATATCTGACTACTCCGAAGCAAGTTTTCACACTGATTCAACAAGTCCAATGCTAGGGAAGTTAAAGCAATTCAGAGTTTATTTTCTGAGTTTATTTATTCAGTCCCAGATCAACAAAGATATCCTAAGACCCCAAAGCATCACCTCTGTGAGCTACATTACTTTTTTGAATGCTAAGCAAAGATTTGCTTCAATCTTCTGAAACATAACTTGTTTATACTGACAGAAGTAAGAACCAAAGAAGGCCCATCAAAGCAGCAGAGCTCTCAGAGCCATTCCTGCAGCTGGGACTCCTCCCACAGCTGGGATAATTAAAGGCTGAATTAACTGTACTTCGGAAGACCAGCATGCCAGTGTTTGCTGTCATGAGCACTGCATTTATCTCATCCCCCCGCTAAATAGATGCAGGTTTTTGAAAGGAAAATCTCTGCTCTTGCCCTTCTATTCTGGATAGGTCCCATCTGCTGGTCCCAGTCTTGTGGGTGGCAACCACTCTCTCTCCAGCCAAGTGAATTGTTGAAACTGGGTGTCTCTACAGGCAGCAGTTTCAAAGTTGTCTTGGGGTGACATCACATCAAAGGCCTAAACAGGAGATGTGCCTGGAGAAGGATTACATTTGTGGCCCTAATGACCCAAGAGAGGAGCCCTTCGGGCAGCCAGCCGTGTTTTCAATGCAATAAAGCACTTGAATCCATTGCAAAGAGATTATCACGGTACAGTACTGGCAACAAAGGAAGAAATATTAATCCTGAAATACAGCTGTGCCAAATGAGGTTAAACTATATATTCTCTATCTGACTTGTACTGTAAGGTGTGAATGCTGGGTCTGAGGGATGCTGGCATAGGCTAAGGAGAGGTATCTGGAATCTGAAGCAGGGCTGCATTTGGTGCCTACTACAGTTTCACATTTCCCTATGCTGTGGTTACCAACACCTCTACCACCTGTCCTTGTCACAGTAACTGCAAGAACTACTTCAAAGGATGCACATCTCATGCAAAAATCTCCTGTCTTCATCACTCTGAAAAATAAAGTAATTATTTTATTGAAGAAAGAGTTATTGTCATATAGAAGTCTGTGATAGGAGGTGAAAAGTAGAAAATCTCTCTTTCAGGGAGTCAAGAAGCTGGATTTGGTAAAGAACAGATGGATCTCAGCAGCTGCGCTCTTTCACCAAGTAATTGCCTCAGGGTGGCAGTGGATGTTAAATTTTGTACAAAATTTCCTTTTCTTGCGTGAATTATAGATATTGAAAGAGAGAGAGATGACATTGTTCTGGGACCTTCTTTTCCATTTGTTTGTGAGGATTTTGGAGATATTGAAGGCTCTTCAATTGGCTTTCAAAGATTAAACAACACACCTAGCCTCAGCTGTAGAGTAAGTCCTCTGTTCCTGTCTTCCTGGGGTCCATGAGATGCACCATCTCACCAACAAAAGTTTCCTCACTACTACTCCCAAGCAGATGAACTAAAGATATTCGCAGGTGGAATGCTACATTAATTAGCATTTATAAAGTGATTCCATAGGATTTTCCACAGTTATAACAGCGACTTTATTATAGATTCACAATATTCACAACATTCCTATCATAATCAATTCACACACATACACACAGGCAAAGGGAGATGTAAACATCTATATCTGTGTGTGTAAAGGTACCCTTTTGCATACAAAATTTCCCCCTAGGTTCAGTGAAATCCATCAAATCCCTTAGCGTTTCTCCCCAGACATGGAGTGCACCTTGAGGAGAATGTGTGTGGGGGGGTATGAGCCTAGGCCTTGTCGCCAACGAGGAGCAGCTGAGGGAGCTGGGGTTGTTTCGCCTGGAGGAAAGGAGGCTCAGGGGAGACCTTATCACTCTTTACAATTCCCTGAAAGGAGGGTGTAATGTGGTGGGAGTCAGCCTCTTCTCCCAGGTTACAATAGACAGGAAGAGAGGAAATGGCCTCACGTTGTGCCAGGGGAAGCTTAGACTGGATATTAGGAATAATTGCTTTTCTAAAAGGGTTATCAAGCACTGGAACCCTGGGGAACCACTGCCCAGGGAAGTGGTAGAATCACCATCCCTGGAGGTATTTAAAAGATGTGTATATGTGCCACTTAGGGACGTGGTTTAGTGATGGATTTGGCAATGCCTGGTAAACTTCTGGACTTGATGAACTTAAAGGTCTTTTCCAACCTAAATGATTCTAAGATTGTCCTCCACCTAGGCCTGCAGAGGCACCACGATACTTTGCTGCTACTTATCAAAGTGATCAGCAATTTCTCCTTGCTGTCCTGGAGACTTCAGCTCAGTCCAGCTGCTGCCATGTTAGTGCTGAATATTATCTGTGTATGTTTACTAAGGGAGTGTATTAGGAAAGAAAGTGCCCTGCCCGAGATGAGAGATTCATTTGATCCCTGAATTAGGATTGACTGTCTCAGTATCTAGTTTATTTGGGAAGAAATCAGACACATTGATTTCAGCTAATCAAATAATTTCTGACAGAATGCTTCTTCCCTGCAAGGTGTTGAATCAACAGAATCAGAAGGTTTCATGTGGATGTCTTTAATCTATTAAAGAAGTTGATAGAAACCAAGTAGGCAGCACTCAGGCAAGCCCCCACAGCTAACCAAGCAGCCCCAGACAGAGAGAGCAGGGGAGTTGATGATGGTGGGATGCACAGGCCTGCTGCATCATCCATCAGGATGGTTCAGCAGAATCCGGCTCCTTTCTTGGGATGGAGCAGGTTTCCATCTGAAATGCTCTGTAAGAGGACAGGACAGACACAAAACTTGGTATTTTTGAGAAGCAAAATTTCCTTCTTTTCTCAGATTTGCACAAAACCCAGCACTACTGGGAGCTGTGGCTAAGCTGCTACTTCAGGCACAGATAATACTGATGTGACTTTCCAGGAGAGAAGTGCAAGGCTCAGCTCTAGGATGTTTAGCAGGACAAAATTTTCCATCCAAGTCCAGATTATGCAGTGAGTTCACCCTTATTATATTCACTAGCGATTTGGGCAATGGAGTAGAAAGTATACCCTTTAAGCACGCAGATGACAAGTGAGGGGACTGCAGGCTTTCTGGTAGACAGCATTAGATTCAAAGCAATTTACAGAAATTGGAGAAATGGTCTGAAAAAACCAGAATGCAATACAATGAGGACAAACGCAGAATTTATGTTTGTAGGAGATTAATCAAAACTCTACAAATGTGGACTATCTGCTTAGGCAGCTGTACTGCAGTAAAGAATCGAATGGCTGCTCAGGACACAAGCTGAAGATCAGTCAGATGTGTTTTGCTGTTGTGAAAAGGGCAAACAGCAGAATGGGATGTAGAAATAAGAGCTCAGTCTTCCGGGCAGGATGATTAACCCTACTGCTTTTGTAACGTGTCTCCTGGGGTGGCATGTCTGGTCCAATACTGCACTTTGAGGAGGAGGGGGACCTGCTGGGCAGGGAGCAGAACAGAGGTTCAGAAAAAGAAAACAAAACAAAAAAAGTGTTTGTGAGACTGAGAGTTGTTCAATCTAGGAGAAGAGCCACAGAAGGAAAAGTGATGGTGATCACACACCTGACCTGTATCCATAAAGCAGAGTGCCCCCAGGTAGGACTAGATCAGGGAGATGTCAGGCATGAGACAACTCATCCTCTGGGTACAGAGAAGCAGAGTAGTAGTTTGGTAGAGAGATAAATTTAAAAGACTTTGGAAAAGCACCTGCCGGGACTGCCAAGGATATGACCTTGTCTGGGGCAGCAGATGGACTGCATGTCTTGAGAAGTTTCCGTCTACACCATCTCTTGAAATGCCATGGGAAAAACCCCTTTGAATCACGACAGAAGATTTCAGGAGAGACCAAGATAGTCCCTCAGAGAGGGGTGATGTCTGTGCTCAGGTCTTTGCAGTGACTATGCCATGAAAGCCAATGGATTAGACTCTCTGCTGAGGTGGATTAAGCTGGCTCCAAAGTCAGTGGCAATGCACCAGTTTAGACCTCCGTAGAATACAATATGCAAAACCTGATAAAAGTCTGGTTAGAGATCCCCTCCTCAGATTCCAGCAGGCCATCAGTCATGGCAATATGAAGCAGGAGAGTTGTAGGTCAGCAAAATGCAGAGTAGTGGGTAAAATGCCTTACCCCAAACAGCCTGAACATGCAGAGCTTTGCCTTTTTTATACCCTTTAACACATTGTATCATTTCATTTTATCAGCAACTACTAAGCAGTTCCCTTTAAAAAAATAAAAAGCCAAGGTCAAGCATAGAGAGCTTTTTCTAACTGTCTTGTGTCATCTTCTGTCCCGTGGTGATGTGATTTCTTCCGTTTCTCTATTATTGAAAATCCTGACAAATACAATAGAATGACACTCACATTTAACAAAGTGCTGGTGTTTTAGCTGAAACCCGTGCCCTGATGGAGACAAATGTGATACATCAGCTTATAGCAGAGCCTCCCAGCTGACCAAGGTATGGTCAGTAAGCCCAATGCTCTGTTAATTCAAGTCCTGCAAAGCTCAGAGAGAGATCTAACCAAAGCCCTTCAGCAACCCTGAAGCACTTGGTGAAAGGTGGCATAGAAAGGCAAAGCAAGAGAAAGTCTCTGCAGAGAATAGTACTTCCTTTTCATATGTTTTATTTAGATGAGCACAAAATAGCCAGAGAAAAAAGATTAGGTTAAAAAAAAAAAAAGACAGAAGTATGAATTCCACAGGTTCAGTTTGCATGAATTATCTCTTCAAAGGCTATTTTAGCAATCTGCACCTCCACCCAATCTGAGTTGTTGGAGAGCCGTTTAATAGCCTGGGGAAAATAATAAGCATCATTTAAAGAGCACAAGACTTTCAAATGCAGGGAAACTGCATGTCTCTCAGGGTGAGGCTGGCAGAGCTGCCTCTGCAAGGGGGAAGCAGAGGGAGCTGCCTTCATGCTGACAGAGGAGCTTCTCTGTCATGAGGGGTAGAATAGGAAGTGCTTGGGATGAGGAGACTGAATACCTTCCCTGTTGTACAGCTCTCTGCCTGAAAAAAAAGGAATTTGCTCCGAAAAATACAAGACCTTTGACTCTGTAGTTAAGTGATGATTTGCAGGGCATTTCCTTGGTGGATTTCTGCTTCTGTCTGTTTTATTGAGGAACGTCCTCATTTCAATTTGAGTGAAAATTACTTCTGCTTATTGCTTTATAATACCAAAATTCTACTTGATAATTACCTTGCCTTATCAGAAACAACTGCTAAACAACTGCAAACAACCAATGCAAACAAATAATTCACCAGTTCATAATTTCAGTGACTGTATGAAGAAAAGAATTAGATGATCTTGGGAGAGAAATTATACTTTTGAAATATGAAGTCTGTCCTAAATTGCTGAGCTCTCTTCCCTGTCCTTCTTGTGCTCCTTTTGGCACCAGCCCCACTGGAAAAATTTCATTTCCAAAGCACAGGTGGAATTGCAGGAGGTGGGAACTGAAGGGGTTAGGGGTGCAGGTAGGAGCAGACATGGGTGGTGCTGGTAGCAGGACCACCCAGGGTCCTTCTGCCAAAGCCAGGCAGGGCTTGTGAGGGAGCAGTGTCTGGCTAATAGAAAGGCTCATCTTTGGCTGTGTACATTAAATTCACGTGTTGAGGGCTCTGATGCTACAAGTCACCTTCTGAAGACAAAGCCTTATTAGAGTGACCAAAGGCAAAGGGCAGACTTTCCTTCACGTGCCACAGCACCCTGCAAACAAATTACAAGAGCAACAGCACCACTAGAGAATGTATCTTCAGTGACTGAAAACTTGCTTGTGCACTGGAAGCCACGTCAGCAGGATCCTTTCCTGGATCCTCTACTGACGGAAAGAATCCTCTACATTACTGAAAGCCAAGGAGGCTGCTTCATCTTGGAACTGAAAAAAACCCAACAAAATAACAAGGCAGCAAATTGGTCCTCTCTGTCTTCAGTCCCACTGAACTGGGTCATTTTCAGGAAACGGTCTATTACCTAAAACAATTATGGCTGTTGTCACATCTCCAGTGAGTTTAGTTTGGTTTTTAGTGTCTGCAGGGAAAACTAACTGGTGCAGCTCCTGCGTTTAGGGCCACTTCATAGCTGGGTGTTCCTGTGGGGCTTTTTATTCACCGGTTTATGCTCTTGGCAGTGCTGCACCAGAGTACCTGAGCACATACTGGCTTTGAGCAGGTAAATTGTCCCATTGTCTTTCCTCTCCCTACTTCCCACGGGGCAACACACCTTTTGAAAATTCAGCCATCATCTAAGGGCTGCAGTAGATTTTATCTGCTATGCCCTGTAGTTGATGAGCACCAATTCACTCCAAGGACTAATATTAGGCATAAAATAGTGCCTCAGATCCATATGGGTTATTTTTGGAACTCTATTGAACTACTTGTGCTCAGCTGATGTGGCAGCAGCACTGCTTATATTCCAGATTATATATGCAATTTTCCTAAGGTAAAATATCCCTTTCCAAAAGTTTTCATTAATAGTCTCTATTTCCTACATAATTAGATGACAGCATTTAACTGTGATTAATTTAGAGTTACAGTGCATTTAGGGATTTTAAAATGCTGCCCTTACCATTCTGTCTCAGGGAAGAAATACAAAGGGAGAACTGGAGTTGATTTCCCCATGTGATGAAGACACAAGATATCATTCTCGACAGAACTGAGCATCTCCCAGTGGTGGTCTGATAACAATGGTAATTAGGTATTCAATCACACACAGAGTAAGATCAGCCAAACAAATGCATGTCTTCTAAGGGAAACAACCCATGCAAAGATTATGTGTGTGCTGAACCAAAAGTAAAACGTATAATGAAAGCTCTTAAGACTCTGGAGCCTAACCCTTGCCCAACAAACTGCCTGTTTTCCTGCATAATTATTAATCAGAACCATTTCTACTGCACCACGCTGAGTGCTGCCATGTCTGAAGATCTGACTCTGAAAGGAGTCTTTCACTCGTGCTCGTGGATTTTAGGTCAGGTTTTGTGAAATGAGGATGGTCCCTGTGATGGTTTGTGGACCCTCACGCCTGTGAAGACCAATTACAGTTAAGTTCAGCAGTGATGCAGGGACAGAACAAAAAGCCCTCCTGTGACCTCTTCCACCCCAATGCCCACAAAAGCCAATAGCCAGCCCATCCGGAGGAGAGACACATTGTCTGGAACCAGGCACAAAACAAAATAAAAATACTGGGCTTTGTTCTCCGCTTCTGTCTTTCAGAATGGAAGTTTTCCAAGGAGATTGCGTGGCCCAGGTGGGGAAACCCATCAGTCATCCTGTGCATCCTATTCACCCTGCCATCACAGAAGGAAAAATACGGTATGAAAAGATGATCTTATTTGTGTCATGCACTCTGTGATAACTGACTTCGCCTAGAGTATAAAGTTTCAAGAGGAAATATTTAATTAATAATCCTGCCACCAACTCATTCCAGTTTCCTTTCTATACAGCGACTAAGAGCAACATTAATACATTCACATGAACTCTATAAAATTTTATTATGTCAGGGAAAATGTCAGCCCCTCTGACCAATTAATCCAGCCTGCCTGGAAGGCTATTGAGACATGAGGTGAGTGCCGTCTTTTTGGGAAGCATTGCTGGAGACCAGCTTCAGCTGGTGGCTGGTTGCTGGTAACAGTGAGCGAAACACAACTCCACAGCAGGAACCCACGTTGCTTTTGTCAAGGATCACAACGGTCTACCGATGGGCAGACTTAAGAGGTCCATGGACATGAGATGGAGAAATGGCTGATAAGGAGAAAAGGTCCACAGACTGAGGAGTTGGAAGTCACACTGCAGAATCATCCCTTATCCATAGAGATCCCACACGAGGCCAGATAAGCCATTTAAATCAGATATTCACATGTGGTCCGTGTTAGTTTGTTCTCAATTTCCCTGGTGCCTGACACGAGCCCTGGGGCCAGTCTCATGGCTGCGATTGCAGCCGATGTTTCCAAAGGTCTCTGTGCAGTGAGGAGCTGCTGTAACCATGGTGAAAGATGCAGGGAGGATGCAGGGGTGCAGTAGCCACAAGGTCTCTCCAGCTGATGATGAGACAGGATTTGGGTAAGCTAAGGAGCGTATCTCCATCTCCATGCGGAGCAGCTCTGCATGAGTGACCTTCTGTTAGTCACCATCTCTCAAGATTGGTCTGAAAACGTGTGTTTTCTTTTCTTCTCTTCTCCTGTCCAGAGTTAGACATTCAGAGTGCCTGCTTAAGACCCTAGTGCACCAAATCCCCGGCAGGTCTGGGTCACAGCACCAGAAAAGCCCATTTCTGCTTTACCTCAGGCACTGCCACTGCCACGGAAGGATAAAAACCAGCCACTGCTGCACAGGTTCCCACTGCTCAGGGGTATAATGGATTAAGTAGTGAATGCATTAAATGATCCCTAACTATAATTAGCTCCCTCTGTGCTTGTAATTCTACAGCCTCATACAAATGGTTTCTAATGACACATGCAGTGTCTAGGAACAGGGTAATAGCTATTTAAACAGTTGCTGATCCCTGAGCTGGTACATGACAGTGTATTTTACAATTATTGAGAAACTTCGGACATTTTTATAAAGTGCTCTGGGCACTGACCTAGAGAAAAGCTTGGTTAGATGAGAGCAGAGAGAGTGCCCTTTCCCTAATGGTAACAGATAGATAATGATCTAGTTGTCAGACATTACTGCTGCCCCAGTCTTGATTGTCCCCGTTACCACTCTTTCCCTGCAGTATGATTAGCAAAACAGATAGCCAGCTCCCAAATCCTGCCCAGTGCAGGCACTCAAGGAGAGTCAAGACAGTCTTCTGAAAAATACTGTTAAATGTGCAGTTTCAGGGACTACACTCACATACATACATAAAGTTCAGGCATGAAACCTTGCTCGTTTCGTACCGGATCATAAACTCATCAGTGACTAAAGACCTATCAAATGTACCAAGGCAGAGAGGCTGCTGGCCACACTGGGCAGCTGGAGCCTCTGTGCATGGACCAGGTTGCAAGCTCAAGGGCTGAAGACTAGAGTTTCAAAATTCAAGATGCAACGACTGTTTTTAAATAATAATAACCTCTTTTGATCTTGTTCCTCGAGCTAAGGATAATAATGAGATTTTTATCCAAGAACGGTCCTTTGGCTCAAGGAGCACAAAAAACTGCAGATCTTGTGAATTATGAAGCCCAAAAGCAAAAGCTCAAAATAAAACAACTTTGCAACTTCAGCTACTCCAGTAATAACCAGCCAACACATTGTAGATATTTTACTCCCCAAAAATAAGCAGGAAGATTGCCACAGTTTCTGAAAAACACATCATGCCAAAAGAAGCATTCATTTCTTTCATGAGATGAAATTTGTACGCTGTTAGAAATTTGATTTTAATGAAGACAGTGTGTCATAACACTTTTCACCTGACCTTGAAATGACAACATGCCTTATTCACTTTGGTGATCAGGTTTCACTTCACAGGAAATGGAGAATAAATTTAATTTCGTCTTTTATAAGCACATGCACTCACACATACGTGCTAATTTAAATGTGATTTGCTGCTATTTGAATACTACAGGTCTGCCTCAGCACACAGAGCTGCTGCCAGCAAAGCCTGATCTGCCCACTGAAGGCAAGACAGTGTGAATGACAGAGGGCAAAAGAGGACTCCTCCAACCACCCAGTTCTAAGAGCTGACACCTGAGCCAGTAACTGAGGTTTTGCACCAGCTTCCTAATTCACAGCTGTGTGGAGCCTCAGTCAGACAGCAGGGACTGAATGTATATGGCTGCAAAGCCATACTAAAACCTGCTTCACTGCAAGGAAGACATAAATACATTTCATTTGAGCTTTTTGCTCAAAGCAATATCAGAAAGAGAAGCAGAATTGCAGGTTTTCAGGTAAGCAGTATTTCTCCATTTTCAATTTGGAGGGTTCAAGATTGTGGTGAAGAACCGATCAGCAGTGCAAGAAAGCCAAACGGGATAAATCAAATATTCTAGTAAATTTGTCTAACGTGATATGAAATACACTGGAGAAGCATAAATGTGGGTGACAGTGGTATCACTGAGCAGCAGAAAAGAGAGAAAACATGCACACCCCTGGCTTTTGTGATTGTAAATCTGGATTGGTTTAAAACAAGCTTCATGGCCTTTACCTAGTGCATCTTTGACAGCAAAGCTTCTATACCAGATCTAATATTCATGTTAAAAAGCACTAGCGTTTAAACTAAATTGTGGGGAGTCTGTTCTAATTTCTCTCTGAAGTGCCCCTGAGTAGCAAAGAGATACTCATCTTTCTGACTCATTATGACCAAATAATGCCCATTGTGGCCCAGCTGTAATGACTGGCTTTGTCAGAGCAAATTGGTCATGTTCCAGTTATTGGGATAATGAAGAGTCATACAGGTAATGTGTTAAATGCTGTGAACTGAATCACATCAAAAATTATGCACAGGAGGATTTCCAAGACTGAATAAGGTACAATTCTGTCTTTTCTCCAGGTTTTGTTGTTGTTGTTGTTGTTGGTTGGTTTTTTGGGGTTTTTTTAATGTGTTGATTTCACCCTGGATGTTTAATATAGCACTGGTTTAGTTTAAAGATGCTGTTTCTGAGGCAAGAGAGAGGATCTAGGCTTGATAGTACCCTGTCTTGCACTTTATGAAGTTTCTTTAAAATATTTTCTCACATGGAATTGGTTAGAATCTGGAAGAATGGTACTCACCTGAGATGCTGAAGACACACAGTGGCACAGCTCTTGCCTCACTTGAGAGATACAGGTCTGAACTAGTCACCCTGGGCTGCCTTTTGTATCAATGGAAAGAAATAGGTATGCCAAAAGAGTAAATAATTCATCTTAGAAACCTCAATTGTGGGTAGCTATATGGTGTCCTGGAGGAACTTACTTCTCTCCTTTGGTGATAAAGGGAGGGGTTTAGAAGGACTGACTCCAATTAAAGCATCTAAGTTTCTGATAACTGAAGTTAGATTATTTTCATCCTTGGTTAGCATTTTTTCAGGTTAAAAGTCTACCAAGAAATGTTATGTCTTGAACTCATGGTGGAGAGATCCAAATTGGCTATGGCAGACTAGAAATCATTTCAGAGACAAGTCTACCTAGCTCAAATTGGCACAGAATGGGAAGCAGGATCACTGCCTTCCCTCTGTGCTTTCCATTTTCACTCTGCCCTTTGAGAAACAGTCTTTAATAATTTAAATCAGTTTTATGCCATTATGGAGCTTGATTTAAAAAAACTAAACCAAAACAACATAACACCCCCCCAAAAAAAAAAAAACCCTCCAAAAAACTGAAACCAAAACATTTATACTAGTTTTATACTCTGATGACTCCAAGAGGATAAAATCACATTCAGGGAACAATCTGTCAGGTTATGGGAGCATCAGGTCCTGAGATCTGTAACTAAACCTAACATCTTTTGGCTTTCATGAAAGCAGAACAGCATCTCTGTTTCATGAGCACGAAACACTGATTAGCTCAGATTAATGAAGATAATATATGGATACGGTTCTACTTGCTGAAAGGTTAAGACTAGCTCGCAGTTTTGCAAAATCTAAGCCCAAACTCCCTCTAGCTCTCTAACTATGTGCTTCCTACCCCTGAAGATTTGCAGATAAGCAGTAATTGTCTTCTTCAATGAAGGAGGCTAAACAAAGAAAGAGTAAAATTAATAATTATCAAAATTAAATGTAAAAGAGAGGAGAGGGTGAAATTAAATATTTCAGTGGAGTTATCTAGGTCAGCCTGAGTACATTAGCAAATCCTCATTTCCTCTCACTACTATGCCTTCTCAAACATACATTTTCTCCAGCTACAAAACATTTAACCGAAAGCCTTTGTTTCAACAAATCAATTAAAACTAAACATCTGATTTTTGTAAAGCCTTAAGGAGATTTCTGCAAACATGGCATCAGAATGCACCAGCAATTTTACTGCTCAGCCCAGCCCCGCAGACCGGTTGACAAGCTGTGAGGATGAAGATTTCTTACAGGTGAAACTCTATCTCTCCGTCCTTTACGGCCTAATCTTCCTGGTGTGCTTCCCAGGGAACATTGTGACAATTTTTGTTTACTGTGTTAAGATGAGGCCCTGGAAAAGCAGCAACATCATTATGTTAAACCTGGCTATCACTGACCTATTGTATGTAGTCACGCTTCCTTTCTTTGTACACTACTATGCTAATGGAAATAACTGGATTTTTGGAGACTTCATGTGCAAGTTTATTCAGTTTTGTTTCTACTTCAACATGTACAGTGGTATTATCTTCCTTAGCTGCTTCAGCATCTTCCGCTTTTTGGTAGTTGTGCACCCAATGAAATGCCTTTTTCTTCGGAAGCAGAGATGGGCAGTGGTGACTTGCGCAGTTGTTTGGATGATTTCCCTGGTGGCCCTCAGCCCCTTGGCCATCCTGATTGCCCCAAGTCACAGGCAGAACAAGACCATCTGCCCAGACCTGGTTGCTGCTGAGGACTTCGACAACAGTCGCTGGTACAACTGGGTACTGACTGTGTTTGCCTTCTTCTTGCCCTTGCTGACGGTGACTCTGTGCTACGTGCTCATCATTTTCATCTTGGCCACTGGGCCCCACACACAGGCTTGCTACAAACAGAAGGCTCGCAGACTCACTGTTCTCCTCTTGGTGGTCTTCTATGTGTGCTTCCTCCCCTTCCATGTCTTTCAAGGGATTCGTCTGGAGCTCCAAGTACAACCGGTTAGCTGCCAGTTGAAGAAAACGATCCTTTTAATGTTTATTATAACTAAACCTTTAGCAGCTTTAAATACTTTTGGAAATTTGCTGCTCTACGTAGTGTCAGGAGATAACTTCCAGCAGGCAATCCTCTCCCTCTTCAAGTTTTGGACAAACAAGAGTTTGAAGTAAAAGAGGTTGATGCCATTTAGCATGACGGGATCAAAACCTGCCCTCAACCACCCAGACACAACCTCCCTGCCATCAGAGTACTCAGGTTAACCCAGCCACTGCCAAAGGAGAGTTAATCTGTTCTGAGTTACAAATTGATCATCAAAAGAGAAAATTTATGATTAAAAATAAAAAGTTTTAAATAAAATATTAATAAATTAAGTGTGAAATTTCTCAGCAATCTTTCTGCGTTTGCTTCCTGAATCCATGGTAGCTGTTTTGGAGAATGGCCAGTTCCAGAAAAAATTACTAGCCTATTAGTAGCAGATACATATTCATGATGGGAGTAATCTTAAATTAATATTATTAACTTAAAAGGATAAGTGTCTAGTCTAAGCTAGGGACCTGTCTTTCACTTTCTTCCTAAGGCATGGAGAGGGGTGAGACCCTCTAGACATCAAAATCTGTCTTAGGCCTGTAGGAGGTTCATCTCACCTCCTTGGAGACATTGACAGGGTAGGTGTATGCATATAGTAAATCACCTTGTCCTCATTTTATAATTTTCCATTATAATGGAAAGAAGTAAGCAGTTTTAGAGTGTGATTCACTGAATTATTCTGGATGTCTGCATTTGGACAAGATGAATCATGACCTAGAAGTGCCTGTTTCTCTCCACTGGCCATAAAAGGTAAGTAGATCAGACACAGACTCGAATGTTCGTGCCTGCTTTAAAAGAGCTGGAGCACAGCTCTAGTACTGACTGGGACAGATCACTCTCCAGAGGTGGCTAAAAGTGCAGCTTACACAGTAAGACCCCGCTCAGTGCCTTTAGTGATTGCCTGAAGGGTAACAGTGGGGTAATACAAGATCACTCTTATAAGGGTTTTCCACACTGATACAGAATCCATTGAATCATAGAGCAGTTTTTCTTGGAAGAGACCTTTAAAGGCCATTGAGTCCAGTCCCCCTGCAAGGAGCAGGGACATCTTCAACTAAACCAGGTTGCTCAGAGCCATGTCCAACCTGATCTTAAATATTTTCAGGGATGGGACATCCACCCTCACTGTAATAAATTTCTTCCTTATATCTAGTCTGAAACTGCCCTATTATAGTTTTAAACCATTGCTCCTTTTCCTATCAGTAAAGGCCCTATTAAAAGTATCTCCCAATTTTACTTATAAGCCCCCTTTCAGCACTGAAAGGCTGCAATCAGGTCTTCTTGAGCTTTCTCTACTACAGGCTGAACAATCCCACCTTTCTCAGCCTTTCCTCATTGGAGGAAAGGGGGTTCCAGCCCTCTGATTATCTTCGTGGCCTGCCTCTCCAGTGTTCTCATGTTGGGGCCCCACACCTGGACACGGCTCTCCAGGTGGGGTCTCATGAGAGTGGAGCAGAGGGTCAGGATCCCTTCCCTTGCCCTGCTGGCCACACTTCTTTCGGTACAGCCCAGGATGTGGTTGGCTGTGAGCATACACTGCTGGCTTGTTTTTCATTCACCAGTGCCACCAAGTCTTTCTCCGCAATTCATAGACAACCAAAATACTTTCTGCCTTCCATTATTCAGTGAAACTCTGCTTGGTCACACCAAGTAAGCAACAGCCTTGGGTGATAACATATATGACAGGCAATATGGGCTGTCTCATGGGGGAAAAATAGACTTGTAGGAAAGTGCGAGTCCAATACTTGAACATATATCTAGAGAGGTCCCAGTACCAGCTGAGGTACCCCAGCCAACAGCAATACAAAAATATTAGCAACATAATATTCAGAGCCCAAAAGTATGATCACAGAGTGAATCCTCCAATACATTTTTATAACAGCCTTATTTCATGTTTCATTACTTGTTCTCTCTACTCCAAAATGCCCATTAATCAATGGGAACACATGCTGCCTCAAGGCTCTCATGCGACCCTTCTCCTTATCCAACCCCTCTATGCATGGGCTGGTCTTCAAGTGACCACCAGACCAAGATCACTAGAGCACCACCCCCATTAAGCACATGCTTGAGTGACTGGCAGACAGCCTGTGACTCCCCTGTGGCATAGGGAACCCATTTGCTGCCTATATCACAGCCACCTTGGGAAGAACAACAGCAAACAGAAAGCAGCAGGCTTGTTGAGGGAGTGAGAGGAGATAAGGAACCATCCCTGACATAGGATGCAGCAAGATGGGGAAAGGAAAAACAGCATTTCTCTGGGGTAGAGCAGAAGATGGCCTGTGAAGAAATTGTTCTGTCAGAAATCAGAGGAGGAAGCCATTTCACTCCCAAAGTAGGCCATTGTATTTTAATCCACCCTCAGCTACTCATCAAGGTAACTTCAAGAACTTCTGCTCAGCACTGCATGATTTCCCCTGAGACCTCTATCCAGCCTCCTACAACATGTGCTGCATTGGTTTTGACAGTCTTCAAGGGGCAGCTCCTCCTTCTCTGCTACACTTGTAGTGCTGCTCCCAGCCACTTGCTCCTGAGACACCAGAGGCAGCAGATCCACCAAGAGAAGGCAACGATGAACATGGCATTTTAGCTGTTTTTTCCATTTTAAGTTATTCTATCAAAAAGCCACCAGGTTCTTTTTTAAGCAAAACCAGGCTTATACATTATCTTTTAAGCCTCTAGTGCATATCAACATTTAAGTTTTATTAACCCCAATTGAGTCCTACCTTAATATCTACAGCAGCAAGTCTGGTTCTTCTGGTGTGTGACACAGAAAAGGAACTGCCTCTGGTTGTGCAACAATATGTTGGCAGGTTTTGCTTTCAACTTTAGATGAAGCTCTGTATTGGTCCCCCTTCAGCTCTACTTGATGTTTCCTGCATAAATTACTCAGCACACTCATTTGTTCGTACATCCATGCTATGTACTCTTTTTTAAATGGAAGATGCCTTGAACATCTTCCAGGGATGGGGCATCCACGACTTTGGGAACCTTTTTACACAAACAAGGGAGAAACCCTTTCAAAGAGAAACCCAGGTGGTGCCTTCAGCATGACAGTGGCAAATTGTTGCCATACTTGATACTCAGAATGTTGGTATACCCTGATAGCAACATGGGGCTCGAGGACCTCGCCACAGTGCCAGTGAAGAAGAGGACAAGGCTAGTTTTGCCAGGTGTACACACTTCATTTGATCCCTGCCTCTAAGGAGACAGAAATGTCCGTTTTAAGAATGCTTAAAGAGCCCAGCAGATAGTCCAAGCCCACCTAATGAAATACCCTGTGCTTTCCTGCAGACGTGTATGTGTGTCATGTGTGGGAGTGCAGAAGGGACAATGCAATGGGGAGGGGAGGAAAACCCGTATCAACTTTGATGATACTCTCATCTTCTCTGGGTGAATATGAGGCACACACACACACACACACTCTTCCCTTTTGCTTCTTTAATACTGTTTTCATTTTTCTCTGGCAGCTTGTGCTCTGGGATACCTGTGCAGACCCACAAAAGCAGGATATATGGGTCCAGCTGCCCAGCACAGCTGTGGGGAGGGAAGGCCCAGCACACAAAGACTTTGTAGACCAAACCACAAAATCAAGTCAGATGGTTATATTTGGTTTAGAAGTGTAACCACACAAGGAAGGACATACAAAATGCTCTTTGGTCCTGCATCAGAGGTGGAGGACAAGAAGCTTATGCCAATTTATCAACTATGTCCATTCCCAAGGAGTAAACCTGAACCTCAATTAAACATACCATTATATGAGCACTGTGTTGAAAAACTATGACTACCAGTAACCTTTCTTCTTCTTTATGTACAAATCCAATGCAAATAGCCACCTAGAATTTCCCCACAGATCCATCAGCGGATTTCCACTTTATGAAACCACCTACCCAAACATCAACCTCAGTGGCTGCTCATGGGTTTGCATATGCAAACCCCGAGGGATGGAGACAGGGATGACTTAACTAAAGAAAGCACATGCACTAGGTTGAGAACATTAGCCACAGGCATTAGCCCAAATGGGCCACAGGCATTGGCACAGGCGTTCAGGCACTAGCCACGAATTATGTTGAAATTTTGAATCTCTTGTCTAAAGCCTTCCCAAATTCCTGTGATACGTTGTGCCAGGATGGCAGGGATGGTGATGACACCAAAATAAAATATTAGAATATGGACCTTTAGAGGCCATCTAGTCTAACCTGCCATGAGCAGGGACACCTTCCACTAGACCAGGCCTACAACCTTCTTATGCTGGGAGCCCCAGAGCTGGATGCAGCACTCCAGGGGGGGTCTCATGGGAATGGAATAGAGGAGGAGGAGAATCACCTCCCTGACCCTGCTGGCCACGGTCTTTTTGGTGCAGCCCAGGATATATTTGGGTTTCTGGACTGCCAGCTCACATTGCCAAGTCATGCTTAGCCTCTCAACAACCAGTACCCTCGAATCTTTCTCAGCAGGGCTGCTCTCAATACCTTCATCCCCAACCTGTGTTGATACTGGAGGCTGCCTCCACCCAGATACAGCATCTTGCACTTGGCCCTGTTGAAACTCGAGCTTCCCGTGGGCCCACATCTTCAGACTGTAAATAAATCATAGTTTTGTATAGAAGCAGAAAATGAGAGAGTATTGGGGATTTCTGGATTTCATGTAATTCTACCAGGGGAGGTACTGTGGACAGTCACACCAGTTTGCATCATTTATTCTCATTGCTGCATATCACAATCACAACAGAAGGTTTTGTTCCTACCGATCTTCAGATGTGCCTTGAGCAGGCCTTAGGAAAGCAGTCTGTTTTGCCCACTCTTCTGATCAGCTGGGCAATTTCTCACCAGAGGTAGGAAACTTGGGAGCAACCAGCCAAATGGCTGCATTTGTACCATTGTGTTTCTCCTCTACTACCCACAGAGGGACTGAACTGAGTACATCAGCAGTGATGCTCTGGCTCGTCCCCAAGCCAGCAGGGCTGACAACCAATGCAAACACAGAGGAAAAAAACTTCTGCAAGAATCACCAGTGCAAACCAAAACTCCTTGTCCTGAGAAAATGTCGGTATCTGATTTTCAGGATGGCTCTGGTACCTTGGCCCCAGAGGGGGGTGCGGGTTCAGAGATATTCCCATGACTTGCTTTTCATGTCACCTCAAACCAGTTCCAAAGACAACATCCCTCCTTCCCCGCCCAGCTATGACCATATGTTGGAGATAGGGGACTGGACTTCAGCCACAGAGATCCTGGTATTTTGGGGGTGCATTGTGGAAGGTGGACATGGAGAGCTAGGAAGGGTGGAATGTAGGGATGAGCCAGAACTCACCACTCCTTGGGGGTTCCCAGTAATGTCCCCTTGGGGAAAGCTGTAGAGGTTTCAGAGCTTCCTCTTACCTGCCCTTCCTGTTATGTGTGATGGAGAAACAAGCCTGCAGCAGGGAAAGGTTTTCTTTCTCATTCCTACCTCAAAAAGAAGTACAACAACAGCAAAATCTTTTCCTTACATGAATTGAAATGTGCATGTGGAAAACAAGGGCTGATTTATACCATTGGGGTCTTCTCTGGAGGGGGCTGATATTGCTGTGCAGCTCAGCTGTGGCTGGGGACATCCTGATGCTGTGGTTTGAGCACAAGAGGGAGGGACAGTTTGGCTGTGAGCCCAGGATAAAAAGCTGGGATGGTGCTGTTGATTCACCAATAAATCAGTGCCAGACAAGCACAAAGGCTTGTTCTGATCCTGGAGCTGTGTGACCCTCCCATGTAACCAGAGAGAGCCACTGCATCTCCCCCTAATTTTTTCCCCTGCCACATTTTATCCTCTGGAGTTTATCCTTTAGAGTTACAAGCTCTTTGGGGCAGATGTCTTAGTGAGTATTTGCACAGCAGGACCTGAATCCCAAATGGGCCCTCCTGGCATTATGAAAATTCAATCAAGGGCTTCAGCCATAAAAATGTAAATGATGTAGCTACTTATCATTTGTGTGTATAGAGACACATAAACACACATATGCAGATACAAACACACGGGGAAGCAGTGCCTAATGCAAAATACAACACTTTTAAAGTAACAGCACTATGTTGTGCCTAAGACTCTTCCTCTGGACATGAATATACATTTCACTTGTCCCTTTTCTCTCTTGTAGAATAAAAGTAGTGTGACACTGAGGACAGAAGTCAGCTGAACAGAAATCCCTTTTCAGGACCAAAAAGCAATTGCTACAAAAGTAATTGCAGCAATGTATAAAATCTTCTGAAGCAGTTTTAAAAAGTTTTATGCTTTTCAGGTATAATTTTCTGTTGTATACAAGTTACTAAGATTTTACTGCTGATTTGAAAACCATTCTCTAAGTATGCTTTTTATTTATACTTAATATCAATAGTACCTAAAGCTATTTAGCTTTTTTTTTTTCACCATGGAAACTAGATGTGTTCTCCTGTGTGATAAGTTATAATGTTGTGTACTAAAATGGATTTGGATGTGTGTTCAAGGGCAGGCTATTCAAGTCTGGGGTATTTGCTTGTGTAAATTTTGCTCTTAATATATTGGTATTCCAAGATTATTGAAATTGATTATTATTGTTTCTCCACTGCAAAACTGAGTGTGTCTCACCATCCCAGCAGTTTAGGCTTATTCCCATACATAGAACACAAAGAATATTCTCATCTGACCTGGTTTAAATATGTATTTTACATTACACTGAGCTGCATCGCCCTCTTAAGGTGACTATTTTTGCCCTATGTACTATAAAAGACCTCTTCTTTTCTCCTCTGGGGAAAAAAATTTGCCTGTTATCCTTTTTTGTTTTATTTTAAATTTTCTTTTTTTCTCAGTAGTCATTCTGGTTAAAATGTCCTCAACCAGCTCCAGATGACATACAGGCCTATCTCTGAGACACCTTTCTAGTGTTTTTATAGTCAGCTGGCAGAAATGGGAGCTTGGAGGGACCAATTATCCCTCACCAGGTGGGTCAGATGAACTGTGCCTTAGAAGTGCCTGCACAGGGAGTCAGTGGTGTCCATGCTTCCGATTTCAATGCTGAGGCTTTGGCACAATGTTCATGGTCCACTGTGTCTCATCTGTAGGTTGATAGTTATTTCTTATGAAAAGTTTGGCAAAAAGAAAAGGTGTAGGTTTTGATATTATGACAATTTTTAGAAGTTCATCTGCAGGGCACTACAGTGAATTTTTAAAATGCTCTCTGGATCATCATCTTCAGGTAACCCAGTTTAAGAATCTGGATTATATTCAAGTATCTTGCTAAGTGAGAGTCTACAGTTACACAGAAAAGAATATAGAACATACTATATTTTTCCTCTATATGTATTCTATATATTGAAAGAATATATAAAGGAACACATAGAACCATGAAAAAATAAAAATAAATGTAAAAACTTTTAAGGAAAAGACTCAGCTCAAATATGGGGTACCTGAGAGTTGGGGTACTCCAGGCTGTGCCCTCATTCCCAGCCCTCAGGGAGCATCTCACTACCCCCTTGCACACATCCACAGGGAATACACACCATTTAAAGGGTTGATTCTCTTGTGCAAGCCAGGTGCTGATAGGACTCTGCTGCATGGGGCAGTAAGGTCAGGCTGAGGCAGGGGACTGTGCTAGGATTTGGCTTTGGACACCAGGGAAGGGCAAGAACAGAACTGGGAAGGATGACTGGAGCCCTTTCTACCACTAAAAAGAAACAGCCTGCTGAGTTATGAGGGGAAAAAAAGCTGCAAGAAGTAAAAATAGTACTTACAGGATTCGAAAACAGTATGAAAAGTTATTAAAAAAATATGCAGGCAGGGTGACATCACAAGGAAAGAAGAGAAAGTCTCCTGTGTGTCAACACAGGTGCAGGTACACACACACACACGCACAGAGTGAAGCTGTTCAGAGGGCTGTTGTGCCCAAGTTTTGTTGGTGCACATTTGAAGTGTCACTGCCCTGTACCCCTCCAAACTTTTTGAATTTGCTGGAGAACTTTTCTGAATGGCCTTTAGAGTAGCTTGTCCAAAAAGGATTTCTCATTAGACACCTTTAATTTGCCATAGCTCTGAGATGGGACACACTGTGACTGACACACTAAATAGGTTATTAAAAAAAATATTAAGGAAATTCAGAAATACAATTTATGGTAGATTCCTCCCTGTACTGTAACCAAACTACTAAATTTCCTCATGAAAGTTCTGAAGCACATAATTTTCAGTACTGAAATTGAGGGGCTGCCAGGTGCTTGAGAAATATGGGTGACAGGGAGATTAAAGTGAGTGGCAGCCCGCAGGATGACAGCTGCTGGAGAGATATCTTCACCACCGCTCTGACAAGCATTAATGCTCATTCCTAATACTTAGTAATCTCTGAGCTACATGTATAGTTAAAAACTGACACAGCTGGAAATTTGTCTCAGCTGTACCCAAGCAAGGCCCACATCAAAGGATACAGCACAAAAATATCCTCCATGTACACAATAATAATTGTTTACATAATAGCTTAACCAAACATTGTGAGATGAACAGGGAGGAGGGAGCTATAGGGGGATGGATGTATCTGGCTTATTCCTCTTGTCCTGAAGCTTTCACTATGTCTTGTTGATCCAGCTGTTTTTATACTGTCCATTCAATATTATCTTAGTCTTTTAAAATTTACAAAGACATACCTACCAACCACAGCAACAAATCGCGAGGAGATTAGAGAGTCTCTTATCTACTCACAGGATCCGTGTTTAAATAAGCTGCCCTAGCTTCTCATAATCTAAATTTATTCAGACACCCATAGGGACTCATAAATACAGGTTATTCTGATCATTTTTCCCAACTTGTTTAGAGTGTTGTTTCCTTAAGAGAATTGTGTTTTTCTTCCATGCTGGGTACTCTCGTGAGATCACAAGCTGGACATAGCCCTCTGTAATCCAGCCCAGCAGATTGTGGGATTCCTCGCAATGGCACAAGGAAATCCATCTGCTGTGGATGGGACCTAAAATGTGCCTACAGCTCAGAGGATGGAAAATCAGTGGCCGAAAGGTTACATCCCTCCATCAGCAAGGAGAGAAAGGCAGGTACCCTTGATGGCTGAGGGAGGAAGGACCCTCTCCTTATCTATCCACAGCTCTGACCCGTGGTCTGAGCTCATCCACTTGGACCTACCTCCAGTTAGCGGAAGGAGGCAGGCATGCCCAAAGGGACTTATTTCCTCCTAAGCCAGATGGCATGAAGCACCTATGGAGTCTCTTATCCAGGCACCTGGATGTCCATTTACATATCTGTGCACAGGCAACACCAGAGTATCATAGAATAATCGAGTTAGAAAGGACTTTCAAGGATCATCCTCCCTCACTAGACCAAGTTGCTCAAGGGCACATACAGTCTGGCTCTAAACACTTCCAGAGATGGAGCATCCACAGCTTCTCTGGGCAACCTCTTCCAATGTATTATGCATACAGGTGGTTACATCACCCTCCAAACACACTGAAAAGCCCAGACCTTGATCTCACTTTGGTGAGGCCAAGGGCATTTCAGCCTGAGTATCTCTTGCAAACAGCCCTATCTCACAGTCCATGCAGGGGGACAGGGTCTGAACCGTCATCCTGTCATGCCTAGGTGCTGTGACAGTCACCAGTCATCTCCCTACCAGCTTCACCATCTCTCCCTTCCCTGAAAAATTCATGTACTGGGAATCTCTTCTTTTTCCCCAGAGCCCTTTATTTTCAGATTTACCTTTATCTTGCTTGCATACCTGTGATCCCTTTTATTTCTCTTTTAAGCTGAAGATTTGTTTATTATTCAGCTCTCATTTCCGAGGCACTGGTCATTTGTCACAAACTATGCATGTCTGTAAATACTGCCACGCGGTTGTCACCCTCACTTGTCTGGTAGAGGGTTTTCTGACACAGACTAATAACACTGGAGCTGACTGGGACCACCACTGCCAGCCCTGGCCTCACCAGTGAGACAGTGTATTTGAGTATAACTACTGACTTTGTTGACAAGGTCAGTGGAAAAAGAACGAGAGCAGTGATGAATACCAATACAGGGTGGCTCCCAGTTAATGCCAGCATCCTTGTTCAACCCTTTAAATACCTTCACCAGGACTTGTTCCTCCACGTGCTTTGCAGTCACCAGCAGCACTGGCTATCAGAAGATGTGCTTCTCAGATGTGTGGAAAGTACCATGCCAGAAGCATCCCTCAGAGCAAGAGTGTTTATTTACCTTATTCTAGGCAGATAAATGTTTTGTTAAATCTGGCTGCAGCTGTCATAGGATAATTAATGCACATATCTTCTGTCCATGACTTATTTGAATAAGTACCCGCATCTGCCCCCAAAATGGCATGTCAGTAACATAGATTTGTCACCAAAAGATAAATGAACCCTGTCCTCAAATTTATGATTCATGTGCTACCCTAGAAAACCAAATGCTAAGTTTAATTAGCTCCTGGACTAATTACTTAATTTTATTAAAAAAAAAAAAGCCAAGCATTTGTGAGACTACTGCTGGTCTGAAAGGTGCTAATGAGCAACCATAGAAGATAAAGTCAACAGCAGATCCAGTGCCTGGGCAAGCAGCCTCCCTCCAGCATAACACTGGAGTACCACGGCCAGTGATGTTTATCAGCTTGATAGTTTTGCTATACACTATTAAATAATGGCTAAATGCACTACGTTTATTGAATGCTTCTTTTTTATCAACCTCAAAAGGACTTAAGAGATGTTGGGACTTAGTAAGCCTCAACTTTTAAGCAGTCCAAAGCTAAAAGTAGATCAGAATCAAGGCTGTATGCTCAAACCGGGAATGAATATTTAAGTGTACTGGAAGTGGTAATATTTATCTGGTATTTTTTAATTAATCGTAATTTTAATTCACATTTCAATGCTCTGCAAACTCCCAAAATAGTTTACTGCAGGCTCTTTTTAAGGTGTTGGGCACCTCTGATGAGAATTACAGATTTTCTCCCTTCTGACCCGAATCTTTAGGCTGAAACATGAGCTATGTCTCTATAGTGGCTGGAGGGCAACCCTCCAAACAGCTCCAAATTCTCCTGACTCCAGAAGCTGGGGCTGAGAAGCAACCAGCAAACTTCTGGTTCCCAATTTCGCCCACTAAGCCTAGAGGGAGTATCTTCACTCAGGTCTGTGCAGAGGTGACAGTGTCAGAGAGAGACCCTACACCAGTGGCTTGCAGAAAAGCAGAAAACATCCTCCACCGATGTTGTGAAATCTGCTGGCCCTAAGATACAAACGCCATCTGTGCAGCGCTTAAGGTAAGATACCTTGGGATTAGGTAAACTAATCCCAACTAACTCCTATCAAAGCATAAACCTTGCCAGCAGAGATGCACAAAGCCTCAGAGCAAGACTGGGAGTGTAACACTTCTCAGGAGTGTATTTCTTGCAGTCTGTAGCATGCAGTAACAGACAAGGAGAGCCAGTGAGTTCTTGTGTCCACAGTAAAAGCCTTGTTTCACTCCTAGCTTTTTTGCTGGGATAACTTCTTGTCAAGTAATAAACATCACTCTAATTAAAGACCCGGGTCCCAGTCCTGAGCTGCACCCTGTGAACCCCAACTTTATTGAGGACTGCAAGCAGCCACCACATATGTGTTAATTTGCTGCATAATGCATATTCATACACCTGCACATTTATATCAAACCCCTATTATTCATATTGTAAAAGTCAGTTTAAATCCCTTTCAAAAGTGAGCAGTACAACAAAGCAGAGCAAAGGAAAAAAAGCAGAGCCAGCTTGTGCTGGCTCCATGTGTAAGCAGCCTGAACCTGCACAGTGCAAGAGCTAGGGCATTTTTATCCCAGGGTTTGTTCAGCTACAGATTGGACTCTGGCAGTTGTGAATAGCCTTTACCTCTCAGCTCTTTGGGCCTGTGGAAATTATATGGTTTGTGACTAACCCAGAGCCCAGAGGATTTTAGGTGAAGGCGCAGTCCCTGTCTGAAAGATGAGGAATATTATCAAGAAATTACTGCCATAACTAATAAGCAAACAACAAAATATCCCCCTCTCCAGCTGCTTCTGCCATTCTGCTCCTCACTGTCATTCCCATCATCTCCTTGTGATCTTTCTTCTCATGTCACAGATATTTTGAACATTTATTTAGTCTGCGGACAATTGGAGCATAACAACATGAGAAGGAACATCACTACTTTTTTGGTCAGTAATTCAGTTCCTTGAATCACCAGGATAAACTACGTGGCCTTGAAGAGTGTTCATTCACTTGAGAATTGGATTACAGTCTCATAAAACAGCACAGTGCTCCTATTATCACCTAAATAAAGCTGCCATAATTCTGGAACAAATAGGTGGAAGTAGTCAGCCACCAAGTATCCAGTGTTGAAGCGAAGAATAATAAGCTGACATACAGTTCTCAAGAAATTCCTCACAAGGAGGCAGATTTAATGCCCTGAACACCAGGCTTTTACACACACAAAAACATACACTCATCTTTTATATCACTGTCTTATCTAAGGCACTGAGGGCTTAAAGACAGGATCCAGGAGCAATGCTTTCTGAATAGCTGATGATGACAAAGCATCCATCACATTATCCGCTCTCACAAGAGGGTACCTGACAAGTTTCTCAGCATTTATAAGCTAGGAAAGGAGCTGGTTTTGTTGCAGCTGCCCAAGATTTTACCTGGCTCAATACAAAATCCTGGTTGATTAAAAACATCTCACTGCAGGTTTCTGCAGCTTATGGTTGAAAAATGAGCTGGTGAAAGATAGGTTCTTCCACAGTGTCAGCTGGACCCTGTTCTCAGTGGCTGAGCCACTACAAAAGTTATTTTAACTTCTTCATGTGTCTATAAATGGGGACAGGTTCAATTTTGCGAACATCTTTGCAGAAACACCTATAGATAGTGGTTTGTAAGCGTGATGTGCTGTCACTATTTTTTGTCATCTGGATATGGTGATGGAATTGTTCACCCCATAGTTAGCATGGGGGACCATGCATTTACAAGATGCATAAGGATGGACAACCCATTTAAAAGGGTTTTAACTGAAAGATTAGGCCCTTCTCTTTTCTAGAAGTGCTCACAGAGCTGTTTCACAAGAATCATTAGGAAAGACCTACATTCAGGACCAGGTCATGGTAGTAAAACAGTGTCATTTAAGACCTAGTCATCCCTCACAAGGACAACCTTGGCCAGTGCACAGGCACCAGTAGGGCACACATCCACTTCTGCCTCCCCTCTGCCCTCTCCCTGCTCCCAGCCCTTTGTTCCTGCTGCTTGCCTTGTGCCAGTGAGTGACAGATCCCCTGTGGGCCATCTTCCCTCATGTAATTGCAGAAAACTACCTCAAAAAGAACCTCTATTTGTGTCGTTTCCTGCTGTTGGAGTCAATTGAAGCAGCTCACCCAGGAGTTCGAATAAAAGCCAAACCTGTACACACTGATAGAGCCTAGAGGGAGAGGACCAGACAAACAGGGGAGCAGGGAACGGGCTAAAGCTTCCCCCCATCAACTTCAAAAAGCAATGAAGAGCCACGAAATTGGCCTGTCTGCCTGCAGAGAGGGATGTGAGTGAGCTCATACAATCCCCACGCAAAGAATGGGCCGTTCTGCTGTACAGAAGAAGGCAGTGTCAACCCTGCAAGCAGCATTGTTGGGATTGGTACCAACCAGTGGTACCCACTGTGGGTGCCCACATTTCAAATGGATGCCAAACTCAGGTTTCAAAACACAGTTACAGGAGCAATGTACCGAGAAACCCCTGACGTCCAACCTGTTCGGCTTAACAAAGAAGGGGCTGTGCTGGGCTGGTCTGATGTTAGGTGTATCTTCATGATGAAATCAGTGCCAACAGAAAATTCTTTAATCCAATGAACAAATGCACATCAAGCACAACCTCTGGGCAGGGAGCAGAAACTGTATTAATTGAGATTCAAAATGAGGTGCACAGACACGCTCGATTCCCCTGTACTCAAGGCATTTAAATCAAGGCTGGATGCCTTTTTAAAGGCTGTGTCACAGCTTAACAAGAAGTTACAGGCTTGATGCTGCAATCTCTTGATACAGTTTTATGGTGTGTAACACACAGTCCCTTCTTGCCTTTAAAACTTCTGGAGGACCAAAATCAACAAAAAAATTTGGGTCTGGGTTTTTGCACTGTGTCCCCTGCAGTGCACTGGGCTCATACAAACCAAGCTGCACTTGCTCCAGTGTGCACCCAGCTCTCCTCCCCAGCAGAGTGAGGGAATTGCTTACAAGAATAAATAATAGGGTGGTAAATCTAAGGAGCTGCCTGGACAACTGTGTATGCTGGTGCCACTGCTGTGATGGGAAACACAAACACAGATGGGGTCAGACCTGTCTGCCCTTGTCTCCGCAGGCATCTTGTGCCTCCATAGCAACACCCTGCTCCTCCATCTTCCCAACATTCTCACCTCTTGTTGGTTTTGCTGCCCTCACTTAGGGCCTTTTTGGTGTTCAGCTATGGAAGAAATCCCTGCTCAGAGTCTGAAGTGCTGAGGTTCGCCCCGTGAGACACACACTGCCGGTCCGCATGCGACATGATGCTGGGACTGCGTGTGTGCGTCAGACACAGGGAGGTGGGTATAGACATACACTGGGTATGGACAAGGCCAGTGCTGCCAAAGCATGAACAGTAGGAGATGGAAACCACACCACATAATCCTTCTTGCAAGGTGCACACCATGCACATCTCCATCAGGAACAACAAACCCCTCTCTTTCCCAGCATATGCAAACACTCTCCCATACTCCAGCCAGGATGGTGACTGTCCTTCAGTGCTTTCCAGTCCTCTCGAGTCTCTCCAGTTGGCATACGTGAGGTCTGATCCTACTTTCAATGTTAAAGCAGTATTTGAGGTGCTGGAGCAAGCAGAGGCAGCTGGCAGGTCACTGTGTGCTCCAAGGTGTAAGACTGCTGGCCTCATACGAGTTACTGTCCAGCTGTCTCCAGCTGCCAAAGGGGAAATGGGAGAGGTGGACCAGCCTTGGAAGACAAGTGGCAGACTCTAATAGTGGGCCCCATTCTACAAATGCTTTCTCCTCCCTGAAGCAAAGGGGGGGCAGCTGAAGGCACTCCCCAGTCTAGAGTGCACTCTGCCCTCTGCATCCATCCCAACAATGCCCCAGTGACAGGGTTTTTTCCCAGAACTCTAGTCACACTTCTTGTACTTATCCTCATCCTATTTTAGAACCTGAAGTGCTCAGCTTACCCTTGCAGCTTCTAACACAGCCATAAGAAGCTTCAGCAGCAAGATGTTTTTTCTTAATCATGTTTGCTTCTTTTGCTTGACAGAGAAGGCTGCAGAAACAGTGTAGGGTATTATGACATCCAGTGGTCACTCAGGTACGTCACTGCTTCTTCCCAAGGTGCCTCTCCCCAAATTAAGGCCACAAAAAGGTGCAGGAGTGAACAAATCTTTCTTTGTGCTGGAGCAAGGTGAGTGCACCGTCGGCTTCCAATGATAATGCCGTACCCCAAGCAAGCAAACCTCAGCTCACTCCAAAACCCGTTTGTGCGTAAGCATATTTAGCCAGCAAAGCAGTAACTTGCTAAGGCAAACAGCTACCCATGAATCATACCTCAGGAGACAGAGATGCCACCTGAGAGCACCAACAAAAGCAGACCGGTGTGCCCTGTAAATACACAGACTCTGAAAGTTTCTCTCTTTTTTCTCTCTGTCCAGCTCCAGCAGAAGTGGACAGAAAAAATTAGCAGGGTACTAAGAGGGCTTAGGAGCATCAGTAAGTCAGAGCCAATAAAGCTGCTTGCTGGAGCAACTGGAGTGACCAGTCTTTTTGATTTCCATGGCTACTTCTGGGGAAGGCACTGGTACTTAATGGAGCATAAATGCAAAAAGAGCAATCAAAAAGAAAACTTAGGAGCCATGATATCAGAATAGATTTAGTTTTCTCCAAGGAGAGACAGTGACATAACCAGAATTATTACTCACTGTTTTGCAGAGGAACTGTTCTTTCAGAGCCTGCGAGGTGGTGGTTGCTTTCTCAAGTGATGAACTCACTCCACTCCCACTCATGTCAGCAGATTGGGTCACAGATGATTTAAGTCTTTTAACCCAAATTACCTTTTTCTCCCCTCATGAGTGTTCTTGCCAGGGAGTCTTCCTGAAAAGCACACCAAGAACTAGTTTTCTCAGGTTTACAACATATTGGGAAAACTTGAAGCAGGAGCAACAAGGCAGCTGCTCCCCGTCGAACGTCGCAGTAAGGACCAGCCTGCTGAGGAGACATGAATTTCTCAGCTCCTGGGGGATGATGGGGACTTCAAAAGCCTCTTTCTGGGACTGAAATAATAATAATTCTTTAGTGATCGGTCTTAGCATAAGGTCTTTGTATGTGTTTTGTGAGAAGACAGATATTGAAGAACAATGTAATTTTAAAAAGAACTGGAAAAATTTTGAAAGATAAAGCTTTCATTTAAACAGAAGTCCTTACTTTTGGCACAAAGCTACTATTCCTCTATGCTAGCAGGACAGTGCTATGAAGTTACCACTTCCGTATGATCTTATACCACATGTCTATATGGCACACCACTGACCCCAAACTCTTGCTTCTTTTTAATCTCGCTGCTGTCTATGTGATCAACCCTCCATTTCCAGGCTGTGCCAGCTCTCAACACGTGGCTTGAAATCCTCATGTTCTCCGAGTTCAGAGCATACTTGACAAGAAAAACCTGCCTTCCATCCACACATCAAAAGCAATGACGTGGAGCAATGGCAAAACTTAGGTGGAGAGGTAGGGTGGCTATTGGGAATGTAACCCAAAGCCGGCAAGCACATCTTGCACACAGGCCTGGAGGATAATATGTGATGCCCAGGCATCCCCATTTCCAGTGGAGGAAGGGTTGGGCTACTGTAAAGATATCCAGAGGCTGATCCAGTAAGAGGAAATACGAGGCACCTCTCTCCTCTTAGGGTTGGGTTAGCCCATGCATTTTAAGCAGGGGCATCTAATGCAGCAGAGCCACCTTCCTGGATGACAGATAGGATGGACAGTCAGGTCGTTATGACTTTCCCAAGAAGAGGTGAGGGGAAGCTGGGCTCTCTCAGTTTTAAAAATGCCAGTGGCCAGGAGGTGACCTGTGCCCTTGGCCCCAGGGTATTCTGGGGAGGAGGACAGTCTCTACACATCCTTTTGAAGCTGGACACTGCTCAAACTGAAAGCCTAAAGCAGCTTCCTCCTCTGGTAGAGGTGGCTGCTGGGGCATGCATTTGGCATCAGATCCCCATTGAATTGGAGATGGTCCTGGCAGGAGGGACTGCTGGACTCCAGCGAAGGGCACAACACCTGATCTAAGCACTGGCTCCCTTCAGCATCTGTTCTTTTTTGTTTGGATTTTCCTTCAGCCTGGTGCAGCAGACTGCAGGAAAGCCCACTGATTTGTGAGTGGCTCGGATATCTTTGCCTCAGCAGCAGCCGCCTCTGACAAGCCAGGGGACAAGGTGAACAGCCAGGGGGAGGTGGGAAGAAGCTTCTGCTGTCCAATTTTAATCTGCAGTTGCAAGGCTGTCAGACTCTATCCCAGTTTAGGCAGATTGACTCCTACCTTTAATAAGAGGAGGTGAGGAAATGCCTCTTAAACCGTCTCTCATCTGTGTCTGGCTGTGACCGTTTTTAGCCCATTGCACTGCACAGTCAGATGTTAAGGCTGATTTATGCTAACATCTCAGATACTGCCTGGAGAAAGCCTGGAATCAATGGCTGGACAGCTACCACAGAAAGCTGAGGGGCTTAAGAAGCTGTTCTGTCCCTGTTCTGGTGTGAAGTTCCTCCTTCCTCCTGTCAGTCTAAATACTCAAGCTTCTGTTTCAGCACAGCAACAACAAAAAAGTGTTCATTTAAACTCCGTGAGTGTGGCCAGGAGAGGAGCCTTTGCACAATTAGGCACAGCTCAGAGACAGTTTAAGTGCTTTAGTGTCTCTTTGCCATTAGTAGCTGCTTCCCAGCTGAGACACGGGGTCTGGCTGTCTGTTAATTTGGATACAGCAATTACGGGCTGAGAGCTCTGCTAGGCCAGATCCCAGCCTCCGTGTGTAATGTAGATATAGCTACAGCTGTGTTTCTGGCATTTGTGGTGAAAAAAATTGCCATTGGAAACACCAGGTTAAATTTTATGCACTTTATTTCCATCAAGGTTCTCTTGGTAACAGTTGCCCAGATCAAAGTTCCTGGTATTCCTCCAAATTGGAGGACACCTAGATTTGAGCTCAAATTAAAAGTTGGTGATGGGTCACTTTTGGTTGGCTCACTTTGGAAATAGTAATTTTTTAAAAAATCTCTGTCAGGTGAAGTGCCAGAAGAACTTGGGAGAAAAAGTCATGGTATAAAAAGTACACGATTATACTTAAAAGTTCAACTCAGTCACATTAAATGAGGGAATGCTTTGGGGTTCCGTCCCTCAGCATCAAGCTGGCTGCACATCAACAGGGTGCAGGCAGAAGCCTCACTTCCAGGAGGGAGAGTGGGAATTTGGAAGGTCCATGATGCCATTTTGTTGGGTGAAAATCTGTGGGTGAGACCCCAAGAGCACAGCAGGACCCATGAGCAGCAATTTGCTGAGATAAGCAGGGGATCAGGGAGCAGGCACCTGCAGTCACCTCACCACAGGCAACAGCATCCCCTCCCTGAGCAGCCCCCGTGTGTCCTTTGAAGATACCTCGTAAGCTAGTTTTCTTCTGGCATATTATCTTCCTCTGTGATGACGTGCCTGTTTATCAAAAGCATAGACTGTTTTCTAAATCCTTTCTAGCTCACTGCAAACAGCCTCACCTGATGTCTCAGCCCTTCACCCACTGGCTGCATGTGATTTTTCCCTTTCCAGCTTCTACGCAGCCCCCTCCTGCCCAGGATATAAGGGCTTGTTGTCGTTTTTGCATTTAAGTAAGCTTTTGCTAAGAAGAGGTATCTGAGGCATGCATATACTGTTCTTTAATCCTTTACCTCCCACACATCCCTCTTTTCTTAAACCAAGCTGTTAATAAGAATACAGATTACTGTAGCCAGAATTTATAGTAAGAATTTGCAGTAGCGAAATATAAATTTAAAAAAGTGGCAGCAGCATGATCAAACCACAGCTCTGCTCATAAACATTTCTACAGTGTATATTTTCCACAGTTTGCCTACCACAGCTTATAGCCATAGATACAGTTTTAAATGAGTAGACCTGTTTTTAAAGATTTCCTGCCTGACAGCCATCAGAGACAACATTTCATATCTCAGTGTCATTAAGTCTGCAGTAACTGTGAGGTCCCAATGTGATTATCATACGTAAATGGGAAAAAAAGAAAAAAATAGGCAAATTTCTCCGAGAGTCCTACTGAAAATGGAGAATGCAATTCTCCACATCCTACAGATTCACTTTAGGGAGGAACTGAGCAACTGGGTGTCCCCCTGAAATGGCAAGCGTAAGATGAAAACACAGAAAAGGTGCCTTTCCTTCTTTGTCAAGAAGGAAATTTTAATCCACGTTTGAAAGACGTGGTCTGTTTGCCCTTGATTGCTTGTGGGGGAGGCCACAGCCCCGCAGCGTGTCGCCAGGGGCATGGGGTGGGATGCCAGGGAGCACAGAGCTGCCTGACAAGCAGACAGGCACGTACAGAAATGGGAACCGTCTTGTGCTGACACACAGGTGTAGGCACTGAGCACTGCAGACAGTGTCAGGCCAGGTCAGGTTTAGGACAGGGCAAGCTGAGTTGGTGCTTGATTGCTTTACAAATCCCCAGCCAGCTCTTTGTCTCTTCAGCTCCTGTTCAGACATCTTTTACTCTCCTTTCCCTCATCCTTTTCCTGCTCAGACTCATGGTGGCACAAGATCGGCACAAGAGCGGTCAGACTGGTGCCCAGGGCACTCCCAGGATGCTCCCAAGGCTCTGTGGACCTCCAGTCACCCTGTTGGGAGGGTTGAGACCCCCCAGCTGCAGAGGCTCAGGGCGTGGTCAGAGGAAAAGCACTCCATCATCACTGCACGCCTCTCAGAAGGGGCCATTACCTCCCTCATGCTCCTCTTGGCATGCAAGGCAGCGGCACAGCAGGAAACCTGTCACTGTAAGTAGTGACAGCCTCAAGGCATGGAGGGGGTTTCTGCACAGCACCATGGCAGCTCTGCACACTCAGCCACCCTCTTGTGCCAAAATCTCACCCAGGACCACTTCCGCTCAACCTTTTCTCCTCACCCCGATGGTGAGCGGGAGCCACAGACTGCTGTGCACTGTCCCTGACAGCTACTGCACAGCTGGGCCAGCTGGGACCATATTGCAGTTTCCTTTTATTTTAATGTACAATAGCACAGAAAGTATCTTTCAACAATACTTTACCAGAGCTACATTTCCAAAGGTACCTTTCTGAGTCAGTAGCTTACATAGGTGTTACCCAAGTACCCACTTACCTCTCCTGCCTTTGACCAAACCTCATACTGGCTACTGTTTTTGAGATGCTCTTGCATCCCTCCACTGCTCAGCCCAGGGGTCATGTCCCTGCCTTCTCTTGTATGAAATTGTACCAAAGGTTTGTAGGCATTTTCCTTTGTAAATTTGTTACGGTTTGTACCCAGCATAAAAACTGACAATCAGGCATGTTTTAAAGGTGTAGTTTAGCCTAAATACATTAGTCTCAGCTGAGTGCGGTACCACTTCTTCAAAAAGCAGCAACCCATCACCAAAAAGGCTTCTCCATTAGTAGCACTTATGGTACTTGTGCATATTTAATATAAAATTGCCCACGTGTAAAATGGCCATTACATCTCTCCTTTAAATTGACGTACACAGGTTATGCAGATCTCACATCACCTTTGTGCCTTCTTTCACTGCTTGCTACAAACTTCCATAACACAGAGCCTCTCCTGATGGTTTTCCCTGCAAGGGGACACCAGGGAAGGACATCCCAACACCCCCTAATTTCTACACCATGTGGTATTCAGCACATTTTCCCCTGTTCAGATTGGGAAATGAATCACGGCCAATGCAAGTGATAGCAAACGAAAGCAAAAACCTATTAGTCATGTTTCTTGGAGAGGATGAGTTTCACATTGCCGCAGTCTCACACCTCATAGCTAAAAAAGCACGAGGCATCATAGCACATTCATTATTTAGAGATCCCTTTCAGTCAGTGGATGACAATGCTTGTAAAAGGCAGGGAGACCAAGCAAATTACATTCTTGAGTTCACTGCCAGGGGCGCAGATCACAATGTTTAAACAGTCTGTGCCACTTAACATCGACAGCCTGCCAGTGGATGCTGCCACACCTCCAGCCTCTCCAGACATGGAGCGGGGTGATGGGTCTCAGCCGGGAGGTCCTGGGTCTCAGACAGAGTGCAGCCCACAGAGTGAGTCCCTGGGGAGCAGAGGAGCAAATGGAGAGCACGCCTGATGCTCTCAGCTATGCCGAGGGACCGTGACCACAGACACTTTTAAACTTTTCTGCTTTATCACCTGCTCTAAGGAAATCTGAACTCCTCAAATGCAGCAGCCCCACTATGATCTAGTCAAACTAATTTTTCTTCTGGTCAGATACCCAGCAGTTGAAGGAAGATTTGCACTCTCTTCTTATCAAACCCTTTCATGGGGTTGTGACCCAGACTCCTCGATCACTGCTGCTCTTTGTATCTGTTGCTAAGATATAGCTGCAGAAACTCCAGGGGAGAGTGGAAATCTTTGCCCTGAATTGCTGTCCTCTTCAGAACAGGCACCTGCTCCGTGTAATGAATATTTGGGGGTTTTATCACAAATTTTTGACTACTCCCACAAAGCTGTTCAAGGTCTTGCGCAAACACCTTTGGTGTCTCCCAGCCTGCTGCTGCCAGACTGCAAACCTATGAGATACTTTCTAACAGAGAATGCAGCTGGCTACATCTACACAAGTGGACCAAACTGAGGTGTTCTTGATTTGTTGATGTGCTCCCCAGCACAGGTTTGACCTGGCTTTCCCTCAGACACTGCCTCGGGATAGTTTAGGGGCTGACACATTACAGGGAAGCGTCCTAACAAGTTGTGCAGGCAAACATAGCCTGGTTTGGGAGGAGGGAACAGTGGTCATGCAGCCATGGGCAACCCTGCCTCCCACAGGACTGAAGTGCAAGCCATGGCACAGGCACTGCAGGCATTAATTATGCACACCCATCCTTCTCTTCTGCGGCCATCTCACGCCCTGCTGTAATGAAGCTTCCTGGGAGATGAGCTGCGACCTTCCTTTACAAAACTACACACACCATTACCTCTGTCCAATGGTTTTGGCAATTTCTGCTTACACTATAAATTCAGATGTCTGCCAGGACTTTGCAGGATCATTTCAATGTTCTCCCACAAAACAGCTGCTGTGGACCCAGTAACTGAATCACCACCATGATGACATTTCACTGTAGCATGCTGAAGTCTGTAATGCCACGTATGTGAGGCACTTTCAACATCTGGCCACAGAGGAAGATCTATGAGCTACAAAGACTAGATAACTACTGTGCAAATGAAAACAGTAATAGGTCATTTCTGAGTCTCGGACATTATAAAATACCACTTGGACACAGTGCTTTCATCAGAGGAACTGTACATCAAGCTCTCAGCCCTGAGTTTGAAACTCTCGATATTCATTGCTTGCTTGGCAGATGGCATGAATCTGATTGCTGATTTACAGGAACGAGTTTAAAACCAGTGTGGTATACCAAGACAGTTGGAGACACATGGCCTCATTTCCAGTTTTACTGAAAGAAAGAATTAAATACTCTGTTTCATAACAGCAGTTCTGATAAGGGCTCTGTTATGTTAAATAACAGCCTCTGTATTAACTCAAGCACAGGTTTTGGAGGTCCTAAACTTTATGTGACTTCCACTTCTAACAAAACAGAAACTGGAGTGAGCAATGTAGATTAAAAAAAACCAAACCCAAACCACATTTTACTTTACCATCCTGTCCTTGTCCCCAAAACCTTTTTTATATTTACCACAAACTCCTCCAAATCCCACAACCTTCTCCCCACAGAGTCTTCCTCCCAAGAACCCAGTCAGCAGAATCATTAGATGATGGACCTCTCCAAGCAGGAGATGCCGTGCCATTGCACTGGACCTGCCTGGCTAAGACCTTTCTCAGTACCAATGACAGACTTGTGTCTTCCTTTATTTAGTGGGTGGCTTAGGCTCAGCCAGCAGTGGGTTACAGACATGTGGTCTCAAATGTGTTTTTTGTACCTCAACAGGGACCCAAAGATGGGGATTGCAACAGATGGCTCCACACAGTAAATCTTCACCTAAGGTAAAGTGTGCAAACACAAGACAAAATGATTCAGACATTAATATGTGGTAGGGGAGGGGGAATCAAGCCTCTTCATATTCAAGATGATCCTCATGGAAAAGAAGGTGATGTTTTCATCCCCGTTTTTGAGGTCTGTCTCATGTTAGACTGATCCACCTGCAGGCCTAGTGCTTAAGACACTGAAACAATGCTGAAGTGCAAGAGCTGCATACCAAACACTGACCTTGAAACAGCAGCTGAGTGAAAGAAAACATGTCTCTGGGTGCTAGATAACTGATTTAACTTTAAAGCAAGCCAAGATTAAATATGAGATCTCTGTGGCAAAAAGAACATGAGGTCAAACCCAGAAAAACCCTCCACATGGAGATGAATTGAAGAAGGGCAATCCAAACAAACACGGAGACCTCAGCCAAACACTCTCCCTTGGAAACACAGGTATCCAACTTCTTCTTTGTTGAGATGTGCATATAAGAGGCTATTATCTCCTTCACAGTCTCTCAGCTCAGCTGAAATTGGAGCAGAGGAGGCTGCTTACCTGCTATTCATCCTTCTCCTCTACCTTCAGCTCAACTCTGCCCTCAGCTGAACAGCTGCCAGGCTCTTAGGAAGAAAGATCAGTAGGCTCAAACATCCTTGGACCAGAAGTATTTACAGGCTACATTTATATATTTTCATCTCACTTCCGCCTCCATTATGTATGCATAGAGAGGTGCAGGGCATCCATGCCCACTGGCACAAGATCGGCACAAGAGCACAGGGAGTGAAGCACCCTGGTTTGGCAGAGATGCCTCATTGGTGCTGGATGCCAAGGCAGAGGGAAGGTAGAGGCTCTGAGCATTGTCCTCTCATGAAATAGCATTTCAGACCAGCTGTTTCAGGGCTCAGTGTTATAAGTCCCACTGAAGCCCTCCGTGCTCCGCACCAACCCCTAACTCAGCACTCTAAGTACCACTTCAGGAGTTTAGTGTCAACTTTTAGGCATTTCCTTGTGAATATCACCAGATCTGTTGTGTCAGTGGCTGGAAATATTCTGTATTTGACCAATACTACCTCAGCCTTTTCACAAGGTTTACTCCTCTATGTTTAGGTTACAAAAGTCTACAAGGGCACCAGTGACTCATCTCTCAGTCACACAATCACATCCATTAAAAATCCTACAACTTAAATAATGATTTTCATCTCCTTTAAAAAGGAGATTTATTAAGGGAGGAAAAAAAAGGTAAAAGACACTGCTGTGGCATCTTTCTAAAGAAAGCTTGTAAAATTTATTTCAACTGAAGGCTTTACCTTGTTCCACTTGTCTCAGACAATCCACCAGGGACAGGACTTGTTGCCCCTGGGAGGGTTGTATCCACCTCAGATGCAGGAGAAGGGAAAGCCAGGATTGTTTCTCTTAAGGCTGGTGTCAATAAGAAGCCTGGAAGTCTTAGGGAAGCCGAGTAGTGGGCCTCTGCCCTGGCTGTGTCTGCTCACAGCCGGCATCGCTCGGCAGCAGCTGCAGTAGGAGGGGTCTGCCCAGGTTTGCAGCAGAGCTCCTGGCCCTCCTCCTGCTCTTCCCCTCCTCAAAAGCAAGACGCCCTTCCTCAGCCATTCACAGAACAGGTCAGTGACCAAGGCCGACCTCTTCTCCTGCTGGGAACCGGGCTGAAACACAACAAAAGGAACTGAAAGGCAGTAGTCCTGTCCAACATGCCTTTGAGGGTAGTCTCTGGCTTGAGCTACACCTTGGCCTGTGCCTGGGCACCATGTAGGAGGGTGCTGGGTAGCACAGGCATGGCAGGCACAATGCCAGCAAGGACATGCTCTGGACTGAACCACAGCCCAGGTCTGTGCAGTGCAGCAGCAGAGGTACAGTGTTCACAGCTTAGTGGATAGAGCACGTGCTGCTAATTATACAGGTTCTGCCACATCCTCAAGAAGAAAAAACTCCCACCAACCCAAACCTTAAGAGTTTGTCTACAAGAGAATGTGGTTTTATTTTCCCATAACCTTGTGGCGGTGCCCACGATGACACCCCGATATCTTTTTCCGTGCCAGGTTGTTTGCCTCTGGCAGGAGATACTGTGGCCATGAGCCACCCAAACTGTGTAATTTTCCTCAAGAGTGGCAACCCACCTGAAATCCCCCACCACGTGCAGTGTCCCACCTTCCCCAGCCCACTCCATGGCAAAGGGGCTGTTAATGGCCCCTCCATCTACACAATGGCAAAACATTAGCATTACCCAAACAGAAAAGATAAACTCTGGGAGTTTGCCAAAGACTTAATTAATAAGCTAAACTTCTTCCCCTCCTCACTGAGATCTCAGTGTTGTCAGAAGGGCATCAAGGATTTCTCTTTGTTTATTGGAATTAATTTACTTCTTCCCCCAAATGACAACTGCAGTTTGGTTAAAGCAGTCAGGCTCACACTAATTTATTTGTTCTGTGAGTACCTTTCAGTACCCACAGAAGTTATCAAATTAAAAATTGTCAGTTTCTGTAATGGTCTGACCTTTTCAATCTGACAAAGTTCAAAGTGTGGCTCAACAGGTCTGAAAGGACGCCTGCCAAGAGCAGCTGCCCACACTGGAGCATCAATGTAAATGTTCCAGCAGGTAAATAGTCACAGGGAGAGCTTGGGAAAATATCTTGCTGGGTGAGCAAGAAGAAAAGGTGTCATGTGTAGAATGAATTAAAAAGGATATAGCATTTTTGTGATATATCCTAGGGAAAAGACAGGGCTCAGGTATCTATCTAATCAAACTCAGACACTGAAAGGTAATATATCTCCATACTCTGAATTCAAACAAGGGGAATAACCAAAAATCCAAGCTTGCTTGAACAGAAGCTATTAACCCTTTATTGCCTGCTTTTTCTTTTTAGTAAATGTCTTTATTCACCAGTTATCTTTAGCAAACATAGACTTCATCAATGCTGAGAGCCATTGTGACATAGTCCATACAAATGTACCCTTGGAGACTGGCAGGGCTTGTGCTTGCTGTGATCTCGCTGCGAGATGCTGCTTGAAAAGATAGCCACAGTGTTCCCTCTCCCCCTGCTCCCTGGTGTCAGGCACTTGAGCATCCACAGAGGGAGTGGGGGTCAGCTTGAGCTCCTTCTCCGGGTCTTCCAACATTTGCCATCTACGCAATGGCCACGTGGCTGCTGGCTCCGGTGTGCAGGAGGATGTGGGTCAGAGTAGGCAGGCAGGGCAGGGCAAACCTGGCCTCTTCCCTGTCAAGAGGGGTTCAAGAATAACATAAATATACCCCAAAGACCTGATCCTGTTTCATCTGACATACATGAGCAACTCCACGCAGTGCCTCCAGTGCCAAGGGGGCAGAATTAGTGCTGAGTTAGCCAGAAACAGATGTGGTAAGCTAACGCAGGGAAGGATGGGGACTAGCTAAAGCAGTGTGTTAGGATGTACACCTTGGGCTGTTTGCTGTCATTAGCTGTAACATGGAATTGCTGGAAGGTCTGGGATTTTGTTTTGCTGTTTGTTTGCAGTCTTTGAAAGCACCATAGGGAATTCCTGCGACTCTCAGAAACACATGACTTCTGATGTAAACTTACCAACACATTGTGGTGTACAATTTACTAATGGTTTTCCTACTAGTGATGTAGATTTAAAGCAACAGCTGACAAGTCCTTGTCCAGAGGAACTGCTACAGCTCTCACAAGCTGGCAGGGCACAGAGTCCAAATCTGAGGGAGGACTTAATGCAAAGGTTCCTGATTCCCATATAGCTGTAGCAATGATGGGGTTAACGCACATGGTTCTTTGGGATTTATCTCACACCTCTGATGAGCAGAGAGAAAGAGATGGTGTCTCTCTTGCCTTTTCAAAGTCCTTGATAAATTTCTCAGGGACTAAAGGCTTTCTTCTGGCCTCCTGGCATGACAGTTACCATAGAGTTTAAACAGTAATTGCTCCATGGGATGCTCTCTGCATCAACAGAGAACAGCTTTGGTCCCTTGGATTTTATTTTTTTAATCAGAGATTCAGTCATTTTACTAATATCTAAGAGGCAAAGTTGAAAGCTACATGACCATGCACTCCAATTACATTATTTCTTACAGCAGTGGGGGTCTTCACAGTTTTAAGTATTTGAGCACAGATTTTGGGAGGTTTAACAATGTTTGCCAGAAAAGGGAGGGCACTGAGAAGAGAGAAGGAGCAGACAGCTTACTGGTTAATTACAGCATAGAAAATACCACTCCTGGTCCCTGAGATTACTCTGCTTTGATTACTGTACTTCAAGACTGCATCACTGGCTCTACAGACCTCTCAGAAAACATTTTTCCAGTGGAGTTAGGAAGGCAATAATTGATGTCACCAGGCCTCCAGCCATTCCTGCTGCCTACCTAGCTTTTTTCCTCCATGTGGTTTAAAGTACTGAGTACAGTTAGCTTTTGTTTACTGCAAATGCTTTCTTCATGAAGAATCTGATTTTGCCTGCTGCCTGTGCATTTGACCTGGTGTAATGCAAGCCCCTCTTGGCTTCCCTTCTCCCTGCCCCGTGTCACTGGAACTTCCCCCCCAAAAGCAGGTCCAGACCCCTTTTGTTCCCTCTGCTGGACTTGTTTCACTTTGATGAACTGTAAAGTCAAAGCAGAAAGTGGGTGGCTTGCAGGGAGGGTCTATGGTAATTACAAGTATGTGAATGATACATGGCCCAAAAAAGCATGCAGGCAAGAACATGGAAAAATGTCCCTGTGAAATTTTCTTTCCAGTAATGAAGTTGCATGGGGGCAGATGTTGTCAGATGTCGTCTAGGTTTGGGAGGCTTTGCTTGAACTAGGTTTTATTTTCATTCTGTTTTCAGTGATACTTTGGGGTATCCTTCAAAAAACCTCCAAGGTGCTCCCTTGATGGATGGTGCACAGGCATGTATGATTTTTTCTTGAATGCTGTGTTCCTCACCCATCTCCTCTTGGAGACCTCCCTGTGGAGGGGCAAGAAAGTACCCTGGGTTTCAGGCAGGTTGTCTTCCTTACAGCTGATTGACAGTCTTTAATTAAGGCTCCACTGAGAAGGAAAGTCAGATATATTGTTGCAGACCTTAAATCATCTGTCAGCTTGAGGTTCCTTACCTCGAAGATTGGTAAGAGCCAAAGTTCTGCACCAGGTGCATGAAGCAACCAGAACTCAAAATTCCCACTGGGGAGAAGGATCCTCCTTGACCCTCCAATCCAACTCCAGAGTCACCAATGGGCAGGGAGCTTTTAAGAGAGAAATGCCTGCTTTAGGAGAGAGTGTATCAGTATTCACCACATCCTTACAGCCTTGGTATGGCAATGCATCTCCTCATACTGCTATATTATTTACAGTTTAGGCCAAACACCAGGATATTGAAGTAAGGCTACAAGACATTTTCAGTTTCAGAAGCAGCTCATAAATAAGAAGTTAAGTCTTATATTTTAAGAAAAAACATTAAAGTTCCTGTCCTTGAGCTTTACAGGAAAAAGCTGAAGAATATACACTCCACAATGCTGCCAAAATCTATTAACCTGACCCTTCCCCAGCTCACCTGTGTTGTAAACCAACTTGATCCTGTGACTGTCCTGCCAACAGAGGGGAACCAGGTGGCTGCTGCCTCTGCAGTGGAAAGGGTAAAGCAAGAGGGATGATTTTACCCAAGCAGTCTAACTCTCTCTGAAACAGCCCTTTCCTCCAGCCTTCTCCTGCTCACCTCCGTTTCCTGCCACTCTCCAGTAACCAACTGCAAGGAGAAAGCCATCCACCTCTCTTTCTTCTGCTATTTCCCTCCTCCTAATCTGTCAGTTTGTGAAACCAGCTTTTGCTCAGGATGAAGGCTGGCTTGCTTCCAGCAAATGAGGTACAGGAATTATTTACTTCATAATGGCTTTGGTATCCTTGAGCAGCAACCCTGGATCAGCTGCATGCTCCTAAAGAAAACACACCACAGACACAGACCAGGCTGTAGCAAGGTATCACGGCTGATCCCATTTTTTATGGCTTCTAGAGCGAGTACCTTTTCACTTATGTATCCTACTGCAGACACCAGAGAACTAACCAAGCCTGAATTCTTGCATGCTTATATTAAAATATAAGCATTAAATCATTATAATTATACCTTTCTAGCACCTGTTAGGATGGTAAGTTTGATTTTTGAGCTTCCAAACCAAAACACAATTAATGAGGTTTTTGCAGTAGTAAAAATGCCTCCCCCTTTATTGACAATCTCTGCATGCAGCTCAGCCTTGCTTCCTACTGCGTGTAAACAATAATGTGGCTATCACTGCACTTCTGCTATAATTTCTAAATGCAGTTGGAGCAAATGAAATCAGAAAAGGAAGTTTACGGCACTTCACATTTTTCTACATAAGGTTTCATGCTGTGTTATACACAGTGTTCATCACATTCTCCATACCTTATTTGCTGTGAGATATCTGAAATTCTTTGTCTTATCTGATCTATGATTTAAGATTCTGACCTTTTCAGCTTTCTGTAATTTCACTGCCAGCTCACTCAATATGCCTTTGTTTATAGCCTTACAGCAGGGAGACCAAGAGAAGATGGGAATTGCTTATGCACTGGAAAGACAGAAATTTCCATTTGCTAAAAATTTGCGTGTGAAAGAGGGAAGCAGAGATATAATTTTAAAAGTTTTTAAAGAATCTGAGAATACAGATGAGAAAAGGGATTAGACACCCTTTCAAACAGGACTTTCTGCTAAAAGACCAAACCCAAAAGCAATACCTTTCTGTTAATGGCAACCTGTGTGAAAAGCAATTTCAACACTAATAAAACCTGATTTTTCAGCTCCATGGTGAGAGCAGCAGAATGGCAGCACGCATCTCAGCACTTTCATCAGAATGGTTGGGAAGGCAAATGAAGCCTTTATATCTGCTACTGGAATGTTATATCAGCTTGCCTCAAGTTCTGCTCCCCCGCTGCCTAGGCAGGTTGCAGAACGAGCTCTAGGGATGCTAATTTGTGCTGGAGAATAGCTGCTAAATTATTCAGGGTACTAAAGACAAGGGCTGAGAGTGAATTGCAGAAGACCCTGATGACATAGAGTGACGGCAATAAAATGACAAATGAAATTCAGCGTAGATAAATTTAAAGTGAGGCACCTAGGGGGAAAAAACCAAATTTTGACTTTCCATACACTGTGCTCAGTTCTGAGTTGACTACTGCTACTTGGAAATGAGATCTTGCCATTGGAAGAATAGTATAATTTTATGGACGTGTCAGATTTGTGCTCAGAACTACTCAGAAAAATCCAAGACTGAATTCTAGGAAGTATTATGAAAATAAAAGTAAACAACACATAAAGCACCACTCATATTCATCTCATATGAATCCTTGGTGAGCTTGTGTATTGAGTACTGTGGGCAGCTGTGGTCACCTCATCTCCAAAAAAGATGTAGCAGAATGAGAAATGCTGCAGGCAAGCTCAACGAGGATAATCAAAGACATGGACACTTACTGAACAGTCTTATGCTCTTGCACCTGCTATGGACAGAGGGGAGAGAGATGGAAAATATAGAGAATCACAAAATCAGGAGTTGCATGAAGATGAGCAGGGACTTCTTGTCCAGTGTCTCTCCAAATTTAACAGCTAGGTGTGCTTCAATGAACTTAGAAGGTGTCCAGCTTGAAGCAATCAAAAAGTGGTAGTTTCCTGTTGTGTTCACTTTAACTTCATAGTTAAGCTAAAAGGTACTAGGAGTTAATATTGAAATTCAAGGAGCAACTGAGTAAATTCAAAGAAGGAAAAAAGTATATGAAAAGCCCTTTAAATTCCAAGATGCTAAATTTGGTCAAGAATTCCTTGACCTAAAAATGATTGGAAGCTAGGAGACGAATTGTCATACATAACAATACATACATATACACATATATATATATTTAGACAGACATGCTTTCCTGCGCATATACAAATATATACATATATTTACAAGAAGACACTCGGGCCTCTATCAGAGAGAGGATGTGGGTCTACTTGGCCCTAGCTGAACTCTTCCAAAAACTGTTTCTAATGTAAATCTTTATTGTTTTGGTCATGGGATGATGTTGGAAGAGGGAGGTGAGCCAGGGAGATTTCTCAGTTACGAAAGTCACTGTAAGCTTCAGTTCATCCAGTGATCATGGTAACATGGCGGATAAATTAGAGCCTACAGATACAATAATCTTCTTAAATTTCTTTAGTTTACATTCCTTTGTAGTACACAGAAATAAAAAGACACATTAGTATGTCTAGGTTTAAGTAGGTGTTTCAGGAAATGAATCAGCCTCTACTAGTCCCTACGCTTCCCAAGTCTGGGACAATTATGAGTCAACAAGAGAGCATATTTTACCCAGGAGTACCAGAAATACATATTTCCTACATATTAATTCTTTCAGAAACTTATTCTATTTTGTGATTTATTTAAATAGGTTTAGATGTAGTATAAACAATGTTGACTGATAAATCCTGCTTGGAGTTCATAAATAAAGATGCATCTTTAAAACAAAATCTGGCAAAGACAAGACTGTCTCAGACCTAGGAGAAGTTTAAATTCAGCTCATGTTCTGCTGAGCTAGCTGCCCAGTTGATCCAAATAGAAGACGAAACATCCTATGATTGTTTATCTAAAACTAACACAAACTGCGAGTAATTTATTTGCCACTTAATTCTCATAAACACAAAGTTGAGTAAACTTAGGGTTGTGCAATTTAGATGGTCAATGATGAATCCACAACCCAAAGTCTTGGTCACCATATGACTCACTACTGGGGTAGTAGGATGGCCGTAGCTCCTGTATAACCCTGTATAACCCATCAGTTCATGTCCTTGCATGGAGAGCAGGATGCTTGGAGCAGGCTAGGGTATCTTCCAGTTCATGGATAGCCACAGAAACTAAGTGCTTGTGTAAGCACATCAGAAGTCAAAGAAGTCCTTACATTACAAAGCCCTCAAAACAAGGGCTTTACATGTCCGAGCTTTACAAGATGTAAAGCTGGGCTCTCTCTGTCTGCAAATCCAAAGCATGTGGGCCTAGCATGTAGGGATGAATCCAAACTGTACATAAGCGGCCAGCATAAGTGGCAGATTTTGACAGACATCAGGTGTTTGCACACATGGGCATGCAGACACAAGCACACACATACACAGGAACCCTGCTGCTCCCTGGCACCATACCTGGCCTGTGCAACATTAAAGTCTTCCAAAACATTCATGCTGTCTTGGCAGTGTTTATTCTGCTGAAGTTCAGCACAGCCAGGTGTAAGGTTCTGCACCTGGACTGGGGCAATCCCAAGCACAAATACAGGCTGGGCAGAGGATGGATGAGAGCAAGCCCTGAGGAGAAGGACTTGGGGGTGCTGGTGGATGAGAAGCTCAACATGAGCCAGCAATGTGTCCACAAAGCCATCCATATCCTGGGCTGCATCAAAGCAGCGTGGCCAGCAGGTCAAAGGACGTGATTCTGCCTCTCTACTCCACTCCAATGAGACCCCACCTGGAGTGCTGCATCCAGTTCTGGGGTCCCCAGCATAAGAAGGATGTGAACCTGCTGGAGCAGGTCCAGAGGAAGGCATAGCTAAGCAGATTTTTCAGAAGATCTTCACATCCACGCTTGCCCTTTGCAGTGGGTGTCTCTTTGGGTCTCTGATGCTCACAAGCCTCCTCCACTTATTTCCTATTTCTTTGCTACCTCACTCATTAAAGTGACTTTGATTATCACCTTTCTACAGAGGGTCTCCAGATCTGCTCTCAGTCCTCAAATCTCCCCCTCTGATCTTTGTTGCATCTTCAAATGTTTCTAGACCTATCCACTTGGAAGCCTTAATTCCATTTCAAGCACAGTCTTTTCAAAAGTGAAATGCTGCTGCCTCGTTCTCTGGCACAGCTGAGGTTCTACCTTCTCAAAAGTATATTTGGGGATTGTTTCCCCCTGTTTATGAACAGAGAGGGGAAGGACACATTTCTGGGATGAGACTCTTCTTACACCATCATAAATGTCCAAAGCAGGCCAGATGCTCGTGCCCTGAAAGTGCATTTGCCTTCATCACCCATAAGGAGGTCCCCAGGGGTTGCCTGAGGACATGGGCTGCCAGCTGACCTCTACTTACGTGAAAGGAGTCTCATTCAATGTGTCTCACAGTGAAATGGTGAGCTGCTTACCCCGTGCACAAAACCCTGCAGTAGCTTCCTTGTCTGAGAAGGGCAGCCCTTATGTCTTCTCACCGCTGCACATTTATATCACTCTGGGCTTTTACAGGATGCTGAGATGTATAGGTCATTGGCTTACCTCCATATTATCTAATCTCACTTGCTCATGTTCTGAATTTTATTCAGAATGTGAGGGGCATACTCACAAATTTCTTAGGAAATGTTGAAAGGTGTCATACTTTGGATAGCGTCTAGAGGTAAAATAGAAATAAATCTGAATGAAATCTTGAATATCCCAGCCTTTCTCCAGTCATATGTAATACAGTCCAGCAATGCTGAGTCTCACTCTTGCTTTTAACTGTGACATAAACTGCACATAACAGTACAATATTCTGATGTGCCTCTTGAAATGTAACCATGTATGTGGGAAAAAATTATCTGTCTCCTGGTGGCAAAATCAATTTCTCCTTTGGCTATATAGTAGTATTTATCAGCAATACAGACATTTATTTCACTTATCATCTTGCTGCCCCTGCTTTATAACTGCTTTCATGAAAGTGCAGCACCCAGAAATGCAGCAACATTCATTTTCCTCCTCCATCTCTCACACTGCCCCGCAGCACACTTAATTTTGTGCTCAGAACTGGTGAAGATGACGGACCTTCAGTTTGCAGATCACTTGTCCCAAGTGGTGCCCCCAAATGCTACAAACACTGCGAGAGCAGTTTGGGTTCCTAACCATAACTCTCAAGGAGAGACACTGTTGTTTGGAGATCTGCAAGTATCTGAGACGTATGCACAGGGTTTGCATCTATAACAAAGCATCTCTTCTGAGATCTGTATCCTTCTGGAGCAGCAGCTGAAGGTCAGATGGACAACTTCAGGGCACCATAAGCAGCACTGGATTATTCTGTTTATCAGCCTGTATTGCTCCCCAGTAGTATGAACTCCCCGTGCCATCTTGTCTTCCCTGTCAGGATCCAGCTTTTGGGCCCACCCAGCCAGCAGCTTCTGGGAGTTTGGTTTCAAACAACAGTGTGAGTTTATGGAGGCTGACATCTGTCTCCCAGGAACTAAGCTAGCTTCACATCAGGAACTAAGCTAATTTCACATCAGGAACCAAGCAAGCAGTGAGATACTACCACCATAATTTAGAGAAATCTGGAGATTACAAAGTCATCCAATCCTTTTGGTTCCTCAAAATGATACGAGTGACATGAAAATGGATACTTGCAGTGGGGATTTCATTGGTGGCACTGAAAGGGGCTGCAAAACATTATCCAACCCAGTCCTGTTGGAAGGCATATGCCTATATAATTGTATATGTATAATTGTATGTTATTTTTTCCTAATTATTAATTCACAGCCTTTTCCTCATCCACAGTATGGGTCACCTTGTCATAAAAGGAGATCAGGCTGGCCAGACAGGACCTGCCTTTCACAAACCCATGCTGGCTGGGCCTCATGCCTTGGTTGTCCTGTACACGCTGTATAAAAGCACTGGAGGTGATCTGCTCCTTGACCTTCCTTGGCATCAAGGTCAGGCTGACAAGCCTGTAGATCCTTCTTCCAGCCCTCCTTATAGATGGATGGCACAGTTGTCAACCTCCAGTCAACTGAGACCTCCCTGGTTAGTCAGGATTGCCAGTAAATGATGGGAAGTGGCTCTGTGAATCCTTCTGCCAGCTCCCTCACTACACTCAGGTGGATCCCATCCAGCCCCATAGACTTTTGTGTGTCTGAGAGGTGTAGCAGGTTGCTGACCATTTCCCCTTGTATTACAGGGCCTACCTTCTGTTCCTGGTCCCTGTCTCCCAGCTCAGGGGGCTGGGTATCCTGAGAACAACTGGTGTTACTACTAAAGACTGAGGTGAAGAAGGCATTAAGTACCTCAGCCTTTTCCTCATCCTCTGTCACTGTTCCCTCCCCCCATCCACTAAAGGATGGACATTCTCCTTAGTCCTCCTTTTGTTGATGATTTATTTAGAGAAACATTTTTATTGTATTTTATGGCAGTAGCCAGATTAGCTTCTAGCTGGGCTCTCACCCTTCTAATTTGCTCCCTGTGTAACCTCACAATATCCTTGTAGTCCTCCTGAGTCACCTGCCTTTTTTTCCCAAAGGTCTCTACTTCACCCTGAATTCCAGTCAAAGCTCTCTGTTCAGACAGGTTGGGGTTCTTCCCTGCTGGGTCATCTTTCAGTACATGGGGACAGTCTACTTCTGTGCCTTTAGTACTTTCTTCTTGAAGAATGTCCAGCCTTCCTGGACTCCTTTGCCTTTCAGGACTGCTTCCCAAGGGACTTTGTCAACCAGGATCCTAAACAGGCCAAAGTCTGCCCTCCTGACCCAAGGTAACAGTTCTGTTGACTCACACCTTACTTCTTCAAGAATTGAAAACTCTATCATTTCATGGTCGTTGTGCCCAAGACGGCCTCCAACCATCACATCACCCACCACTCCTTCTCTGTTCACAAACAGGTCCAGTGAGGCCCTGGTTGGGCCGCTCACCAGCTATGTCAGGAAGTTCTCTTCCACATACTCCAGGAACCTGCTTCCTCTCCACTGGACTGTATTTCCAGCAGACATCTGGTAAGTTCGAGTCCCCCATAAGAGCCAAGGTTAACAAAACTGTTGAGTCTTCCCCCAGCTGCTTTTGGAATATTTTATCTGCCTCTTTAACCTGGTTGGCTGGTTTGTATCAGACTCCCACCAAGATACTGGCCTTGTTGGCCTTTCCCGTGATTCTTACTCATAAACACTTGACCTTTCCATCACTGTCGACAAACTCTGGAGAGTCAGAACACTCCCCACCACACAGGGCTACCCCACAGCTTTCATATAGGCAGACTTCAAGAGCAAACCAGCAGTACGAGGCTGACAGTGCAGCAACAGTCTTCAAGTTCTCATTACTCCCCACAGGAGCTCAGGAGATTATCCTGACAGTTTGGACCGGTCCTCAGTGCTGCTGGAGCAGAAACTAAGTCCAGTTCGAAGCAAAAGATTTGGTATTGGGCCCTAACATAATTAAATAATAAGTTATAGCAACATGATTTTCCTCCATGTACATTTTGTTACAAAAACACAGTAGATTTTTACTATGACTTGGAACATTTTTTGTCATTTTTATGGCTATGTAGATAAGATGGAATCTTTAGTGTTTCAAAAACACAATCAATGTTTATTTGTTCTCATAAGTAATTCATGGACCCAACAATAGTCAATAAAACTTCATTTTTAACAGATCTCTTAATGAGCATCATTTTACATAAAACCACCAACAAATAAATATATGAAAACAATTGCTTGTGACATCACAATGGTTAAACACATTAAATAATTCATTAAATTGTGCTTTACGTCAATGAAAATCCCTAGGTCTACAAACTATCTTTTAAATAGGAATGAAAGTATATATGATTACTCACAATACAATCTCTTAGTAGCAGAGTTCACAAACATTATTGCACATAAACAGAAGGAAAAGTCCTAAAGAATAAAGTAATTACAGCCTATTAATTTATTCTTTCATCTTAAATATGGCAACTGATGGGAATTCTTTACTTTTTTTTCTTTTCCAACATTTATTTGAAATCACAGAGCTAGTGATACGGCCAAGAAGAAAGCCAAGGACATTGCAGGCTATGGAACCCATTTCCCTCCACAAAATGTAGACAAAGAAAGTATTACAGGAACCAAACTGAAAGAAGTGTTACAGTGAAAGCTGGGTACCTTTTCTGAGTGTGCTTTTGCCACATGTAGGGAGCATACAGCCATCGACTCCAGCAGAACGACTTTATTGTGATTGTTCATCTTGTACATAGTAGTCCCCACCAGTCCGGAAACAAGATAATCCTTATCCCAGACCAAAAAAAGAATAATTCCATATGTATCAGGGGAACAGCAACAGAGGGAAGAAAAAGTGAGATATGTTTTAAAACAGCAGCACTCAACTGATACAAGAGTGCAGGTGAAACAAGATCCCACTAGGGCAGAAGGAAGCATGTGCTAATGAGAAGACCAACTTAAGAAACGTCCTGATTTAGTCATGGATGTCAAATCTGAAACATCTCCAGACACAAAGGTGATGTGACCTGCCATTTGGTTGAATGGGTATGATACAGTTATGAAGTGTGGCTCTGAATCTGAGTTCCATCACTTTTTTTGTTCGGTATTTCTGTTTTTAGTGAACAGCAAATAACTGCTGCATGTTGGGTAGAATCCCTAGTGAGGCTATGACAGCCTCACTATTAACACCACAGCAGTGGAAAATACCCAACATCAGAAACAGTAGGTTTTTATTTTCTTGATGGTGAAAAAGGTTTTTACTGTCAGCACTGATGAGTGGGGAAGAGAGGACAAATTTTCATTCCTTAATAAGGCCATAAGGCCATAAGGTGAGTGCTTGGACTAGACATCAAATTATCAGGAACAAGTTCTAATGCCACAGCATGTTTCTCTGTCCACTCCAAGCCTATAGTGAATTATAACTGGAAAAGGAAGTGCTGGGAATGTGATGGGAGAGATTAGAAAGTACATCTCCATTACAAAAGAAAGAGATTTGTTTCAGCACCACAGTAGCAGAAGCCAAATTGCCTTGTTTAAGCAACAAAATAATGCCAGAAAGATGGACAGAAATCCTATAGCATTGTTGCTCACGAAGCTTTAGAAAGAAACATGCTTCTTCCTGATCTTATATGGGCCAGTGTAATTATGGTGAAGTTTATGCTGTCAGAGCAATGGAAACCTGGAATAACGGAGATATGAAGCAGGACCTTTATTTTGCTTTAGCATTACATTATTTCAGGCACAGTGCCTAAGAGGAAAAAAGCTGCAGGCCTATGTCTTAGAAGTCAGCCTGAAGGTGTTTCCAAACTGCTTTATTTGTCATGTGCAAGGAAACTCTGCTAAGAAAAACAGGATTGTTGGTGCAGTGAGTTTGCTGGATCTGCTGCTGGAGCTAGGGCAGGAGGTGCCAGATCCTTCAGTCCCAGGACTCTAGGCAAGGTCTTAGCTGCTGGCTGCTCACCCCTCCCAAAAAACCCCAAAACAACAAAAGCAACAAACCTACTCCTACACAACTAGGGCTATTTGTTGCACAGGATCCAGAGGAAAAGAAAATCCAACAAACCAACTTCAATTTTAACCAAATCCCAAGCGTTAAGGCAAATCCTGTTAACATAGATGCCACAGCACATGAACAGCTCTTCAGGACCCTAATCTTGACTCCTGGGAAATGACTGATGAAAAAGGTTAGGCATCACACTGAGATGTTGCCAAACTATTAAAGCTAATGTAAACCACTTTAAAACTGCTTTGATTTTCCTCATTAGGCTTTGTTTTGTATCAGGCAGGAGGAACAGTCTGGAGAACAGTTGGTGTGCTTAGACAGCTGAAACTGATACTTACAGTCACTGGTGAGGCTCCAGGGAAGTATTTCTGAGCACTGTCTCCTCTTCCTTGAAAAAAAACCACTGCATTTTCTAAATGAAAAATGAGGCCCCAGTTGCTGTGAGCAGCATAGAGAGGTGGCCCACTGGGCAAAGAGTCATGTATGTCAGGAAGGGGCAACTTGTTTTTGCACTTAGGAGGAAGAGGAAAGGATGCCCTACAAAACAAAAGATGGGTTGGAATTTATTTTACTTCCTTGCTTACCTTGTTCCTTAATGTGAATTTGGCCTTGCATCTTTCCTCCCACATGGCTGGCTTCTCCCCTGCCCTTCAGGGTCTCCCCAGCACCCCAAGATCCCTGTGCTCATGGAAACAAGAAGTGCACCAGCAAATCCCGGAGATGGAGCATCAGGTACCAAAAGCATCCTTCCCCTCTTGTGCTGTGTGGTCTCCAGCAAGATGTGGAATGGGCACAGGAATGGGGAGATGCAACAGTTCCCATCATCCCTGTGTCACTGACCAGAAAGCTCCTTCCCTCCACAGGGCCAGGGCCAGCCCAGCCTAAAGCCCTGGTGCCAGCAGCTGTCAGATCACTGTGAATTACCTGCACTGTGCTAAAGGTGCAATAGTGCCAGTGAGCCTTAGCTCTTCATGGCCTCACTGTCCTGCAGCCAGGACACCCAGAGCGAGCTTCAGTCTTTGACTGTAAAGATTTCAATTGAAGTCTCAGAGGTTGGTGTCCATACGTGAGCGAGGTGTCTGAGCAGCTCTTCTAGGCGATGGGGATCCAAGCAGCATCGTCCAGGAGTCTACAGAGCTCCTTACTCTCCTCTGAGGCAGACATCCCATGCTCAGACAGGAGAACAACAATCTGCAGCCCTGCCTTTTCCCTTCTGAATGTGGAGGTGGGAGAAGATGTACATGATCCACGAGTGGAAGAGGTACTAGGGACCAAAACCCACCACTACTCACCCCAAAGTAACACACTGACAATCAGACATAAAGCAGCATATTGTTAATGAACTACATTGATAATGAGGCGTCATCCTGGCAGCCCTCTTCACTTCTTAATGCTATTATGATATTTCGTGGTCAGTGTATTATTGTATGCATTAACTCTCTACAGGATCGTTAGATTGTATTTTTGATACTCTGCATAGATAAGTAGCAATAGCATTGTCAGAAGAAAAGAAGATATAGCATGTACAGAAAAAAATCTAACTTGGAAATGAAGGGACAAATTTTCAAATTGAGCCTCTTATTTCTGTAACACATTATTTTTTCAACCAACTGGCTAGAAACCTTGAATTTTGAAAACAAGTGAGAAATGTGCATCTACATCAGGTACTCCAGTAGTTCTAATTAGCAAATCTGTAAGGTAAAAGCCATTCATGCATGCAATAATATACTTTCAGCATCTTGATTTAGCAGCCATGTTGAGGCACTTAGAGAAATTTCCTCCTAATGCTTTACATTTATGCCAGAAGAAGAAGGAAAAGAACTCTCTCAGAAGATCTATGGTGCACAGGACCTTCTTTTTAAAATTTCACTATTACGAATGGAACATAAAATCTTGGAATAAACAGATGCAGTTTAGCCACAAGAATGTAACATGTGGAGGAAGAACCCATTGAATCTTTTTCTGGACAAGGAAGAAAAACAGATACAGATCTCTCATCATGAAAACAATAAATTTACAAAGAATCTTCATATACAGTAATAAATATCAAGACTTTCCACATATCCATTATGTATCCTATAAAAATGAAAGCTGATTTTTTTTCTAGCCACTACTGTAGTTAGAGAGAAAACCAATTTAAATTGTATGCACTCAGCATCAATGTATTTTAACAGACAATATCATAAACCTGCCTACCTTCACAGACAATGTATCTCCAGGCTTTTACAGCAAATCTGGAAAATGTCACACTAATATTTAAGCTTTTCTTTCTCTCTCTTTCCTCTTCCCTGGAGTTCGCTTGACCCCTTTTGTGAATGTGAAGGCAGATTTCACTGCCCCAGCCAGATAATCTCTGTGATGTGTGCTCAGCTGCCCCGCAGACCTCATTTCTCAAAGTTCGCCTTTGCCACACACCCTCAGAAAGATGGCTCCTGCCTGGCTGGGCTCGGTACTCTCAGCATCTGCAGGGAAATAAGCCAACTCCTCCACCACCTCATCTAATCGCTCTCTGACTGCTGGCCTTTGGAACAGTGCCCAAATCCAGCACTTCCTATGTATTTTTTAATCACCTCGTCAAATTCTTCCCTTAATCAAAACATAGCACATAGAAGTTTGAAGGGCAATGTGTGCACCTTCTCCATTTCATTCACTAGAAAGTTATGCACTACAGTTTCAATGAACAGTACGAAATAAACTAACTCTCATGTCACAAATGAACCAGCCAGGTATTTTTCCCCAATTTATCATTCATTTCTGCACAAGTTTTAGTAGCTCAGATTATACAGGGGTATATCTGTTAATGCAAAGAATCTCTCTCTCTTCAACCCATCCTCATAGATTAGGCCTTTGAAGGAAGTCTTTTCCAACAGGAATCTTATTCTACTGCCATTTAATAACACTAATCAATACCTATTGAGAAAAAAATACATTCTCACTGGCAGAAACCAAGAAAAACTGAGACAAAGAGGGGGAGTTGTCAGATGTGGTCTCATATACCAAAGCAGTAGGTCTCCCTTGGCCATTTCCCAGGTAGCCACGTTGCATAAACAATCTGATCCTCTCATTGGTTAGGCAAGATGGAGGAGCATCACCACCTTGCAACCTGACTATTATAATCTTCAGTAACAGCTACTTCTGCTGCCTCTTCCCTTGGCCACTGGTGAGCTCTCTGCTCCCGCAGCAGTCGCCGCTCCTCTCGCCTCTTTAGCCGGTTCTTCTGATGCTCCTCTTGCTTGGAGTACTGGAAGCGCTGCAGGAACAGGTCCTTTGCGTATTCATACAGCTGCACGTCCAAGAAATTCAGCTCCTCTATCCGCTGCCGCACATCCTCGCCGATGTCCACATTGGAGGCCCGCGTAACATTGAACTGGGTGAATGGGGAGATGAATTTCAGGTTGAATGTCCTCTCAAAGAGATACTGTGTTTTCCTCTGAAATTCCGTCAGCCCGAAGAAGGCCATGTTTTTCAGATTGTTCTTGGCGCTTTGGAGAAGAATCATATTTCTCTCACTCTCATTCATAAAAGTCAGGTTGTAGCACCCCACCAGGCTGAGATCTGCCAGCATGCGCACCTGGCGGTTGCTGGCCAAGTTATAGCTACAATCCATGAATTCCTGCAAACTGACTCCAGACCAGTCGTCTCCTTCGTAACAGGTAGGCAGCTCATCCGGTGTCGGGCTTCTTCCATCGCACATATGAAGGGAGGTTTTCCACGTTGCACCCCTCTGGACATGCTTCCATTCACTCAAGTACCGTGACACTGGATCCCTCAGCATGGTGATGTAATAGAAATTCCTGAAACATACAATTAAACACAATTTTAAGATTTCGGTACATTTCACTATTTATTCTCCAATAAAAACATTACCCGCCACTGGCACCATGCCCTTCACTTTTTCCAGTGCAATGTAGGCGCTTCAGGTGACTCTTTCTAAGACAGTAAAAACTTCATAAATACCATGAAAAAATACCAGGTAAATTGGGAGAGAGAGAGATATATGAAAGGAAATAAGCAGTTACCAGAGAAACAGAATTACTTTGACCTATCAGCTGTTCAGTGATAGTGACTTTATACAGAAACCAATTAACTGAAGTGTGCTCCCTTCCACATTGAAGTATTAACCGCCAGCAATATCAGAAAAAGTGTGAAAAGTGATTGAAATAATCCTGCCACTTCTCTTCTGGACTCAGACATGCACATCTCACAAGATGCACAGGATGATAATCCCTACAGTGCTTGGTCCCAACCTAAGAAAAGCATGAGCAATTTCATGTGGATGGTGCAAGTGCTAAAAATAACACCATGTGGAAGACTGGCATGAGCCACCTACATAAGAAAAACCCTGTTATTAAGTGGGTTAGAGTGAAGATAATAAGAGACCAAAAATCCATTCATATGACTCAATTTTAGACAAGTGCTTGATTGAAATTAGTTATAATCATGCAATACAAAAGCATTTGTTGGTGTAAAGATTATCATTATTCAACCTCACCTGTCAAGAATACAAAAGAGACACCAAGATATATTGATTTGAAATAGAGAAAATAACTACAGAACTCACATTGTCAGTTCATCTTTCTGCTATTAAATTCAGTTTGTATGTCTTATTTATGGCAATCTGAAAGAGACTGCAATTAAATATGCATCAAGGAGGCTTTCACAGATTGAGGTTTTTTTTACTGAGAGATGTTTTACTCAATAATACCTCACCTGAATTATAACATGATATCATAAACACAAATCAAAACTGAAATACTTACGATTTCTCTCAGCTAGAATAACCAGAAGAAGATTCATGACTAAAATTAACACATGGTCTGGTACAAAAATAGGTTCGTGAGTTTGCATGACTCATCTTACTGCAAACTACACATTAATAAATCATGAGCCCTAAGATTTCTTAAGAAAAGTCTGGGCTCAGTACTTTTTCTTCAGCCTAGAGAAGGATGAAGGAAGTAAGCTGGAAGCAAGCTTGCTGAAGACAACCTACCCTGTAAAGAAATCAACATTTTGGGAGAGTCATCTCATACAAGAGCTAACTCCAGTTAAATGAAAAATCTCAAAATTAGCTACAACCTCCAAGACAATTACTGTGCTTTTTCACATATCACCCACTTCCTGCCACTAAAGATTGACCATCTCCATAAACCTTAGGTTTACCATAAAAGTATTTATTTCCCCACATACTGCTAAATATGCAGATATATTCCACAGTGCAGACAAAGCAAAGTGAAACAGGTCTGAATGCTTCATTCTTATTCATTCAGAATTTTCCACCTACAGGACCTATATTTTCCAGAATAAGGTTATGAGACCAAACTATGGACTATATTCTTCTGCAGGGTAATTTCCTGAACTACTATCTAATGGAAACAGCTGTTTCAAGACTTATTTCATAGCAGAAGCTTTACAGGTGGATTTAAACTCGGAAGTGCCATGGGTGTATTTTCACTATCACTTGCACTGAAAGCCATGATTTCTGTCAGCATCACATGACACTTGGAAGGACGATATTTCCAGAATCATTTGGAGCTTGGGTCTTCTGACTGCTGCTCACACATGGCCAAATCTCATGTCAGCTTGGTCCCCTTCAGTTACTTACACAGCCCACATCAACAGGGGACCCAGGAATCACACAACCCTTCATAGACAGGTATTTCTAAAATCCCCCTTCTCCTGCAGAGCAGGAAGTACCAGAAATCTTCCTGTGTGCTCTGCAGGATAGTTCCACTATGAAAAGCAGTCTTTGGGCACTTCAGGCACAGCTTCCTCTTCTCAGACTGGATGTTCGTCTCATCTTGGCTCTACACTGCATGTATGAGAGCACATTAAGAACTACTTTCCATTTCACAAATGCTGTGCAGATAAAACAGCCCAACTCTCCAACACCCATCAACTCTGAGCATAAGAAGCTGTTGTTGCAACATCCAGCAGGCACTGATAGGGTTGTGACCAAAAATGGTTGAAAAGCCAAGGGAGCAGAGACGAAAAAAATAGACAAAGACTCAGAGGCAGTTGCAAACATCTACATCAACAAAGATGGGGCACTGGCTTCATCCTTATATTGCTGCCCCTCCTCTCTGCAGGTAATTTTGGATGTTAATATGTGGTAACAGACAGATTTAAAAGTTGCTCTTGACAGTTATTTATACCTCTAATAATAGTTCTGTCTTTCCTCACCCATCTCCAGCAGTCCCAGTCAGGCATGACTCAGAGCAACAACAATTAACAAAAATACCTCCTTTGCATCAATCATTTCCATTTCATCCCTGGATATGTAAATGTGTTTGATGTGCAATAAACAGGAGTACAAAGCAAATTCATTGAAATGAGAACAGCACGTCTTTGTATAACATCCTCAGCTTCCCTTCTGCACACCAGGCCAGAAACCTTCGCCAGCCTGCTGCTGCTCCTCCCTGTGACTACCTGACTTCTGCAGCTGTTTTCACTGCCCAGATTAATCTGCTCCTGGTTTCTGCAGCTTTCAGAGAGTTGCCTTCTTGTGTTATCCACGGAATGGTTTCTTCATCTGGCAGACAACCTTTAACAGCAGCTTGACACATATTTAGTTTCTGAGGGGCTGATAACTTATGATGCATTCAGTTTACAACCTTCTGATTAACCTTCTGTCTGTGACCCTCTGTCACCCTTTTAACCAGTCTGAGGTTGGAAGACCTTAAGATTTCTTCCACCTAATCCTGGACACTGTCCAGATGACATTGTTACATGCTACCCCTGGACTGGGGGGATGCTGCACTCAAGTTGTGCACCAAGTTTTCTTTCAGGGAAAAGGGTGTCATGTCTCTAGAATAATGATATAATAAACACACGAAGGCCATGAACGTTTGTTTCAGTTGGAAAATTATAAAAGTTATAAAAAATATTTCAGGAAATTGTTTTCAAATGTTGACATTTATGGAATAATTATAGAAGTATTTTGGAGCCCTCAGTGCCTCATACACAAGTGTTCAATCACACTGGGAATGGCCAAGGAGTCAGCTCATAAAAAAGATAAGAAGTGGGTTGTAAAAATATGAAACAGGGTATGGCCTTTCTTCACTGTTCAGTAAGATAGCATAAAGTTAGCTAAATACTGAACATGCTTGAGCCACTCTGAATACAGATGTGCACTTTTTCTCATTGGTGTAAATGACTCTCTTGCATCACCCGTGCTCACACTTACATGGCTATGTTAAACTCCATGGCTACCCACTGTGGGAAATACTGAGCAAAGAATTAAGTAATGACTTCTGTTGCCCTCTTTGTAAAAGCAAACTCATCACAGACTTCTTGGCTTCATTTTAATAGACTCCCATCATCGATTACTGAAACTACTGTTGCAGACACCCTCAGTGCTTAAAGGCTAGCCAAAAAGAATATGCCGGTATGTCAGGGAGAAGATATTTCAGAGAAAATATTCCAAATTAATTAAAAAATATATGAGTTATATATATATTTATATTTATGTAATCAATATCTATATCAGCATGTGCACGTGTGTGTTAAAATTTACACTGAAATCTGTCCATAACCTGCATTTGTCAATGACAGAAAAATGATAGTAAATGCATGTGTGTGTTTGCCAATGTATCTTGTGACTGTCTCTATAAACACATAGACATGTAAGAACAGTCTAGATTTCATTTCAAACACCAGCCCACTAGTCACAGTGTTATCTTCTCCTGAAAGGAAACTTTAGGCAGCTTTCCCAGATTAAGTAATCTCCTTTTGATGAGCATGATGTATTGAAACTAATGGATTATTGAAGTTGTCATCATGGAATAGTTGATTTTTTGGAAAGGTGATGATCATGGCAAGGGCCTGATGATCCATGCAAGGGCTCAAACAAGCACCAGCGTGAAGTGTGGGCTGCAAACTACTGTTTACACTAGAATTATAAAGTACTTGGTAATTCCTAAGGCTCTAGTCCTACTTGCATGAAATCCAATCTCTTCATTAGCGTTAGGCAAAGAAAACCTTTAATTAACAGAACAGATGAAACGAGCTTCTAGTTATAACCTAAGAACATGTATTTCTTCCACATTATAAGGTATTTTAATATAAATACTCTAATCTTACATTAATCCTTCAATAGTATTGCTCTGGTTTAGAAATCAATTTCAGAGGAGCAGAGTCTGCTATTAGCAGAGGTGATCCCAAACCAGGGCATTTTGCCTCTTCTATCACAATGGAACAGATGTCCCAGCTGAGGGAGATTTACTAAATACTTGAAGGATCACCGCACACTGAGCACAAAAACATCCTATAGGGCTTCCTGGGGAAGAAGGATGAATGGCATCTTCATAAAAGGAGAACAGCATGCTCATGGCAGCGGATGCAGAGACAGAAGAGTATTTGAGGTGGAGAAAAAGAGTCACCAGAGAGTATTTTGGAAAACACTAGCAGACAGAAGAAAGAAAAACCAAAGTGACTGAAAAATCCAGGTGCATCATAAAACCATCCACATTCTGGTTCTTCCTGGTAGAAAGGAAAATAAAAGCCCTGGTCAAGTTTATGTCCCAAGTGGAGATAAGAAGCTAGTAGCTTTAATTGTGAAAGTGAGTGTGCTCCTGAGGAAAGGTCTGAAATACCCAAAGCCATCCTGTCAGCACACTTCTGCTACCAACAGAGGTTGTGGCAAGATGAAGGCTTTAGAAGGATTGGCATTTTGTGAACAAAAGCCAAATACTTCCCAGTTTTATCCTGAAACCCAGGTTCTCAGAGGCAGTAACAGAGTTAGCCTGCAATCAGCAACCTCTCTTTGGGCAGAGTATTGTCAGTATGGGTAATGGTGAAAGGAAGAGGGCAAACAAATAAAATAAAAATAAGTATAAGGCAGCACACGTGCAATTAGGGAATAAGAGCATGCAACAGGAATGATGGAGGAAGGCAGAAAGCAAAGAAACATTGTCAGGCTGATCTGAACTGGTCAAAGTCACCCTAGTGAAATGCAGATGTATCAGCTCGAGGCTGGCAGCATTTCTGTGAAGAGTGTCTCTGCATCCATGGTGTGCCTAATTTACAGATAACCCACCCAAAATAACAAGAACAGACTGTATACTTATCCAGAACAATGGCGCTGTAACGAAAATCTATGAAACAGTGCACGAAATGTATGCATGTCCATCTGGCTGCAGGAAACATCATACAGCTAATCCACCAAGCCAGACAGATAAACCCTAGCTATCCCACAAACTTTTGCAAAGATGATGTAGCAGGAGTACATAGGCTTCTTAAGCTTAGCGTCTGTCACAGGATGCTAGACACCGTGATGGAATGGTTTTCTAAGAAATCCTTTACATAAGTTTGTGACCTTAATATTATTAGCTGTCCTTTCAGGTTTTCATGAGTTTCTTTATAAGACTTAGACTGAAAGAACAGCCACCACCATTAAAAAGTGAACGTTTATCTACTCTTACCACATGCATCACCTGCTCAGCATGTAGGAAAAGCACTTATTTGGCTGTTTTTCAGAGGATCTGAGCACTCACCATTTGTGCTGTTTTTATCTGGGATGATGAGCACTGTAATTATGTTAAACAGTGGCTGTAATATCCTATAGACACTTCACATTAAAGGAGAACTTAGCAGAGTAAAATAAAAGGAAAATTAAAAAAACCCCCAGCTTTGAGGAACTATAAAATTTTAGATGTGTCTCATTATTCCTCTGAAATTTTGTCCCATGGCTCTGAATCCAGCTGGAATAAAAACTGGCCATTGTTTTCTATTTCTGAGTTGGCCACAAGCCTCTGTTGGTTGAACTACCCTTTTCATTATCCCAGTGGCATAAAGAGCAGCTCAATCCATAGGATATGCCTACTCAGAGAAGGGACTGGATGCTACTTTCAGGGTAGGACATCTAATTGCAGTGGTCTACACATGAGCTATGCATCGAGGCAAGCTCTGAAACCAGCAGGGAGCTGCTCAGTGTTGTGTGTCTGGCCATGGCAGGGGCCACCTCTGGCGCGGGAAGCCCTTTAGGGGCTTCCTTTGCATCACACCGTGTGCCTTGGCCACCGAGGGAGCTTAACTGCTGACCTGGAGGTGTCTGTGTTGTACAGGTGTCTCTATCTGCAAGGTGAACCCTGTGCATGGAGCCAAAGGGTCCTTGCCTGAAGGGATGTATTCACAGAACGCAAAGTTCAGGCCCACATCAAAAACTAATTACTAACACAACATTTTGTAATGAGTGAGAAGTAACTACAGAGAACCTCCATTTCACAGCTCTTCGTACCTATAATACATCTACCAGTCATGGTATAATATCTCTTTCTAAACATGCTTATAGAGTTGGAGCTCTAACCAAAAGTTGAGCCACCCCAAAGCAAAACAAAGTTTTTTAGCAAGTTCTGTATTCTTTCATACAAATCTCCAATCCAGCAGTTAGAAAAACAGCCCATTATAATTTTATTGTCCTTGCTGATATATCAGTATATCAGCGTGACAGAGGGAGGGCTGGGAGTCAGACAGCTGGGATTGTATTTCTGGTTCTGGTAAGCAAAGGCAGTTGCTCGGGAAGTTATTTGTGATGACACAGTCTGTTACAGGCAAGAGAAATGGGGTGATTGGGCACTGTGAAGCACTTAAGAAATGTGAAACCTTATATTTCCTTGCATGTTAGGAGGATTACTCCCTGTCACCAACTTCCGTTTCTTTTACAGTAATTCACTGCTTTCATTATAAAACTCGCAAGTTTTCTGTTTAGATATTGCAAGCCCTCTTTTCTTTAAAAATATCCTCTGAAATATCAAATTAAATTCTGTGTCCATGCCATCAGAAGAACCTCAGGAAAAGCTTTATAGCACTGTTTTATTTTTTTTTGCATGGTTGTTGATCAGAAGATTAGTGTCCTACACCTGATTAAACAATGACAGATGACAAGGAGTGTCTTTAGAGATCATTCACTCTCTGATATCAAACAACTTTTACCAGTAGAGATTTAGGGTAATCCAGAAGGGTAGAAGAAAGGGAGTGAACCTTTGGCAACACACATGCTGCATGTACAACATTAGGAATTTTTCCACCTAAAGAGTCCAATTTTCCTTGATGTGAAGCTAGAACAAATTCAATAATGGCGTAAAGCTATGCAAAGATATGAGAAGAATGAGATATTAGGTAAGCTATTGTAACATAGCACTGGTTCATAGATTCATATAATACAGAAAAAAAGATGAGTTTCAAAATCCAGCACTACATCTGTACTCAAAACAATGGTAAAAACCGCATTTGTGGAGACTTTTTTTCTTAAATACTTCAGGAATGAAGACAACTGGCCTTGGACTATGCAAACTGACAATTTCCTTTTAAAATGTTGTCTGCTTTTAAGGTTAGGACATGTGATTTTGTACTTTTTAAAAGTAATGAATAATCATGACAATAATAATCACATTCTTGACATATCACATTGCCACATGCCCTTCAAAATCATCAGTGAAAATGTATCTTGGGACCTACTGCTGCAAAAGGAAAGTGGGAGTCCTGAGACTTTTTTCCGTGACATAGGAGAATATAAATTTGTGACGATACAGATTTTAGTGAACTATTTCAAAGATGTGTCTAAGACATTAGATGGAGATCAAACAGCAGCCTTTCAGCACCTAAGAAGAGGCGAGTGAGAAGATAAAGCAAGGTTTTTCACTCTTGTGCATGGTGGGATAGCTAATGAGGGACAATAGTCATAAACTGAAAAGGGTGAGAATACAAGGAAAACAATTGTCATTACGAGAATAATTAAGCATTGGAAAGTTTTGTCAGTAGCAGCTCTGCATCCTCCACCCTTCGAGATTTTGAACATCCAGCTGGACAGCGCTCTGAGCAACCCCATCTCTGCTCAATGGTGACCCTGCTCTGAACGAGGGGTTGGACTGGAGACCTCCTGAAGTCACTTCCCACCCCAGGGGCTCTGGGATTGTGAATAACAGCAGAAAGTCTGCTGTCACCAAATGTACAGTCCTGTCAGACAACATATCAAACAAGAACCAGCTCGCCAACTGGATCATCCCCCTTCTCCCTTGTTCTTTCCTGGCCACCCTAGGAACAGTACAGAGGATTTTTAGTCTTTCAAGAGACTGTGGGGTTTTTAAAAATTATTTTAACTAGGGCTATAACACTCCAAATCAGCACACCCTGAATTATTGAGCAACTTCATGAATATTTATTTCAATGACACATTATTTAATATAGAGTCTCCAGAAACTGGAGAGGACAGTGCAGCCACTACATGTCCCTAAAGAAATTAATTCTGTTCACAGGTATCAAGTCTGGATCTTGAGCAGCTCCTAGATGAAATGATGTAGATACCCATGGTTTTAATCCCACTATTTCAGAAAATGCACATGAATAGCATATGAATATGTGTGAGCTCTCTGAGCTAATATAGGTTTTTCCTGTGTGTTGCCTTCAGGATTTAGGCATAAATTTTCAAACACAGAGCATAAAGTTGGGCATTTTACTCTATATTTAAACATGTAGGTAAGCTCAGCCTCACTGGCAGTGAAGAAAATACAGACTAGTATAAGCAGATATGCAGAAATTTGTTGATTTATTTAGCAAAAGAAAGCTCTCAGAGACATCACAGTGCCCTACCTATCCTGCCAGCACAGACAACAGTACTCAATTATCCCTTTCCTCAAGCATCCTAGCCCCTTTTGAAATATTCTTTTCATGCCACTACTTCTATTGAAAACATCTTGTGAAGGTTGCTTCTTACAGTTAGGAACACAAGTCTTATTCCCAGGCATCGCCTGGTCTTGGTCTATTTAGATCCAGTTGTTCTTGAGTTAACATTGCAAATACACCAAAGAGATTTATAAATGTAACATCAGAGAAGGGGAAATAGCATTTAAGCTGAAGATCAGAGAGCAATCACACCTCTCAACTTTCAATTTACAAAGCTGAACTACTTTTTATTGTCTCCTCTGATAAGAAAAGTTGTAAGTGACCACGCTGCAGTCCCCAAAACCCTTGGGTCATGCTTAGATCCCTTCACTGAGTTTTCCAACATCTCAGCTTTTCATGCTAGCTTTTGATAGGGGGCTTACAAAAGTAAGGAGCTCCTGAGATTTGTTCCAGTTTTTGATCATCATAGCAGCCCTTTCCTGGCATTTGAACTTGCACGACTTCGAATTTCACTATATGTGGCTAGAACTGAGCAAATTTCACACGAGGCTTTAGAGGTGCCTCGTACAATAAACATTTCTTATCTCCTCTGGCAATGTATTCTCTGATATACCCTCACATTGCAACTGGTTATTTATGGGGCCACATAATTCTGGAAACTCATACTCACTGTGTCACTGGCTAAGATGGTTTAGTGGAAGGTGACCCTGCCCATGGCAGGGGGTGTTGGAACTAGATGGTCTTTAAGGTTCCTTCCAACCCAAACCATTCTGTGATTCTGTGAATGTGAAGACCCCCCCCGTTTTGGCTGGTAAGCACTCAGTTGATAGAGGATATCTGTTTCTGCTGGCTTCAGATGCATGACCATGCACTTTGCACTACCAAACTTCATTTCCCCTATTTTTATGAAATCCTCAAGGTCATTAAGCAAATTCCATTAATATACTTAAGCTTTTAGTGCCAACATCATTAATGGAAACATGAAATAGGGTCTGACTTAAGACTAGCCCTATGGAAATTAATGGATAACTTTCCTTTAAGTTCCTCTTTCAGCACATCCTGTTTTGTTACCAGCTTCTTGTTCACCAGAAAATTCTTAGGCTCAGCCTGATGTTTTCTGCCTTGTATAATAACTTTGCAGATGCTGGTCTATCAAATACTTTATTGAAGGTAAATTTCCATTCTGTGATCAGAGATGGATGCTGGACATTTACATGTCACAGCCCAGAGGCTGGTGGCCCCAACTTTGGTGCATGTGAGAACGCAGAGGTCGGTTAAGATGGGGAAATGACAATTTGTTTCAGAGTGAAGTGGTCTGGAATAGAAATGTATAGATGAGGCGATTTAATGGAAAAACAAACAAGCTTGATACAAAATGTAAATCATTTCTTGATGAGACACAAATCCAACAAAATTCCCTCCAGTGATTTTTGTTCTTTGCCTAAATTATATCAAGCTCAGTTGTTGTAAGTATTCCTTAAACTGCTGAAAGGAGTGAACTTGCTGAAAGAAATACAAATACGAAATGCAATAATAATTCAAACAATGAGAATTGTGTTGTTCTATCAAGCACACGCATAAAAAACCCCTTGTACCTCTTAAGAAACAGGGTGTCAGCACACACAGGAGGAAATACTATTCAAAAGCAATAGATGTGCAGTGTCTTACAAGATGCTTTAAAGATATGCAAGGCATTTATGCTGGGGAGAATAAGAAATCTTTTGTGGCCAGGATTGGCAAAGGAGGAATTCATTGCTCACATCTCCCCATTCTATCTCGTCACTATTGTGCACAGGGGATTGCTGTGTCTGAAAAGAACTGTGTAAATCTGGGGTTCATGTGACCTGTTTACTCAAAACTGTTTCTTTTTTCTCTGCCTTTGCTATGCCACTGCACAGAAGGGAACACGAAATAAAGGCGCATTTGCACTACTGTCCTACCCACCTCCTCCCTGAGCTACCTCTGGCCCCAGCCTGGGGAGGAAGTTCTGAACTTGCCTTTCTCAGGAAGTACAGGGTAAACGAGCTAAGGGGATGACCCACAGCAGGAAGTGGCAGCAGAAAACAAGAGCTGGCCAGAGAAAAGACAGGTCATGACAGGCCAGGGACAAGAGAAGAGCAAATCTGAAGGCAGTGCTGCACAAGGGACCTGCAGTTCGAGCTTGTTTTGCCAATATAGCCTTAAAGGGTTGCAGAAACCCATTTGGGAAGAGATCCTCCTGAACAAGTCTGATGCCTGTAGTCATGGGTAACAGCTAGGCATAACAGGATTCATAAAATATCCCTTGCACACACAGGACAAACCACAAAACCCTCCTCACAATCAGGTGGCAGTCTCTCAGGAGCTACCAAAAAGGTTAGAGGCAGTCCCTGTTTCAGGAGGAATCTCCATGGGGCAGGTTACTGCCTGGGCCACTGAGCGCTCCTCTGGCTCCAGTGCAAAAAGGTGGGAATGCAGAACTCCTGCCTCTTCAGTAACTTAAACAGCATAAGGCCTTTCATAATGGTTATAAAGGAAAAAATCTCTACACACTTTCATGCAGAATTATGAGAGATCTGTTATCACAAGGGTCCTGGCTGCCTGCAGGAATACACTTGATTGGTAACATGCAGTTTCAAAGAGCCCCTGAAAAAACAAACAAAATGTAGCCAGATCCTTAAATCTTCTGACATTTACATTTCTTCAGTCAGATTTTGTTAGGTCTAAAACAAAGCAAAATTAGCTATTTTGAATTCAACTACAATGTTTATTTTCATCCTCTTCCTGTTTTTTGAAGGAGTTGTTGCTCTCCCATTTTATTCTCTGGCTAGGTAAGACATGCAGCACAAGCATCACCAGTGTTCCTCTATAACTGGCTTCGCTGGAAAACCAGTTTGTGCCACAAGTGTAACCAGGCTCCCTCCCTAGCTGAGCTTTCTCTGATTTCCAACTAATAGCTCGGCTGCAGTCACTCTTCTCCAAGTCTGGGATACTCAGATAAAAGTTCTGTGGGATTTTTCACTGCAATGCATTTTGAATCAGAACAGCAATTCTGCTCAATTAATAAAGTAATTAACAATAAAAAGGGCCCAGTAATTGAAATCCCTTTGAAAGTACATTAATTTATTCTCTCTAAGCTTTGCCTCAAATCTTTATTAATTCTGACGTCAAGCGTAATGACCATAAATTATAAATGATCATCACAAAATCCAGGCATCACAATCATTTTCTTGTCCTACCTGCTGAGTTTTTAAAGCAACTAGGTTTGGTCATAACTTTTGAGATTTGCCTCCCATAATGTAAACAACATGACAATACAGATATAAAAGAATTTCAGGTAATACTGCTAATGAATACATTATAAGAGTAGTGTTCCCTATTCATACACTGAAATAGTCCACAAAACCTAAGGAAATTACCCTGCTGTAAAAACAAAAATGCCAGTTTTTTTCTCCTAAAATTCCTCTTCTTGTAATGCAACTGTATGATTTTACCTGCAAGACAATAAACAAGAAGATGACAGGGTATTTCAACTGAATACTTACATGACAGACTGCTGACTCTCCATTTTACACTGAACTTTGTGTTTTACTAAAATACTTTGTAGCATCTGAGCAAACCCAGAAATATTTGGTATGAATATATAACTCTAAGCAAACCCAGAAATGTTTGGCATGAATAATATAACTCAAAGCTATACGAAAAATTGCCATCTTTCTTCTCCACTGATCTAACAGGTATCTTTTCACATAAATAAATATATATACACACACACATACATACATAAAATCTCCACAAGGGGGCCCTCTAATCTTCCCCAAATCTTAGCTAAAGCTTAACTTGCTTTCCAAAAATTGATGTCATAAAGCTTTTGTCTACAGATACTATGGTATCTTAGGAAAAAAGCTTTTACCAGCTAGAAGTGACTTTATGAAAGAACTTCATACAAGAAAAACTGTAGTTTGAAAGGGAATCAGTTTTTATGCACAATTTCCACTGTATACTTGGCACGCAATGATAAAGTTTTTCCAAGTTCACTACTTGCAATACCCAGCCCAAATGAGACCTTTCACACACACACACACACGCACACAGACACAGAGCCAGCTCACGCTGCCATGGCGAGGCAGCCTCCAGGATGCAGCCTGGCTCTGTGTTATATTGTAATTTGTAGGCAAAGCCCAAACTGAGCGACCATGAGTGATTTCAGCTCTCTAACAATGCATCCTGTAGGCACCACAGTTAAGGTACAAATGGTATTAAAGTTATTTGCACTGTCCTCTCAAACTCCCTGCAGATATGAAAAACAAATCTTGTTTGTGATACCTTGTTATCTGCTTTAATATTCTGAATGTCTTACAGACACAGCTTTGTAAGTCCTCATCTTCTTAACTCAATTGTAACTCTGTGATGTTTTTATTATTTACCATTCCTTTGACCTTGGAATACCTAGAAGAAATGAGACCATCTCCTTCTTCTGACCTCAAATCTTAATTAATCAGGCTTAGTCACATGTGCAAGGCTGTGGACTGCACTGTACCATCAGTTGTGGATATTATGCTCTGAGAAAGAAGCTAATAAGATGAAATAAAGAAGTCTGGGATTCTAAACAACTTCTGTGAGGGGTTCTTTACCTTTCATGAAAACTAGATAGAGATTATATGAATTCAGTCCTGCAGATACAGCACAAACCCACCCATCTGCTAAGTCAATCAAATGAATCTGTGCACCTTGATCTGCAGCATAAACTTTAAGCAAAGTTTCCATGATTTCTCAGTGATAGTGCTGTATGATACAGTCATGTTTAACCCATGCCCATGACAGAGTTCAGGCTGCTGCAAAACTTGTGCATTCACATAAAATAAAACACCCAAGAAGCTGATGGGGCTCCATAAGAAAACTGGCTCAAGCAAGTCATCATGGATGCCTGTGGCTCTGCAACTTTCCTCTGAAATGGACAAATCCTAATCAATGAAGCACATCTGTACAGTGGCAAAAAAGCACTTCCCAGTCCCTTCAGGCCATGAACCGACTACTTGAAGCATGACATTTGATTAGCCTTATTATCTCAACTCATTTATACATAAATGTTTTCAGGGGCCATGAAGCCATCCAGCCTTTATTATCCAGCCATATTCTCTGAACTGATGTTCCCTTCTCTTCCTTCTTCCTTTTTGCTTTTTGTCTGTAAAAACAAGGAGGAATTTATTTCTTTTGTTTTTTTTTTTTTTTTTTTTTTTCAAACAGACATATTTTTTTTTTTTTTTTTTTTTTTCAAACAGACATATTTTTTTTTTTTTTTTTTTTTTTGAACGTGGGTTATCCTCTTTGCAATTTTATTATTGTCAAATAACCTTCTCCTCATCCATTAGTGCAGCAGACTGTTGCCATACCCGCTCACATATGCAAATAGGTCAGGCTTTCTAGTCTTTCCCCACAGAGATATTTGACATTGAGACTCAACACGATCTAGCATCTTTCTGAACTAAAAGCCAGGGGAATCGTGTGTGGGACTTTACTTCCAAAAGTATTTCTCACGGAAATTAATGAACATCTGTGCAGATGCTGAAGATGAATTCAGGCAGCAGAAAAAGCCTATGTGAAACTGAGCTTAAGGTCTAGGAACACCTAATGGTAACATGTTTATCTTTGGGTTTCTTCCCTCCCCTTTGAAGAGCCAGAGTGCTCTTCAGGTCACAAACGTATCTTGCTCTAAAAGGAGTGGGACAATGACAGGGTTATGAAAGATATTTCTGCATTAACAAGGAGCAAAGTTGCTGATGTGTATCCTAAGTAACACAGAGATTTGAACGTGAAACATTCATTGGGATTTATGTAAAGACTGTAAACTGCTTTCTGTTTCATATGGAATATTACTGTCAATACAAGTATAGAAGCGATGCAAACAGGAAAGCAAAATTCAGGATCAATATTATAATATCGTGAATATTTTTCTACAGTTTTAATGACTTCAATATTTCTATCTTTTATCTAACAGAGATTACGTAGTCTGGGTCTATCTTATTTGTGATACACATACTGAATATTATATAATATAACATCAATTAACACCTGTGAATTTAAAAAAAAATCTCATCAGAGTTGAGCAACTGAAAATGTGCTACCTTCCTAGAAAAATCAGCCAAAAAAGAGAAAAGGTTGCAAACTAGTCTGGTTTTGGGTTTTTTTACTTTGAAATTTTTCTTTTCCAATAGGCTTCTTCTAAAGCAAAATTTTGCTTATAATTGTATCACTTTTAATATATGACAAGACTATACATCCCAGTAGTCTCACCAAATGCTGTTTAGCACTTGTATTCCTGCTCTCCCTCTGGGGATAGAAGCCACTGTATGTTCAGGACAAAGAACAGCCCTGCCTGGATGAAAATGAAGTTTGCATGCACGTAAGACCTTTATTCATTCATGACACTTTAGTTTGCTCCATGGCTTTAATAAATACACCAGCATTAAGTATTCTCATGACTCTACAAATAACTCACTTCAGACATTTTTTCACGTTGTTTCCAGTTACACCGCTTTTACTACTAGGAACAATAATTAGTACAGGTGGGGTTTTATCATCAAAAAATCACACTTGGAAAAGCAGCAGGGACCCTCAGAGGTGTGGCAGGGGATTAGCTGAGGGGTCACATTACTATTCCCTGAGCACCACTGGAAAAAGCTTGGCAGTGTAGCTGGGCCACTGCAGTGAGAGCGGGGTAAGCAGGTGTGGGCAACCCTCCTCATTCATCACATGGGTGTCGGACAGTGGCACCCATGGGTGAGGGTGAGGGCCAGTGCCCACCAAGCTACACCATATCCCCAAAATCCCTCCTGAGATTTGCTCAGAGACCTTCTCTGTCCAGCACTTTTTCTTTTCCTCCTAGCTTCTCTCTCATTCTTTGGCACCACTTTGTTTCTTTTTTCCTCTATTTCTGGTCTTCGTTTTCCCTCATTATTTGTGTCCTCACACAGCAGTAGCATAACTTTATGCCTGGCAGAGCTGCAGAGGAAACAGAGCATTTCCATGTACCACAGACTCTTTGGCTGATACAGAAGAAAATCAACTTTCTCCTAGCTAAGTTTAAGTTTAAACCCATTTGCTCCTGCACCACGTTTCTCTATCCAGTGAGCTGGCTGCAGGGAAAATATGAGTGGGAGTGGGATGGTGTCACTCAAAGCCCTTGTCAGCCATGGAGCTGTGCTGCCGCTTATCGGGGTGGGCACGGGGGTTGTGCAGCTGGCTCAGGAGGGCAGGCTGAAGGCTGGACCATGGGGGACAGCTCTCACCTAGAGGTGTGTTGGTTTAGGTACGTGGCTACTTCCCCATGGCCATTTTCACAGCACTGCCCTCATCTGTGCCCTTCCTCTACAAGCTAATTTTTTTTAATTGAGATGTTTTAATTTTAGCTCACTGAAACTGGAACCACGTCATTTTTGCATCCCAGGTACACAGACTCTTCAAGGGCTCAGTTTAGATCCCTGTGCATTAGGTATATTACTGTCAGTTCTGGCTTTCCTAACAAATCTGAGAGCCAAAAATTATTTTGAAAACCTTGGTATGCAGTCTTCTCCTTTCTGCAGGCTTACCCCTGTTATTTAGAATTTTATACTGGCATAACCCCATCATTCAGCATATGGCACGTGGCACTGGTGTAACTTTCAATGCCAGACATCCTAAGGCAGTTATAATATTATAGTATTGCAATTGGACTTTGTTCTGTTAAACCTAGCCTGGACTTAGCTTCAGCTTCCTAGAAAGACTTCAGAAGAATCATGTTCTATAAAAACAGCTGAATGAAAAATATCATATTAAAAAGGTGTTGAAGAAGCTACTTGATTAGTTCATGGCAGATAAACCCTCCACCAGCTATTAAATACAGAGAAATCTGCAACATCTTCAAGCCTTGAATTTTTCAACCAGGGGAGTATATTCAGGGGTATCATCATTACGTGCTTGCCTTGTTCTCGTCCTCCTTGGGCTCTCCATTTTTGGAGGCAAGGTGTTAAGTTAGATGGACCTTTGGTCTGATTCAGCTTAGCCATCCCTGTGCTACTTCAAGCCACCCACATAGTCGTACTTTTTTTTCCCTGACATTGATGAGAGAAGTATCTCACATGCTGATGAGTTAAATCAAAGCAAAATAAAAATTTTTAAAAATCTGTACTGTTTTAGTCATATGCGTAAGGAAGAATCTGGATGTCGTGTTTGCCATAGAAAATGTTCTCTCACCTTCAATAAAAAATCTGTTTTCTGTTTTCTTAAAAATGGATGTGGGTGTTACAAATGGCAGTTCTTTACCGCTTTTAAAAATGAACGCTTTCCATTCATTTAAGGGGAGACTATCAGAAAATATATTATTACCAAGGGTTGGTAGGAGGCAACATCAAACAGCATGTCAGCTCTGAAAGAGAAATGAACCATGGAAACAGACTGAATGCAGGAACCGACTGCTGAGGTTCAGCACAGAGGACAGGAGCATCCCATCGAGGCCACAGCGCAGGAGGGCAGCTGAGATCTTCAGGTAAGCTGAGACATGGCTCAGCCCCTCCTGACTGCTCCACCACTGCTCCATTCCAGGTCTGCGTGTGGCTACGTGGCCCGGCACTGCAAATATGACCCATGCCAAATCCGGGCAACGTGAATTAGCTAAAGTACATACCAGCCTCCACTGGTTTTATGTGTTCACATGTGATATCCAAGGGACACAGGCAGATGCAGAACAAAACAGCCTGGTATGGCACAAAAACAATTTACTGACTCCTTCTGGACAGCTTGAATTGGCACAGTGAGCTTATGTCAGAGGAGTAATTTGCATCATTGTTCAACCCTGCTTTTGGAGCATGTACTAGGATACCTAAAGCCAGTTCGACTGTATGGTCAAAGCAAAAAAAAAAAAAAGGGTCTTCATACCTAACCTGTTACAGCCGTGCAGGAGTTACTCTGGATTTATGAAGGTGCAAACACACCAGGACGATCTGCTTCGCTTTTGCTGCCCTGAGCACTTCTTCTGTGTCTGTCCCAACTTACTGAACCTCTGCAAGTCTTTCCACATAATATGCATTTCCTTGCTTCAATCTGCTAGAACTATAGGAATGAAAGGAAATGACACAACTAAAATATTAAATTCCTCGAATGTTGAAAATCACACATAACATTTAAAGGAGTACAACATATTTAATTACAAAAGTGTATCAATTCCATGAGAAAAGTAATGTATAAAAGCCTCCATTACAAGGTGAAATATTGGCCTCAGAGTTGGAAAATGTCAGAAAGAATATTATTTGTGCAGCTTTTATTTTGCCATTATAACACCCTACTTATTTGCTATAAAAAATCATTATTTTTCCATAGAACCCCTGCTTTGTTCATTGCACAGAAGAGGCAGAACTCAGTGAGATGCCTGTTCAATATTTCTTTTTATCATCATCTGAAAACCCATAATTCAGTGTTTTTTTTACAGCGGGTTGCACAGACTCAACTCAGGCACAGAATACTGCCTCTCCTCACTGCTTTTACTATCACAATCATCCTTGCACTATGTTGTACTTAATTTCTTTTTTATTAGTATTTCCTACAACTCCTATTGCAGTCATATCTCTGCACTTTTGCACACTGAATCTTGATTTCTTTTTGGTCAAAAGGAAACATAACCAAAGACTGGGGACAAATTCCTTCCTTGAAGAGACAGGAAGTACACAGCTGCCATGATCTCATGAGCAGTGGGAGAGGCAAGCTCAAATCTCTTAGGCAATAGAAGAAAATGAAGAAACATCCCTCAGTTCCTACACACCACGACCAGCTTTTGACAAACAGAGGCCCGACTGCTGTTTGGTTTGGCACTCACATCTGCAGGTACTCTGTGTGCCACAAGGATCCTGAAGGAAGGCGTTTCCCACTTGTGCTACCCAAGAGGGAGTCATGGGGCTTCTCAGACTCCCTAAAGCAGGCAACAGTAATGCACATGCACAGAGACTCCTTAGACACCTTACAAATCACAGCTATGGCTTCCAATGACAGAATCGAGAAAGGTTTTGAGTGTGAGATTCCCAGATTTGGTACTCACTCCTTATGGCTTGGGGCCTCAGAAGACTTCATTAATACCAACGACTTTGTAAATCAGGCCATCCCTTTTCTGTTTCATCTGGAATTCTGAACTGGAACAATACCTTAAAATATCAGCATCTTGAAGATTAAGTAATTTATCTACCTCAGAGTCTTGTTGTGTGTACCTATTTCGAGTGTGCATGGCCCATGACAATGAAATGCTTGTTGTTTTGAAAACCTACTAAACATTCCACTTCCAACAGATATTCAATTCAACAGACATCTTGTGGACATTTTGCGGGGATAGTCCATGCACTAAGGGAAGGATACGTGCTTATTATATCAAAGGATGGGAAGGGGGGCGGTGAGTAACGAAGTTGTATTGAACAGTGTGGTACCTGGGCATGATGCAAACAGTACAGAGTAAGGGGTGGAATGTGCTGGTTTCAGCTGGGTAGAGTTAATTTTCTGCATGGTGGCTGCTATGGGGCTGTGTTTAGGATTTGTGCTGAACACAGGGTTGATAATAAAGAGATGTTTTTGTTATTGCTGAGCAGGGCTTACACAGAGCCAAGGCCTTTTCTGGTTTTCCTACTGCCAACTGGCAAGGAAGCTGGGGATGCATGGGAGGCTGGGAGGAGACACAGGCAGGACAGGTGAGCCAAACTGACCAAAGGGATACTCCAGACCAGATGACATCATGCTCAGTACGTAAAGTGGGGGGAAGAAGGAGGAAGGGAGTGGCATTTGGAGTGATGGAGTTTTGTCTTCCCAAGTCACCATTGCATGTGATGGGGCCCCGCTCTCCTGGGATGGCTGAACAGCTGCCTGCCCATGGGGAGCAGTGAATTAATTCCTTGTTTGTTTTGCTTTGCTTGTGTGCATGGCTTTTGCTTTCCCTGCTTATTTTTATCTCAACCCATGGGCTCTCTTGCTTTTACCTTTCCGGTTTTCTCACTGATCCCACTGGTGGGGGAGTGAGCGAGAAGCTGCGTGGGGCTTCGTTGACAGCTGGGGTTAAACCATGACACTCTCTCACTTTTTATTTGGAAATGGCTGTCTCATATTTTTCATTGTGTCTTTCGGGCAGTATAAATGTTAATGAGGAAATGACTGACATTAATAAGGCAGTAATGTGTTTTCACAGCCACCAGTTAGTGGCAGATGCTCAGAATAACTAAGACACAGGTAATGGACAATTAACAGAAAGATGATTCCTTTTTGTCCACCTATTTCTCATGAAGAAATATATTATTGAGTGCAAAAACTGTCTACAAATAGTTGATAAGGAAAAAAATGCCTAATACAGAAGGAATATTTGATACACCCATAAATAATACAAACTTTCCATTTTTTTTAATCCAGAGGACATATGGATGAAATAGGTATTGTCAGTCAGCCAACAGGTAACATTAATATCCTTTAAAAACATACTTCTACGCTACACAGAAAACTTTATTTTAAATTCAGCCTAGCACTTTATACTCACTAATGGGCACAACTTCACAGGCAAAGACCAGTTGGCCATCTTGTCACCATTACCACCTTGTACAAAGTTAAAGGTGTGTCTGTGCACTCTGCTGAATAAGGACAGCCTTTAGCTGCCTTTCTGAACCGGGACTTCAATTATTAGTGGACATTAAAAAAGGTATTATCTAATTCATTATGCAGTGAGACAGTTGTTAGCACAGTAAATTAGCTGGATGATAGGTGGACTATACATGCTCAGAATTTAAGCAATCACGGTGTTATTTTCTCTGAGAGGGGTTTATTCAGTCAAAGTACAAATAAATGATGTAAATATGAGTAAATAAATAAATGTTGCAACAGTGCTTCAATTCTGGAGATGGTTTGCATTTGTTTGAGTGTGAAACCTGACTGCTTCAGGCCTTAAAATTCTGTAAGAAGGAGACATTATCCCTCACAGGAGCAGAGAAACAAAGGTTACAGGAGATCTTTTGTACAAACAAATGCAAGAGCCCAGGCTGAAATGCAGAGGTGAAGGGCTGGGGAACCCCAGTGAGCCACTGTGACCCTGACTCATCAAGCAGCATCTGTGCAAAGGTAAACCAGGAGAGAGCAAGCCAGTGTCCTTTCAAGAAGATGGACTTCTTCAGTTTGATTTTTCAGACAAAATTATTATTTTTGATCTTGAAAATACTGAAATATGTCCAAAATAAAATCACGTGACTCTGTGGGATATAGTATCAATGATTAGGAACAAGAATATATCTGGTATTTGAATTCTTCTTTTTCAATGACTGGAGATAGCTTTTTTTTTTCAGGCAGTCAAAGCTTTGGAGATTCTTTGGACACAATAATTCCATAAAATCTTTGCTTTAAAAAAAAATTTCTTCTGGTCCTTGAAGGCTGTAGGATACTACTGAACTCTTGAAATTCTCTTTCTTTCTTGAACTCCAGTAAATTGAAATACTAATTTTTGTGAGATCTCTTCTGAGATTTACAGACTCTGTTGGTCAAAGTTCTTCTCACTTCTCCCAGTTGTGAGCTCAGAATTACCATGCCTGTGTTTTGCTGTGAACCAGTGAAATAACTGATCTCTGTAAATGGTTTTTGCTTTAAATGTCCTTGCTCTGGAGTTTTGTGAGTGCTCTCTGCCAGTGCACTACGGAGTAGCACAGATCTCCATGGTTTGAGAACAGCTGTGTCCAGTCTTCCTTGCACTTTTGACATTTTAATTTAATTTAATTATGTGGATAAATAAACTTCCTCTGGGGAGTTTGGGACTGGGAATAGAAAACAGGTACCATACATTCAAAACATATTATTTATCTCTTATCTCTAAAATGTCAGCCTCCCCTCTTTCTAATCTATATTACAGGATGAAAATGGTCAGTGCAAACACATTCAAAGCATCTTCAATTTAACATATGGCCTTTTGACTTCTGTTGACACCTACTCCTTCTCACAGGACTTCCAGGGTAAGACCTATTCAACCTGCTGTCAGTCAGTGTGAAATTCCTAGTCTCAGGCAGTTCGTCTGCAGTAAGCAGAGAGAGGGAGGTACCTTCAGAGATGATTTATCCCCTGCTAAAACCGCTGTCTTCAAGACATGGAATGAGTTTGTCTCTGAAAGGCTGTTCCAGTTGGGCTCTACACAGTTACATTCACTTTTGCTGGCAAGGCCCTGCCACAGACACCATCACAATTCTTGATGTCAATGAGCTCGGATCAAATGCAACTCAGTGACCGACAGTCAGCACACGGAATGATGCCTGCACTTAATAGATGCTTCTTTCCTCACAGCAACTGGTGAACAAAATGGCAACCAGTCACAGTCTTTGATGGCCAGCTGGAAAGATATTTTCCCCAGGTAACATGCATTTCATTACTGGAAAAATTACTCAGTTGCATCATTTCTTTCACAAAATGCTGACTTTTAAAAGATGTCTCTCTGAGTGCTACTTGTCCTGATTCATTGTTGGACTGAGTTCCCCAGCTTCATAAGCGTGGCTGCACAGCAATCCAGTGAGCCATTGGTTTATTGCCTTATCATTCAAAATAAATGACGGCCCAATTAATTTTTTCAAACTTTTGTGTCAGAACTTTTGCCAAGACCTTCTCATCGCTGTCACTTGGCAGAGGACATTACGATGCCATTTGGCATATGCTTGGTAGGTGTGGAGCTACTCAGTTCCTTCTGCTTCCAGTAAGAACCAATAGCATTGAGGGGTTCCCTTGAGAAATGCAGTAGTGGGCTGCCTGGGCTTAGGGCTTGACCAGTGATAGCAATTTTGCCCATAAATTGTAAGCTCAGACACCATGAGTATTATAAACAGGATGGAAATCGGGCTTTTAAATGAGTGTCTAAGATCCAAGTAGAAGGCGACTGGCTTCTTGCACAGTAGGTAACTGCAGGGATTTCAGTCACCACAGTTCGGGTATTAACAGACTGCAATCAATTATACAAACTGCTGCAAAATCTAATATTGTCCCATAAAATCATGAAAAAAAATGCTAACATTTCTCAGCTGTTGACATGGTTATACAGATTGGTAATTAAATGATAGGGAAAAAGTAGAAATTAACATCAAGTCTGGAAATACTGCAAGGAGGAATTCATAATGGGTGCTATTTTGATCGTTATTGGATGCAATGTTATCCAGTATAATACATGATGATTAAATGCTTTCAGAGAAAAGATAGGTAGTGGACTAATTGTGACAATGACAGTAATTTGGAAGATACTAGTTAACTTCATGAAAACAGTATAAAGATACTTGAAAGAATTTAGTAAAAAAAAACCCAAAAAACAAATGTATAGAAATGCATGAGAAAAAAAATATTCTGAAACAAGTATTTTATGGGGTGGAAACACCTTAGGCCTTAGAAATATCCAGGTTGGATAGGGCCCTTAGCAACCTGAGCTGGTGGATGGTATCTGTGCCCATGGCAGCAGGGTTGAAACTATATGATTTTGAGAAGACCCTTGCAACTCAAACCATTCCATGATGATTCTATGAATATGGAATACTATGAGAAGTGCTTTTTACACATATATTTTGGCAAAAAAAGGGGAAAGTTGCCACTTCACACCCTGAAATATCCCATTGTATGATATGACTTTGCTGACTTAAGGATATTAATGTCTCAATTAATAACGTTTTGGGATAAGAAAAAATACTAATGAATTGGAGGGTTTGGCAGCAAAGTTGACAGGACAGGAGTAAATCTATGTAGCTGGGCTACATTAACTCTTGCTTCTTAAATTTTGAAGACAGTGAAAGTCAGCTACAGCAGCTTCCTCGGGGCCATGTCCAGTTGGGTTTTGAGTATCTCTGCAGATGGAGACTCTACAACCTCCCTGGGCAGTCTGCACCTGTGCTCAGTCACTGTCACAGGGAAAAAGTGTTTCCTGATGTTCAGGAAACACCTCCTGTGTTTCAGTTTGTGCCCATCGCCTCTGATCCTGTTCCTGGGCACCACTGAGCAGAGCCTGGCTCTGTCCTCTTTGCATCCTCCCTTTGGGTATTGTACGTGCTGGAAACTCCTGAGTCTTTACTGCTGAGTCTTTACTGCTCCAAGGCCAAAGACTCTCATCTCTCTCAGCTTCTCCTTATATGTCCAGTGCCCCAGAACTTAATCATCTTAGTGATCCTTCACTAAACTTGCTCCAGGATGCCCATGTCTTACGCTGGGAAGCTCAGAGCTGGATACACTGTCCCATCACAGATGTGGTCCCACCAGTGCTGACCAGAGGGGAAGAATCACCTTCCTTAATGTCAATGGTTGTGGAATGGGGTCCCTTAAAAATGATGCAATTAAAACTTTACAATTTAAAGCACACAAACAAAGCAGGGAAAGAAATCAATTAGGCAAAAGTAAATGGCTAAACAGTAAGGAAAGACATGACAATAATTTATAACCCTTGTAAATTAAACAGAAAAATAGATACCTGGATGGTGGCAGCAGTATTTGCTCTGAGAAATTATGGCAACTGCGCTAACTTAAGCCACTTGGAGTTGTATTAAGCATAACCAGATCTAAGCACTGGGAATAAACGCTGGCAGTAGCAGAGGGAAAAACAATGTTAGAAAATGCAATATGTCTCTTCCATTTTTAACTTCTAGGAACATGTGTTGCTTCCTTTCTGAATGCTAGCAGATGTCAGCACCCTGCAGACTGGTTTCTCAGCGGAGGAGAAATCAGTGTGGATATACTCTAAACGCAAATTGAGTAATTTACATTTAGACACTCATCCTGGAGCGGAGATTGTCATAAATAACATGCAGGCGATCCCTTCTTTCAAGACACTCAGCCAAACGCCAGTGCCCTGTTCCCAGGGAGCAACTTCAATCAAAGATATCGGCCGAAAGCAAACTCTGCGGCCTCTCACACAGCGATGGCCTCATCAGAAAGGTGTATTAAAATGTCAGCAGGAAAGAGATGCCAATCTCTGCCTTTCCTAGCACACAATGACATTTTGAAAGCAGTGCCACCTGGTGACACCTGCCAAACAACACTCTGCTGCTCAGTGGAGCATACACCGCCTCAGAAATACCTCAAAGGCGGATACGGAATTGAACGAAACCAAAAAGAAGAAAAAAAGAGTGTATTTTTAATTTATTTCCTTCTATAATTCCATGTCAAGTTTCCACATGCAAAAATCTTTTCTCTTTTTCCGAATAGTGGTGAGAGCAGGCGGTGGGTTTAATCACTGGCATCAGTTCCTGCCTGCTGGCACTGTAATTTATCTCAGCAGAGCACAGCCCTCCCCTGTGATAAGCTGCCGTGCTACCACAAGTTATGAATCCTCTCGCTAACAGTGAGGCTGACCCACAGCCAACAGCACCGGGCTTGGTACAAAGCAGGTTTTGAAGCACAGTGAAGCTGATGCCCGAGTGATCACACAGCCTTTAAATGCTGCAAACACCCAACACAATCGGGAGCAGCATCTCCTCCTCACAAGGCCAACAGTTTTGTTATGCTGGCCACCATGAGAGTGAGCCTGCTGCATCAGGAACGGGCCCCAGACAAAGCTGTACACCGGGGTTTAGGTAGAGAAGGTGAGTCAGCTTTCTTCTGGTTCAGATACTACTGTGTCAGAGGAAATCCCACCTTCATTTACTGTGTCCCTCTCTCTAAAACACCTCTTTCTTTTTTCTTCTTCAGTTTCAGTTCCCCATCAAACTATAAACTGTAAATATAAGGGAGCCAAGAACCTGCAGGCTGAGAGGCAAGCCAAAGCAATACCTTCTCCATAAGCATCTCAAAATATGGCAGGGCTGTTACACAGAGCAAAAACCTACTGCTTTAAACTGTCATATCCTTCAGCTGCTGTAAATGTAGTCTTTTATCTGTCCTCTGGATCTATTTTTACCTGCCTATTCCGAAGTACCAACATTCAGCCAGCAAAGAGAAATCTGTTGCTGCTGAAGATCTGTGCAACTTTAATTCCCCTTAGGTCTTCCTATGCATGCCATCCTCTGTGTCCACTGAATGATTGACATTAATTACTTCAATCACAGCATGTACACTAGTTCTGTAGAAAGGGAAAAGGATTAAAGCAGGAGCAAATGGAGGAAATTTTCTGTGGGAGGATGCAACACCTCCAGACTCAATAGCAACTTCTGCTGGTGCACCGTATGCTGCTAAAACCGATGCCCATGCCACGGCCTCTCCAGACACTTGTATGCATCCAGCCATAACAGTGTTTCAGTCCAAAGAATGGACGTGTCATGCATCCAAGTAGGAATATATTATCACTCCACGTTTTACAAAGAGATCAAATAATCTCAGAATCACTCAAGGAGCCTGTGGGAGAGAGAAAAACTGCATCCAGCTTCCCTATGTCTCTGGCCACTCCTGATCCATCAACAGGTCTTTCCAAAAACATCAACTGCTTACAGACAAAAAAGCCGCTTTTACTTCATAGTATTTTGATTAAAGAAGAGATGGTAGATGAGTGAGTACTGGATATTCACACCCAATATATTTTCCTTGAACCATTCATGGTCTGTTATGAAGTCAAAAAGGCCAGCACCACCCCACCTCTCTGCTTATCAAATCCAATACATTTATAAATTAAATCTGAAACACAGGAGATAATGTAACTTGCCTAACCTATTTTTCCCTGCCTTTTAAAGACAAAACTGTAGAAAAGAAGCTTGCTAAATGCTGAAGGGTTGAAGGGTTGCTTGCTAAAGCTGAAGGGTTATTTTTTTTCCTCTTCTCACTTGCAAATCAAAAGACTTCATCATAAAAAGATTAGGAGCAGTATCTGAAACACAGAACACCCAGTACACATGCAAATAATAAAAACATCAGAAAAGGAAAATCACTTGTTAAATTTCCCTCAGACTTCTGGGTGTTTTTTTGAGAAACAAATGTTCATTGAATTGGATCTGGGAGGTGGTTTGATACATGTAATCATCTAGTTGCTGAAGATGAGGGCAAGCCAAGAGGAGCCAAAGCACCATCATGAGAGGTTCAAAGCTCTTTAGCCATTTTCTTGTTTCTCTTTAAAATGGGGGTTTTTCTTCCTATTTAAAGAGCTATTAAAACAAAGAGAGAGCTAGTGTCAATTCATGCTCTGGATCTAAATATTTTAAAAGGCAAGCAATAACACTGAAAATATCTGGATGCATGTATTCCACTATGAGTCATTATATTTTAATATTTTGGCGTCTGGCAAATCACCAAGTGCATCAGTATCTACCCTGTGAGATAATTAAGTTTAAAAGTCATAACAAATGTAAAATAACACATAATGAAACAATCTAAACGCTATGCATTCACATTTTCCTTGGAATATTTTCTGATTACCCTCTTGCAAATTGTCAGCTACCCAGTGATAGTAAAATTGTTTGAATAATTTTAAGAGAAAAATCAAACACATTAACTTTTAATAATATTTTATGAGACTCATAATTCTTTGGGATGTAATAACCTCTTATCCTACTGCGATTAGTCACTGGGATCCATCATACTGGTCCCCTGGTACTCAAGACAATCTAAATTTTGAGTAATACTGGAAAAGGTAATACAGATCCAAAATTAATGCGTTGCTTTGTGCTTGTAATGTTATCCCTAATGGAAGTGTTTTTTTTTTAAAATTAAAATTTATCAACGAGCAAATTGTGAAGATCCAGAAGACGACATAATTTGTAGGAGATAACACTGTGATGGGACTCTGGTACAAGGATTTAATTATTATCTTGAATAACTTCTGTCCTAATGATAGGTGTCTGAAACGACACTAGACACTGAAACTCCCTACTGTCAAGGCCAGCAGCAAGAGGCAGGAAGACAGTAAATCCCTCAACTTGATGGAGTGCAGGGAAATCTCACATTACCATTAGCCAGCCCCCAGCTCACCAAGCCCACCATCCCAGGCTGAGCATGGTGCTCCGTGTCTCACAGAACACCTCCACATTCCTCTCGCATTCTTGTCATCGGAACTGTTTGCCGTTGTGTTTATCAACTTAATGCCTTGGCTAATTTCACCCCAAAATAATGTTTGTTTACATAAATCTGTTCTCCGCGGTAAAACTGCTCACGCTTGAGCGTTCCAAACGTTACCCTATTAATGGGAGACAGGATGGCAAGAGTAGATGTCCTGTTGAAAATTAGCACACTCTCCAATTGCCTGTGTTAGTCCTGCCTGTCGGTAAGTGGTGATTAACACCCCGCTGGCTGCAGCTGTACTTCTCAATATAGCTTCTCTGAGTAGGAGGATGCACAGAGAGTACCTCATTACTATGTCTTTAAAGCTGTAAAGCAAGGAATAATGCAAAATAAATCCTTTAAACTAAAGGTCATAGACTAGAATATGTTGGCAGGAACACCTGCTCACACTTTTTAAAGAAAAAAATCACAAAGACAAGTGATTTATCTACTTTTATTTCGTTCCCTTTCATTGCAGGTATGCAGAGGCCACACAACTGGATGTTAATAATTCTCAGCCACAGCAGTATGTTTTTATATAATGCCAGGAAAAAAGCTTAGGAGCTTAGCTAACAGGCTGAGACAGCAGAGCTGGCATTAGCTATTTCTTCCCCTTGACCCAAGCTTTTTGTTCACTGCAGACTGCAGGAGAACAGACCAGTCATCTTGTTCCCTCCATGCTTCCAGCACTGAAAACTTTCTTCCAGTTCAAGCTCACTTTGTGTGCACACTCAATCTGTTAACTAACAGGTAAAACCTGGCTGTATTGCTAAGCTACAAATTCCAATAACCGCAGACTTATATGAGAGAAAATTACTGCCTGACAATTTAGAGAAATCTGCAGGGTGACCTCCTCAATAGATTTTGGTCTCCTTGTGGGTAATGCTTCTGACCAGGGAGGATGTTGGTGGCTATCCTCAATCTCTGGCTTTTGCTGTCACTCACACAAGCTCAGAGGCCGTGCAGTCGCACAGCCAAGGGCATACGACACTGCTGCGTGTAAAATCTAACAGCGCTCTGGTGTGGTCACTGCAGTGTGCTGCAGGGGTCCAGCCCCAGCACGTGGAGGGGGCATTGCCAGGCTGAGAGCAGGCACCCAGTTCTCTTCCAGAAGGACCCAGCACCCTTTGGAAAATCTAGTCCCGCATACGAGCAGCAAATGCATCTAAAAATATACCCACGAATGAGTGAGGCAGAGTCTTCTTGCCTTATTACCTGCTCTGGGCATGCTGAAACGGATGCAGCTTCCACCATCACTCCATCTGTCACAGAGGTGAAAGTCAGTCTTGGGCAGATGCCGACGAAGAAAAATAAAAATAAAAAGAAGAAAGAAAATACGACTCTTACCGGTGAAAGAGGTACAGGCTGATTCAGAAATACTTGAATGGGAAAGGTTTTTATGCAACTGAGCCATTGAAAAGCAAAGCAACGTGATCCCATCTCCCACATCTTCAGGAACTGAGCACAGCACCTCTTCAGATCACAAATGCATTGTCAGGCAATAATTTTCTCTGATATAAATCTGCAGTTACTAGTTTTGTAGCTTAGCAATACAGACTTTTTTTACCTGTCATTTTATGGATTGAAAGTGAGCACAAATAGACAGACATGCAGACTCAATTGTCACCAGAAAACACCACCTCTCACTGCACAGAATTATCCTCCCAGGCACAGGGTTCACCCACGTGCAGACCGGCCAAGCAGACTGAAGAGAACCTTTTCAGGAGGAGAACTGGGAAAAGTTTCACTTTGTGGTTCAGTGACTGAAAAAAACAGTATGATGGAGACTGAGAGAGAACTCTGAGAGCTCTGCAGAGCTGTGAGATGATGTCTTAAGTCCTGGCTGGAGTACTGCAGTATTTAGAAATTGAGGACAGATTTTCTCTGGTTCCCTGTTGTCTTGCTGCTCAACCAAAAAGATGTCAATGATACCAGTCCTGACAGCCTCTGTGATCAACCAATATCTACTTTCTGCTCTAAAACACTTCACAGTATTATTATAATTTCAGAAACTACCATGTTTCTATAAAATTCACAAAGCACTGCTGAACATAGAACCTGTGCCTGCTGTTTGTTTCTGAGCTGGCTTGTTCAGAAAGCAGGCACAGGGAGTCCTGCTGGGACTAGGGATTATCCTTTGTAAGATCTCGGTTTGAATACTTTCACTGAGATGAAAGATCTCCTTTCCACAGCAAAGGAAAAAACATCCTGCTGGACCCTGAAAGACCAGCTTCTTCCATCACCCAAAGTTCCACTGGTGCTGCATGAAGAACAGCCAGCAAAAGTCAAATTCAAGTAAGGTTCAGGCATGGGCTGAAAGAAAATAGGCACTGCTTTCAAGAATTCAAAATTCTTGTGGAATTTGGAAGCTGCATGTGGGACACGACCCCTTAATTCAGTAGGCTTACTGGCAGATCCTGGAACCCTCAAGATCTGCAGAAGCCAAGGGCACCGAGTATCACTGGGGAATGGCAGACAACTCTCTACTGCCCTCCCAGCACCTTGGTGCTCCCTGTGTGTGCTGCCTCTAGGGCCTCTGGTGAAGGAGCTCTGCCTTCCCCTCACGTGAAACCTGGAGAAGACACAAGACGAAAAAGGTCAAGGATATGATGGAACTAGGCATATAGCCTGTCCTGGCAACCCACTGGGTGTGTAGCATAATTCAGCTTTCTGAACTGACATTTAATATTTGCATTTCCCTCTAATACACATGGGATTACCTGACGAGTCACCTTGCACTATGTATTCACCACTACCCATCAGGATAATTAAATTGTCACCTAACAGGGGGAAGATCATGAGTGCAGGGGACAAACCTGATGTAAGAGCCAAGCCCAGACTATTGAACAATTTATTTATATTTTAGTTATTTCAAAAGAGATAAAAATAATCATGAAACGTGTGCCAAACTGCAAGAATTTAGCACAGCCTTCCCTCAACATGTCATTTACAGATAGAAGCATAGAAAAAAGTCATAATTAGGAGAATTCATCACATCTATAGAATTATAAGGAATGGAATATTTCTTCTTTTGAATACTTGGGAGACACTCAGCCTGGTTATGTCAGAAGGCTTTGAAATAGACTGATAAAGCAAATATGCCAAACTTGCCCACCTTTAGAGATGCAGTACAACTAAGATTAATAAAAATGTCACCAAGAAAAGCTTATGTGCCAGAGTCTGCAGCTTTGCAACTCGAATTGTCAAGGAATTCTTGGGAAAAAGTCCTCATGGAAGAAAAAAGTGAGATGAGTTCAGAAGAGAGAGTCCTGGTTGCAGCAGTCCTTATTTCAACCCAGGAAGCATTTGGGGGGCAACACCCTCTGCTTCCCAGCATTGTTTTAAATCTGGAGATACCACATGGATCTCTGGGTTGTTTCCAGACAACTGAGTTTACCTTCATCAATGACCTCTGTCCCCCGGAATGCAGAAATCTGAAGGAAGATCTAAAATATCTATGCTTTTACACGTGTTTTGGCTGAAATGGTGACTAGAGAAAACCCTCAGGCAGCAGCAAACTACTTCCCTCTGAAAAAGCTGCACAGTGAGACGGCAGAAGAGGCTGGGAGTCACCCCTCAGCAGCACCAGTGGCCAAGGCCACTGGAGAGTCACAAGGAGAACTTCCTGATGGCCGAGACAAGTGAAGGGCAGCCCTGCAGGGTAGCTGCTGCCAGCGAGCAACCAGCAGTGAGGAGGTGCCACCCCAGCCTGAGCCACGCTGGCACGGGCTGTGGGGAGATCCTGTTACACTTTGTTAATATATATTAAGCATAAGTGTACTGTCTTTCATCCCACGAAGAATTATTACTCCTGATTGCACGGAAGGCATGGTTTGCCATGAGCCACCGAAAGTCATTATGGAGATTATGCCTCGCCTGAAGATCAGCACAAAGAACTTAAATCACACCTGAACTATGGAATAATTGTGGGTTTTCTCAATAATGAGAAAAATGTTTAATTAATCACATTTTAAAAAATTTTTAAAGATTATGGGGTTTTTTTTAAGGTCTATGATTACATTTTTAAATTAAAAAAGGGAAAGGAGTACAATTTTTTTGAATGCTTCCATAATTTCACTTAGACCCCAAAATAATTAATGTCAATGCAGTAAGTTACTTGGGAGTATCCATATAGACTGTCAAAACCAGTTTAACCTTTTTTAAACCTTCGTGATATTTTCATAGTCATTAGCTATAACCCAGTGGTACGCTTCTGGGAGCTCCATACCTAATTACCTTTCATGGGTAAGAAAAGTTTTATTTAAGCATTCATACCAAATGCATTCTCTCGTGAAAGAGTATGTCTCAAAGCTACATTAATGCAAAATATGCAGAAATAAATGCATCTGTGTGATTTGTGGTAGCTTTTTGATGCATTAGAATAAAGACAACAAAAACTATGAAAAAAATCTGACATTTTTCTTAAAAAGAGGTGCTTCCAGAATACATGCATAGTTAGTATTCTCCATATGCATAGCACACAACTACAAGATTTTCAGAAACAGCCCCATTCTATGTCATGGCAAGAAACAATACAAAACATATTGGTTATCGAACGGCTGGCATGAATTTTTACTGCATATAAAGAAGCATTAAATTTCATCATGTGAGTTACCCAGCTGCCTTAACAAGAAAAAGTGCAAATGATCACATTTTTTTAATTCTGCAGAATGGATTCTTCATGAAGCCATTCTGCACAATGTTTATTTATTCATGCCATATGAAACACAAAACTTCTCAAACAGAAAGAAAGTACCATTCAGAAATAATTATGGTTCACAAAGTTTGAAATGTTCCTTAATCAGATTTTATATAAACATACTAACATTTAGAATAGATGCTTATAATCTGTTTGAAAAATTTTGTGCCTGGGACTGAATGCCATTCCTGCTAGGGATTGCCTTCAGGAACACACCTGCTGCCTTCTTACTGTGACAGAGAGGGTCAGCCCAATCAATCCACGAGATCGATACAGCTGTAGTCCTAATGTTTGTTTTGAAGCACGCCCTGCTATTTGAGAACAAATACAAACAGAAAACATAACTTCCAAGCAATTCATTGTATAGAAGGGGCACGCCAGTCTCTTAATAACTGAATTTCAGAAGCTTTACTCTGTCACAACAGCACATTCATGAGCCCTACCAGATAAGTAAAAAACAAAGAGACGCTGTGTACAAGTTCAGCACTGGCTGCTGGGCCAGTGCAGCAAGCAGGTTTTTGGGGAAAAGCCTGAAGGGAGAGGGAAGCACTCAGTAGCAGCTTGGTGCTGTGTAATTTATCACCACACAGCCACAGGCTACAACATATGGTGCTCTCAGCGAAGCACCCGAAGGCAGCTTGGTAGGGCTCTATGAAGATCAATGATACACCAAAGAATACCATTAAAAGACACATTCATCTTCCCCTAATCAATAACAGCCTTAAAATGATCTCCGTGACACACTATTCTTACAGGCATTGCTGCTGGGCTTCTTCAGCTCACTTGTCATCCTCTGGCTCAAGTCTTATTACTGCCAACTACTCCATACGCTCCCCTTAGTGGAGGAATTTGGCTTCCCCTGAAACTTAGCAGACAGAGTGAGGAAATATAAAAGTGACATCAAGTTCAATGAAGATACTGAAATGCATTCAGTCTCTTCAATAGCCTCTGATACAAATGGTGCATGTGGCAAGCGATTTTTTTGTGTCTTTGATCAGATCAAAAAGTCTACTCTTACACACCCTTCATGGATTTTAGCAAGCCATTGCCAAGGGGATTCAGAATTAATGAAAAGCATCTCAGATCTGAATAAAAAGCAATTATAAAGAAAGACACAGCTGACTAAAAATGCAAACCAAAATTTATCTTTATGCGCAGGCAAAGCATTGTGTGAATTTGTGTTCTCTCCATCAACAGGAATTCTTGCCCTCCTGGGATGAGCTTTATCCTCTGCATGGAAAAAACCAGGGGTCAGCCCCTGATGCAAGGATGTACTGAAGCGCATCTTGAGGGTGTCAGAGTCCCATAAGTCTCTTGATCAGGCGGGCTGGTGTCCAAACTCCTGCACAAATGGGAACTGCTAGTGGCCTGTGTCCTTGCAGTTCAGCTGCCCTCCGGGTACCTCCTAGTGAGCATCCTGCAACTTCCTGGACCACAACAGGACAGGTCTCTCTGTGGTCAGGGGAGCGCAGAGAAGGGCAATACTTTCCCCGCTTTTTGGAAAAATAGATAGGCAGTTTCCTTTTCCACACAGAGGCATCACTGAATCTGAGGATGCCTGTGGGTCCTCAATGCTCCCATCAGGAAATGGTCTTTCTGGGCAATTCAGTATTGACTCCCTGAAAAAAAAATGCTATGGTTTTGCTTCGGCTGAGAGAAAACAGATGCTGCTGTTGCCAGGAGCAAGGGGGCTAACACATGAGTTAACACATCCTAGAGAAATCCCTTTTATTTTTTGTTGATCAAGATACTAAGTCAAGATATCTTGAGCATTAATGTCGGAGTGACGTTGCTCATCTGCCTCATAACGAGCTTGGTGGTTGAGCAGGGTTTACCTGCACAATCTTGAGGGCAGAAGCCATTCAGGAAAGGCCTCCCACAGTCAACATCCAGAAGTAGCTCTGAGAAACTTCCTGCACCTATGACACACACTTGTCCCTAAGTTCACCATATCCGATTTACTGCTCCTCAGCACTGTGCAGAGCATGCATAGGAAGGCCCTTGCTTTACTACCTAGCTGGAGTTTAGTTCTGCCTCATTAAATACATCACTGTAGCTATATGAATGAGATTTCATTAGGTTCTTGACAGATATTCATTTGGTAGAGGTCACAGTCATGACACTATATGACTGTTTTCTCTGGACCTAAAACAGTTCTGCCCAGCAATAAAGTTCAGATTTGAACCCACTGTGCTGGGAAATCCAAAACACATGCATATATTTGAATTCAGAATTGCACTTGAGGAAAGTACTAGTATGGACTGAGCTGAGAGGCTACACCCCTAGAGCATCCAGGATTTTTAGCATTGCAACTGAGGCTTTGCCTGAGATGATTATCCCATCTGATGCTGAAACTTGCAGCTGTGAAAAGGTTTATATATACTTAAGAAACAATTACAGCTAGTGATGCAAAAATAATTCCCACACCAGAAATATTTCAGAAATTAGGAGAAAATATAACTCGATTTTGATTATAATTAGGTTTCCTGTGGTTACTTAAATGTTTTCTCATTTACTCTTTCATTCTAGCAGTGTAATCAGTCACCTGGTTCTTTATGAACTATGCACCATGGTGTACATGCAAAACTGGCTGGAGACAGTCTCAGGACCAGATTCTGCAAATGTGATGCCTCAGGCAGGAAATAGGCATGGGGCACATACATATTAAAAAAATAATAATAATAGTAATTAAGGAACAAAGCTTAGCTCCACTTTATTGTTTAAAACGAATGGAGTTATTATACTGAGCAACAGGACTTTTGATTTCTAATTACTGTATTTATTTTCCTAAACAGATTTCAAAGTTGTTGCAAAAACCTGGATATTTTTTTCACATGAGCAATTAAATATTAAGACTAAATAAACAATATTCATCGGACAGTTATGTTAAACTATGCAATTACTTAGGAAAACAAAAAATGAATAAATAGTTTGCATTTCCTTTCTTTGGGAAAGGAACCACTTTTGGAGTTTCTTATTAAAAGTGGGAGGATTTTTCCTGTCTTGTAAAACTCAGATTTGAGCTAGTTTAGAGAGCTGCTTGCAAAATGAATCTGTATTTGCGGTGAACATGAAAACATTAAAGAATGTTTATTCACCACTTAAAGCAAACTGCTTTTGAGCATAAGACTCCTTGGTGAGATTTTATTTTCCTTTAAAGGGAAAGGAAAAGTTGGTGGGAAGTTGAAACAGGGCATAATCAAAAATATTAACTTCTCCAAATCTTTCTGTATTTGGTTCCATCCCATTGCAGCTTCTCTGCTTTTCAGGATGAATCAATAAAAGATATTTCTACTTTTAAAGGAACACAGAAATAGAGTAGTTTTAGCAAGCACCCCATTTACTACAAGGAGGTAAATTAAGATGGGTCTTTGTGATTAGGTGCTTTGCATAGGCTCCCTCTGAAGCTCACCAGCAACTCATTAGTGCTGCTCTAATTCCAAGACTACTGTCTGCATTCCCATTTAAACACTGTATTTCACCTGTACTGAAAACAAATTTAATTTATACTTTGGGTTTTGCTGTGACTTTTTTTTACCCTACTGGAAGTTGCACAAAGAAGGTAGGGGAGCATCTACCCCCAATTGCTGCTAAGCCTTCCATTTGGCAGTTCAGTTCTAAGTACTTCTTCCTGTGCTGTTCTTAACTTCAAGCATCCAAATAGCGTTTTAACCTGAAATGTTTCCTACATCAGGACATTGATCTTTCATTGTGGTTCATCACTTTGAGACTGGAAACAAATGAAACCTTTTTTTTAACCTTTAACTGTTGGTTGGCATGAGAGTAGCTTCATAAAATCATGCCAGCTATCCCCTAGATACTTGTATGTATTTGTGCATCCACATGCGTTCATTTCAATGTATTATCAGTATTAACCAGCTGTTCCCTTTACTGAGTACAGGGAATACAAGCAATACTCTAAATGTTGATGCTGTCACATCTAATTGCCCAAAATAAACCTGACAATAATCCAGGGAAAACTACTGCAGGTTTCACTACATATGCTCACTGAGGGATGTCTAATGAAGAGTCAAAACAGAGAGTGGAATGCCAGAAAACAGTGGTGTCTCACCATGGACTTTATCAAAACTAGTGACTGCAAAATTTTGAGCTTATAGATATTCTTCTCTCTTGGCTGCATATGAAGTTGTGGCTCTGTGTAAGCACAACCGAGCAACTTGCCTGGTACTTGCAATTATTTTTCATGAGGAATAGAAAATTTCAAGCACTGCAATATCTCCCAGAAAGAGAAAATCTTATTGGGAGGCTTACATGACAAAGCCACTCATCCCCTAGAAAACCCGACATGTTTTACAACTAACAGTTTTGTAAAAAAAGAGGCAATTTCAGAGCCAGAAACCCATAAGCACAAACATTCACAGACAATTTATAATTCTGTACCATAAATAGCTGGTCCATAATTCACTGACGAAGAGTTAATGAGAATATTTGTAACTAATACCCATAAGAAAGATAAGGGATGGTATAATGTGGTTTATACTTTTCTACAATACTTTTCAAGGACAGCAGGGAAGGGCTCCTGACAGCAAAAAGCAACAAGAAATATTGCACTGACCTACTGATTTCCTACAATCCCATCAAAGTAATCCATGTGTAGAGACATTAAAGAACAATTTGTCCCAACTGACAGTTTCCAAATAACTAGATGCCTTTTAATTGCTAGCATCATTAACCTTAATAGTATAATTGTATAGCTCCAAATAATAATAATAGTAATATAATTTCCTCTCACTTCCAAATTGTTCAGCAAAAACATGATGCACAGAATAAATTCTAAGAAGGAAAAGGAAAAAAAGTTTCTAACAGATAAGAACAGGAACTTTATCAGCTTTATCTGTCAGCTCACAAGCTTTAAGGAATATCTTCACGTAAAGTTCCTTAGACAAGTAATGAATATTAATAATTGCCAACTGCCTATAGTTTTTAAGTGACCTTTTCAAACAACATGTCAGCTCTCCCCATTCTGAGGACACACTGTGGAGCACTGTGTAAACCCAGCGTTGTCTTGAATGATTCATTCTGGTGGAAACACAGGTTTCAGCAGCGCTACCTGCTGCAGTAACCTCTGCTGAAGAGTTGCTGACAGACTCTTCCATTGACAAGTTTAACTATGCACACAAAAAAACCTAGGGATGTTCTCTCTCCCTAAACAGACCAAAAGGCCTTTCCTACCTAGTCTGGAGTTCCTGAGACACTCAGGGTTGGATACTGGTCACCACAAGTTGTCTCTGCATTCAAGAGAGAGGGAAAGACATCTCTAAAAGGCAATTCAGATTTAATGTTCTCCTCTGGGGGTAATAGTTGGGTTAGTCTGTACCCAGCTGGTGGTGAGATGCATTTGGATTAAAATTATCTACCATGTTTTAAACAGAATAGCACATGTGCGGTGAAAGGAAAATTCCTTTTGTCAGACAAATCTGACTCAATAACTGTAAATAAACCGTATTATAAATAATTGTAAATAATTTTATTATAAATAACCTAACTATTCTGCTGGTTTTGGCATAGTCATGTTCATGGAAAGGGAAGGGCCCAATAGATCACTTCATTCTGCACTAGGGAGCATAATGGAGCAAATGTCTGATTCAAAGGTCTGATAAACCTCTGGGTAAGGAGCACTGGCCTTCAAGGGGAGGCAGTTGCTCAGTGTTTCAATACATGCATAAGTGCTGCCTTAAATATAAACCCCATGTTATGCAGTTCTCTATGTCAGTGGAAAACACAGAACTAAATTATATAACCTGAATATTAATCTTTGAGTGAAAACATCACTAGAAAGCAAGGAATGAGGAAGAACAGCCTCCTGGATAATGCATGAGGCTTGTCCTCATCTCTGTTCCTATTTTGGCCATCATTACACTCTTCCAGTTGTCCTTTGACAGCCTTTTCATCATCTTTTGACTCTTTCCTCACACATAAAACAGGCATAATAATTCTCAGCTCCTTTAGGTAGTGCTTTGAGACCCATTGATAAAAAGCTAATCACTACAATGAGTTTTTCTACAGTAATTATAATTGTCCTGAAAGGCATTAAAGTATGCAAAGAGGACAGTCCTTACATTTCGAACTGTAAAATGTGCTTGGAAAAAATAATTATTTAATGAAAGTGTCATTTCCTAAATGTTAAAAATTCAACAAAGCAGGACGCTTACAAAATTTCTGATTCTCGTACCTTCAATTCTGCATTAAGTACACTGATTTTTCAGAGAGAAGGCACATCCAACAGCAGTGAACACTTTCTTTTGAATCTATATTCTGGATGAGCAGTACTGTACTGTTTCCTGAAAATGTATTTCCAGGGAGGAGCCCAGTGCTTGAAGCCCTCATCAATTCCTGTAATATCCTAACACCGTTGGTTTTGAGTTTAGTCTGACCCATGCTGGGGTTTCTGTGTCTACCTCCTTCTGCTGCACTACAGCAGGCACTAGCTAATCTCCACAACATTTCTCCCCTGAATTAGAGTATAATGTGATCAGTAAAACCTAGATAGGCACTAGTCTACATCCAGATAGGCTACTTTATTTCTTGGGACAAAGTCACTAAGCTTCAGAGTCAGCCACAGACATACTTAACAGCCTAAATAGAAAAGTTATGGAGTGTATGCACAACCTCCAGCATTTTTTAAATTTAGCACTTCTGTTGAATATTGCATTTTCCTCCCCACTCTACGCTCAGAGTTGATGCTTACGTAGGAATATCACATTGTGGGACAGATCTATCAAAAATCAAGAGGATTTGATTCTTGCCATGGCATACACACATATGTACTCTGACTTAAAAATGAAGACAAAACAATACTAAAATTTGATTAACAGATGTTTCCATAAAGGCTCAGCTCTAGCAAAGCTATCTCCAGTGCACTATGAATATTCTTGTTAAAAGGGACATTTAAATATTGTGGCTCTCTAGAGCAGCCTTGCTGAGCTCTATGTGGCAGGAGTGTTATGCATGATACTCCCAGCAGAACAGTTGAAAGCTTGAGATATCCCGTAGACAACCAGTAGCAATCTTGTCATCAATCATCTCCAAATTTTATCCAATCCACTTTCATAAGCTGTTATTTAATATGACTTTGTCGGGAGAGGCTCCTAGGAGAGCTTCTGCTTCCAAACAGGGAAAGGAAAAAAGAGCTGTTGTTAATCTTTCATGCTAAGAAAACAAGATTCAACTAATAAAATACAATTAGCAAATCAGTTCAGTGTAGTGGAATACTGCCAAGCCTGCTGCCTAAAATCTTTTTGCATTTTGTTAATGCCAATTTTTATCTTTCTCTTGTATTTTTGTAAATTCCAAATTATTTTCTTTTTAGTTGCATGGTTTAGGTATTCTATTAGGACATGGGCATTGGGGTATAAATGTTCCTCAGTAAAACACTCGGTAAAGCTGGGGCAGATTGTGCTTTTGCTTTGCCACTAAAAACCTCTTTTGTCTTAATCTTCTCTGTAGACACCCTTAAGGCTGTGTACGAGAAGAAAATCATCAAAGAGAAACATGCAGATCGTCCCTTATAAAATGCTGATATCAGCAGAGCACAGGCTTTTTGTACACAGAGGTGATATTTTCATCCATTAATCCCTCAACCAAGTACTATTGCTTTTTGTCACCTATAAAATTATGTCTCATTTTTAGGCTGCAGCCTAGCAGTTACGTATTGGGAGATGGCTGTCTATACTGTCTTTGCTACGTGCTGCATAGCAAAAGAGTTGACATTTCTTGGGAACAAGCCACCACACTCACAGAGCTTCATGTTACATTTGATATTCAGGGATGTTGTTCATTAGCTTGTGACAGCTGTTGCCAAGTTTTGCTCCAGAATGCACTGTGAGAGTGAAAGCATACCGAGATCAAAGGTAAGCTTTATAAAAGAAGACTGCTGTAGAAAAGTTAGAAGAAGAAAAAGTTTGCTACTAAAATCACATAAGACTGCAGGACCAGATAACTGAATTTCCCCTTAAACAAGCTCATTCCCCCGAGATGAAGATGAACTAGAAAACTGACTTCTTGGGACCTCTGCACTGAAAAAGATTCTTCATTGTGCATGTGATCACACAGAAGGAACTCTGTAGGGATAGTCATGATCAAAAATATCTGCTTTGTGCAAATGAAGGTGATACCATATGTTAAAAATGTATTTCTGACACTTAGAATGAACAATGAACAATTCTGCTATTGATGTACTTTAAGAAGCTACTAAAGACTATGACTTTAAAAGGGAGGTGACAAGATTAAACATTAAGAGAGAGCTCCTGGAAGTGTATATATCTTTTCCTCAATTTGATAAAAGGTCAGGAACAGTTTCTCTCCAGACCACAGCTACAGATTATTTGACTGGGGCAAGAATAATGCCAAGAGCCATGTCTCCTGCCTTTGGGCCCTCTGTTTGCTCGTTAAAGCTAGGAAGGGTTGTGCCACATACCTCTTCAGACAGGCCTAAATAATTGTGTCCTTCTGCAAAGCTCTTACAAGCAATCAACTGCAATTCATGAGACCAAGGCACTCATAGCAGTTCAATCGGTGTGTTACTGATACTTCTGTTCACTTCCGCCATTATAACTAGAGTTTTCCAACTTCTTTTCTCCTCTGGCACATTTACCAGTTTATATATACACGCATACACATTTAAACACTTGTGGAAAAGTACAGCTTAGATTTTGATGCTTAGTGGATCAAAGCATCCCGCAAGGACAAGGTAGGTTTGTTGTAGGCTTCCTCGCTTAAGCCAACCAGATGGCCCCATTATCCAGCTGGCTGAATTGTTCCTACGTGACACAGGAAGAGAGGACCGATAAAACGTAATAAGGAAAATGATGATGAAAGAGGAGTTAAAGAAAGAAAGCAGGCTTAGTGCTTCAAGTTGTGCCCAAGAAGACATTCCAGCCACTTGCCTGCAATCACTTACAGTATTAAACTGCACAGCTGTGATGTGGCTTGGTGGTCTCATTCTCTATTGGCATTGCCTGGAATGTCAGGGAAGGTACTTCACTCCCCCTCATCCAAGCTAGTGGGCCAGTAAATAGCAAACAGCTCATAGTCCCTGAAGGGCACTATGATCTTTTGAAAGAAGTATCTGTCTATTCCTACGGAACTACTGGAATATCATTTCCCAAAAGACATACTAACTACTTATGTCCGGCTTACTGTGTTCAGCTAAAAGCTTATTATATTCAGCTCACAAGTTCCTTCTTCCCCCTCAACAAAATATACCTACTTCCCCTGAGGTGTTTCATAAACAACAAGCTGTGTGTAACAAAACCCAATGTCCCTTCAAACTAAGTCTCAGCAAAATACCAGTCAACTCTCAAAATCAGTGAAGCCCCATCAAATCCAATCAGCATGGAGTAATCTCAGTGGTCTTCAACAACACAATAAGAGGTTTCTTTCTCGTAACAGGAAGCAGATCACCAACATGGTAAATTCTAGAACTTAACAAGAATGAATGGCATTGAAAATTATGGCTCAAGGAGCAGTCAGACTCCTTAAGAAAAATGCTAGTTGGTCTAACAGCATGCATGAAAAGCTCTCTGTCCAACATCCAAAGAATTCCTACAAAAGCATCTGCCAACCCCTGGAGCTCAGATTATTTAGAGAAATAATGTACATGGACATCCTCTTTTTAAATTCAGCTTACACAATCACTCCAGTCGTCTCCTTCTATTTCCTGATAGGAAATATATCTAAGCCAAAAGGAAAGAATTCACTTTTATGGGACAGTGTGATCTTATTTGGTTTAAAAGCTTCTGATCTAAAAAAGACGTGATAACAAAACATACAATGTGGTTTCTGTTTACTTAATGCACTATTTCCCCAGGAATTCTGGTACTGTCATAAATATAACTTCTTACTTTTATTGCTTTAGAGATATTTCCTTTTTTCAGTAATTCTAACAGAACTAAATTGTTAACATAAATTTTGCCTTCTTTCCACTAATGTTACCAATCAAACCTATGGGATAGTAAGCAGTGTCAATGCTGTTATGAACATTGTTCCTCTAATAACGCAGTGTGGATGGTACTTTTCTCTTTCGAAAGAGGCCAAAAAATTGACCGTTCAGGGAAGAAATATCTGGCACTTCTGCATATCAGACATAAACACTCCCTCCCTTTTTATGGCTACTGCCAGCTTGACAGGTAGAGTAGAGGGCCAGCCACCTCCTCTGCACCTTCCCCCACTGTGGGGGTCCGCAGGTTCCCCTGGCCACCAAGCTGCAGCGGGGGGCAGGGGATGGGGCTTGCTTGGGATGCACAGATGAGACACTGTGCTTTTCGGAGCATTTGCACTCAATCCCTTTTTGAGGTCTCCTGTTTGTTGTGAAGCTGGCTCAGGAAAGGACACATCTCCACCTGCTGTCCTATGTTAGATGTGAATCTTCATCAGGAAAGCTCTGTAGTTCTGGGTTATCTTGTCCACTGTCCTTCTGCAGGTAACTCTGCCTCAGGCGGTCAAAGACCTGGCAACCACTGCCAACCTACTCCTGAATTCCCCAACAGTGCCGTGAACTTTGATCCTTCTGATGGCTCAGTGAGAAAGGAATAAGTCTTACTTTTTCCCCTGCAGCTGAGCAGATCAAACAGATCCAAGCCATTGGATTGTCAAGCACTGGAACAGATTGCTCAGGGCAGTGGTTGAGTTATCATTGCTGGAAGTATTTAAAAGATGCGTAGCTGTGGTGCTTAGGGACATGGTTCAGTGGTGCTGGCTCTTTCTGCTTCTTCCCTCATCATTCCCTGCAACTGGAAGGACCTGTGAGACAGAACCTGTTCTCCTGATCTCTTACCCATTTGTCCCAACACCCTAAGGTCTCTCTTGATTGCCCTTGGGATTCTTGTTGCAATTTCATTGCTGCCCACCTGAAAAACCAGTAATGGACAATGATCTGAGGGCTGTACCAGGGTGAAAAGCTTTCTCTTCACATCTTCAACTCAAGCCTCAGGGAGGCAGCCCACTTCCCTAAGAAATGAGTCCAGGCTGCACACTGGGCCTTCTGTTCCCCTCCGGAGACAGTCTCCCATGACATGACCTGTCTGTTCTGCTTTACGGAAGCAGTTTTGATGCTGGGCATAGGCTGACTTAACCTCAGTGGCACTGTCATGCTGGACGAACCACTGCCCTCGTCATTGTCTAGTTCCACTTGCACAAACTTGTACCTATGATTTTGGGGTAGCTGGTGAGGTGGGGCAGTCACAGGGGAGATGTTCCTGCTGCGCTGGGCAGGAACTTGCCACCACTTCCCCCGATCCCTTGAGTTCAGCAGAGAGAGGGTAAGGAATCCTCCATATCATGCATTCTGTCTCCCCATTGGGCCTGTCTCAGGAAAGGTAAGGTGCAATCCCAATAGTCCATTTCTCTCTCACATTCCCTGATAATCCTCTGCACCAGGGGCTTCTTCTGCAAATGTGGAAGCATCTTGGCCACCACTGCTCTGGCCCTACCCAAGTCTTGTCAGCTACTGTCACATGAGCCACAGGCTCCTGGTAGATCTCTCAGCTTCCACAGAGGTCTCCCAGGTTCAGGAACCCACTGAAGAGCACTCTGCTGCGGATTGTGCCATAAGTGGAACCATTCACTGCAGCAGTGCTAGACTAACACTTGGACTTGTTGATCTTAAAGGGTTTTTTCAACCCAAATGGTTCTAAGATTCTAAGTACAGCTGCGTAATTTCACGCCTATTTCAAGAGTGCACTTAGCACCATCTGAGTTACGGCTTGGCAGAGGCACCTGGGTGGATGCTGCACTCCCATCACCCCAAAGGAGCAAAGGAAGGCTGAATGGCAGCAGCATGTAAGTGAGCTTAGCACCACTAAGGAACCGCATCAAAACTACTGGGAGGAAGCCTAGGTATCCTCAACAGAAATTTAGTAAGCAGCATCACAATGCCACTTTCTTCTTTTCATTCGGAGAGCAAAGACAATAGAAGAAATAAGAACAACCACAGTGTATCTGTTTCAGTCTGACCAGAGGTCACATTGCTCCTACGCTTGCTTTTCCTAACTTTTAGACAAACTAGTGTGTAATGTCTGAGACCTGCATGACAGTTCTTGTTTATTTGGTGGAAAATCTGAAAAAATAAATTGTTACTATACAGAACTGGCAATTTTTTATTGACCTTTTCTAGGAAAGAAAATAATTTTTAATGCCTCTCCAAAATATTTAGATAGTTTTCCACCTTTCTACCATAGGCAAAAATCCTCAACTCCTGCATCAGTGTGCTCAAACCTATGCATGCTTGAGGTTATTCCTACACCTACCTCATGTCTTAGGTAAGAGGTTTGCTTCTTCATAGTAGGTACACTCCTTACAATAGGTATAATTTCCTAAGACTTTACTTACTTCTGACTCGTAAACAATATTTTTAGTAGCAGTTCAGATACTTGTTTCATTGATTGTGTTATAACTATAGATTCGTGCTGCTTTCTGTGAATTCTTCCATTCCAAAAAAAACCAGTAGGAATTAAGATCCTACTGTGGATGGGGCAGAGGGGGACTGGAGTATTTTCCTCCAAAAGAGTTTAACTGCCTGGAAGAGGTCACAAGGAGAAATGGCTTTTCCTCCAGCTCACGGGTTCAAATACCACCACCAATGTGGTGTGAACGCAGAGCTCAAAATTCTCATTTAGTTCCCTACATGAAGTCTCCTTATCCTTGACTTGAGAAGAGCAAGATGAATTTCTCTGATGGAGAATTTCAAGACAGTGCTTGATACACACTGACTTTATAATTAAAAATATACAACTGAAGGAAAGATGGTCATAAAATGTTGCCTAGGGCTATATCTAATACATGATGTTGTTTTAGTTTCCTCCTTACATTATATTTTTATCATCAACCCAGGGAGTTCATTAAATCTGTAAAGCTGTTGGAGGTTATCTGACAGCAGATTGTATTACTAGAGAGAACTATCGATCGAGGGTACTCAGTCTCATTACAGCACACTTCCATAAAGCTTGCAAGAGGCAGCAATCTGTTGCTTCTGCACTGACTACAGTTATTTCTCATGGATGGAATAATGAAATGTTTTCTGATGTATAATCATGACAGATTTTATCTGGAATGAGTAACACAAGTAAAAGTCAGTCATAAAATATAGCATGGCTGGAATCAAAGGAAGTAAACTCCTCAGGTCTTCCATCAGATTGACAAATAACTAACACATTGTGCAGCTCCTTGTAAATGACATTAAATCTCAATCAGTTGTTTTCCTACTGTGAAATTAAAATGGAATTATTTATCTGGAATATCAAAAAGGGCACTGCATCATGAACTCTAGACTTGTTTTGACGCACTTTCCCAATAAAGACCAAAAAATGCCAAATGAACTCCCTTATCTTTGAAAATGCAATATATGAAACCTTCAACAGCACAGGAAATCATCACTTGAATTTTTAAAACCATTATTAAACAGGGTTTACGTCATAACATAATGCTTGTAACTGGGATTCATTAGCTTGAAATTGGTGAGGAGGAACTCAGCTTAAGCAAATTTGCAACCCAAAGGACTCAGAGGAACTCTTTCAGCAGGTTTTACATAATGAAATACCAAATTATATGTACCAGTTTATGTTACTATATTGACAGCTGGCAGAACTATATTCCACTAAAGCAATGATATGGTAATTTCAGTACTCTCAATTTAATCAAATTTCAATATTTGGGGCTGAGGTTTTTGAAGACTAATACATGCACAAATTTTTATTTTCTCCTGGAAAATCAGTGTTTGAAAAATAAAAAAAAAAACCTCCTCTCCGTATTACCCAGTTGATATGTAAGAATTTACAATCCCTTTATGGAACAGCCTGAACACAATTATGCTTTGGAATAGCAAAACACAGCTTAGCTGCTACCCTAGTTCTAGAAGCATGTGCGCATTGAGGTTTTATCCAGATCTGGCCACATTACACCACTTCCATAAAACAGTTCATACATGCTGATCCATGCAGGACTAACTACCTGGGGGAGGGAAGGGCAGTGGCAGAAAAGGGTCAAGAAAAGCCTGGGAGCACACTCCCACAGAGAATTTAAAATTTAGGGACCCCTCAGCAATGTTCTGCTGGCACGAGAGACAGCTGGGTGAGAAACTCACGGTTCTTCAGTCTGGCTGCTGCTCTACTCTCTCGCCAAGCTGCCTCACAAACTGCAGAGGTCTGGGCCATGCTGTGGGTGTAAAGGAATCTGCACATGATTTGTGTGAAACAGTTCACATTAAATGCTGTATCTTGGCACCTCATCCCACCTTCTCCCTGCACACTGCCCAGCACTCTTCTTAATATTTAAATTAAAAATGCTAAGATGGCACAGTACAGCTGGTGAGTGAAGAATTACGTATGCAACAGCTCATCCACCTCATACCAAAGTTTTTGTCATTATGCACTATCTCAGTATAATTACAAAATAAGCTTGTGTCAGGGTGAACATACACAACTGACACCTGTCAGTCCAGAATCTGGATTATAAATCACATACACGGAAGAAGGAAATTAAAACAACATGAAACTGCTTTACTTCTGGCAATCCTTGACTTCCACATGCTTAATTTGACAGAGCAATACTCTTCTGAAAACCTGGGTTTTTTGCATGCCTACCTCTTTTACATTGTACTTTCATTGCATCCTCTAAATGTCTGTTCAGTATTGGAGTGCTGCTTAGAAATAAATGAAAAAATGTAATTTAACCTGGAAAAGGATACCCTGTAGATGGACTGTATGAAAGGAGTAAAAATACAGCAGAAGATACTCCCTATGAGCTTGTGGCATCAACAAGCAGGAAGGAACAGGAGCTGTGTATCTGGGCTAGGACTTGAGCTCCAGTCACATAATTCCTTATGGTTAGAACACACAAAACCTTCCCTCTGCTTTTACTGAGGGGAGCCCACAATAGAGACCTTCCAGAACTCCTCCATCCAGTTACTTTGCTTTATGAAATGCATAGAGGTAATAATCTGAGACCTTTTCCCCTCTATCAATTTTTTTACAGCAGAGTGACTGAAGAAAAACTGGCAGACAGACATGGTACAATCACATAACCTAGAAAAGACTTTGCTGAAGTGCTGTTGAGAGCTGAACAGAACATAAGCAGCAATCAATAACCCAAATGCTACAATTTGACAAGCAAAAGACAAGAAAATCTGACATGAAAGACAGCTTGTTGAAGAGACTGCACATATATGATGTACAGCATGGTCAGCTCTATAATTAGAGAAGTGTAGAAACCTCCTTTATAAAGGTGTCCTTAGATGTTACCAAATAATTTCAGAAACGGCTTCTTGATACTTTTGCACAGAGTGGTTTCAGAGTTTAGATCACTATATCAGAGCCTTATTTCTGAAAACTTGACCTCAAACTCAGTGGTTGCTTCCCACTGGACTTTAAAATTGGTTGAAGCACAAAAAAAAATTCTATCAGGTCTCCTACTGGCAATAAAGCAAAAGCGTATTACACAGTAGATTTCTTCTTGCCATTAAAAGTGTCCATTCCTTCCATAATCTCTGGACTGCCACATTAAGTTTTCATTTTCTTCTTTGGAATGTAGTGTCTTTGTTTATTAGAGATCACACTAAAGATAGGAAAGTTCCCTTCTCCAGCAACTAATGAATGATACAATGTCTCTGTTCTCCAAAAAACAGCAAGTAACTTGGACTGAGTGAAGAAGTGTCTCAGACAACGCAGCAAAGATATGAAATATAACACTGGATTGGATAAATGAAGAAACAATTAGGAGAAAGATAACTCTCCCTCTAACTATCCCATGGATGGGAACAATATCAGAACATCATAGAGCATTCTGCCATTTTCCTTTTACAAGAATGAAATAAAACTGCAGAACCCATGTAACACTTCACTGAGAGCTGGCAAAAGTTGTTATAGTGAAGGACTTAAGAAGTTAAAACTGTTTGCTTTTCAAAATAAGACCAAGAAGAGATTTGATTACAGCAAAGCTCTACCTTTTCAGGGAGAAAACACCAATATTAAATGCCTATTTAACCTAATGGGGAGTGACTTAACAAGAAGCAATGACTAGAAGCTCAAGCTAGATAAATTTAAATGAGAATTAACGCCTCTACTTCTAGTAGAGAAGGTGATTAACCTTTGAAACAAACTACCAGAGGAAGTGCCAGTTACTCCATTTATTGAAGTTTCAGATGAAGACTGTATGACTTTCTGGAAAATATCCTTTAGTCAAACAGGTCAGTGGGTTCCACATGCAAAGCTTTTCTTTAAGAGTGAAATTTACTCTACTTCATGAATGACAGGATTACAGCTGTCACATACACGTGCACATCCACTCATGCGTACACATCAACGCCTTCACTTTTATAAGACCCCAGCTCTTTCCAAAGTAAGAAAAGCTTCAGTGTGTTCTATAGAGACTAAAGAAGCCAAGGCTAAATTGCTCCTCTTCCCTTCTCTCTCCACAATAAAAGAGAGGCAGGATATAGCTCCCATTTATCATTTTCACTCCCAATCCAAAGAGCACATGTTCTTGGTGGATCACATACTCTTCTATTCCAGCCCCATTCAGCCACACACCTTACTAATGGATAATTAAGCTCTCATTCCAACAGTTGGAAAGCTACTCAGTGGTGTCAGTCACGCAAAGTGCCCTGCTGCCTGAACTCTTACGGATGTCTCCAAACGGGCAGCTGGGGGTGGTTTAGGAATAACAACAGTGCTCACCAGGGTGATGGCAACCATCACATCCATGTGCAGCCTCACTCCTCTAATCTGCCACAAGACCCAGAAGGACAGAGCAACAGTTAAGTCATATGTTTTCTCAAGTGTTTCACTAAGTAATGTGCGGAGCATTTCTCTCTTGAATTATCACTGCATCACAGGAAATGACATTGTAATAAATTTCCGTGCATTTCGTAACAGGATGATTAACTGATTTTCTCTATTAGAAGGCGGCATCTTACTTTAGGTGCATATTTTATTACACTGTCACTGTAACCTCACTGAGAATAGTCTCCACACTTTGTCAGCTAATGCATATACAAACCAGATATATCACTCCACTGTAGTCATAGTCAGCTTTCCCTCTGACCCATCCTGATCCTTTTACTTTGTTTTCTCATGCTCCAGAGCCCAGAAAAGCTCTTCCCCCTGCTTTCCTCTGCTCTTTTATTATAGAATCATAGAAAGGTTTGGGTTGGGAGGGACTTTGAAGATCATCTAGTCCCATCTGTCCCTGCCATGGATAGAGACACCTTCCACTAGACCAGGTTGCTCAGAGCCCCATCCACCTGGCCTTGAACACTGCCAGGGATGGGACATCCACAAATTCTCTGGGCAACCTGTTCCAGTGTCTCCCCACCCTATTCGACCCCAAAGTCACCTTGTTCTCACTTAGAAAGGTTTGCCCTATGAAAAGTTCATGTGAGGGAAAGAAAACTGTTAGGTGACCCATTGCTGTTTATTCATGCTGTCTGCTGTTTACTTGGGTGATTTTTACAGTAAATAGGTATAAAACTGGCACTGGAGATTTCACCACCAGCCATATCTCTTCTCTCCTACAAGACACTGCACAAAATTGTGGTGAGCCAGCCCAGGTGTATTTATTCCAAAGACATCCATTCACTGCTTGATTTTCTACTGCCGGCTGTGTTGCATTTAAAAAGCTCACCCCACCCATGAACTATTTCTGACTGCAGTGATATCTCCTGTATTTCAAAGGGCAGGCATTGTCATTCCACAAATCATACAAAATATTTTTATTTTACTCACCAGAAAGTGTCAACTCCACAATTTCCTGTGATCCGCAGAAAACCTTTAAGTTTCTCTTTGTTTTATGCTCATCTTAGTGCAGTATGCTTTCCTCTATTTTGGCTCAGGCTTTTCAAATAGACTGTGGCAGGAGATTTTGCCAGGGTTAAAAAAACCACTTACCTGATCTGTCACAGGCAGTCTTAAAGACAGATCAGCTAAGTCTGTCTAAGTAGTACCTCCCACCCAAATATTTAAATAGCAAGTCATTTAATATGCTATAATAAAAACCTGCCTGATCCTGACAGCTCCAAATTTTGCAAAGCAGAGTGCAGCTGATGGAAAAATAAGTGTATTAGGCCAAAATGTTCTGTCATTCCAGCATCAAATGACTGCACTACAGTTTATGCATGACCCCCATAACTCAGAAATAGAAATGCAAACTCTAACTTCCCTTGTGACACAGGGGACTTATTGTATCTCCAAAAAGGCAAATCATAATGTATCTCCTACCAGATTTAAGTAAGTTTTCAAGGTGTTGCATTTAGAAACTCTTTACATATTCTTTGAGGTATTTATGACCACAGTGATATTTCGTGCATGTATAAAAGGGAACATTGCTGGGAGGAATACCAAAATTGAATATTTAAGTGTATTCATTTACAAAGTCCTCAGCTTGGCTAAAACATCAAAACACTGCTTGCCTTGTTGTTAAAACTAATTTCTTTCAAACTTTCTGAGCGTAACCAAAGAGTCAGTGCCAAGAGCACCCATCTTAAACCACCAGAAACTCTGATCAGTGAGCAAGGGCCAGCTCACCTAAACAGCTCCTTTCTCAGCCACACACCCAGCCTGAAGCAAACCCAGAAATATATTTCTCTGGGATCTCACCACCTCCTTCAAAGCTACATCTTGAATAGGGTGTTCACTGAACATTCCCTAATAGGAGAACCCTGTTCAAAAATTCCAGTGTAAAAATTTCAAATTATTTTTGAGAAGGTGCCAGGTTTAAAGAGGCTCCTGAGAGAAATGTGAGACTCCTCAGCCTGCTGAATTCTTGTATCCAGCTGGTTTATAGGCCTACATGACTACCCCAGTATATGCATAGTCTTTCACTATGCGTTATCTTAAATTACCTAAAAACCTAAATATCTCACCTACATTCAAAAGATGTCCTGAGAGACCATTTCTGTATCTGCAGGAACAGTTCCTACTGATCATGAACAAGTGTCTGGTCTAGGTACAATCTGTAACTGTAAAAGAGCAAAGAGACTTCCTCAAAAAATTGCTCAGCCCAGCAGGACAGATAGGGAAGGAAGTGCATATTTAGCATAGTAGGGTATCAGCTTAATTTCTTTCCTCTCAAACCTTTTACCAAAACGATAAAAAAAAAAATCTCAGCTGAAGGGTTGGTATCATCACCTCAAATCAGCAACAAGGGAACAAAGCCAGGAGATGTCAAGTGATCTAATGAGGAAGCTTTTGGCTGAATCACTAAGACCCACTTCTTACTGGGCTTGTGTTACATGTTTTTATTCATGAAACATTTTTCCTAAATATAGTATCAGAAAATACAGGAAGGATATAAAAACATTCATTTCGTCCATCTGAGCGTAAGCCAGACCAGAAGCCGAGTTCTGAGATTTATAATCCTGCCATCACTGAAATAAACTGTCGACAGAATACACACACAAAAAAAATCATAGTTTTCATTATACCACCTCACCTTCAAAGTGCACCCTTTACGATGAGGTGCATTAAAAAGAAGAGAATGCTCCTCTCCTTTTTAAGTACTAAAGCCCAGGAAAAAAACCCATCAAGATTTAGAGGAACCACTGATAAATAAATTATAATTCGGCACTACAATTTTTAGGATGCATGGTTCTTTTATTAAAATCAGCCTTCGAGCACCAAAATGAGAAATCACAGGAAATTAGACCTGTGTTTCTGCTGCACTGCTATGGCTCTGAAAATACAGGGCCCTTGCTGATTTACAACACTGGCACTGTTGATTCCACCAACTGACTACTTACAGGCTTTGCTGCTGGTTTGAAATAGTGCTGAACTTTGGCCAGTGCAGGAGTTTGATTATGGAGGCAATGTCTCCTCATCCTCTTCATTATGTTGATAAAACAGCAGCTAGCACTTCACATTAGGCCGAGCTTCTACTTTAATTACAGGATTTTTACTAAAGCTTGTCTTTTGGTGTCACTTCAGGAAATGTGGAGTCTGCATGTGTAATGCAAAAACAACTAATTGATTCTGTACCACCGTGCCTGCATCACTACTTGCAATAGATTATGGCTCCTGGTATTTAAAGTGTGGAGAAGTAATATAGTGATATCCACTTGCTATGTAAGTAAATATTCGGTATGAAGAAAGGCCTTTTCCTGAATGGTAATGCAAGCATTGAATTAATTTCTTTTATTGTATTAGTTAAAACTTTATAACAAATACACAAAAGTTTGATATGAAGAATATTTAGAAAAATGGCTATCTGTAGATGGTGTCAGATTACTCAAGTTTAAAAACTGAGCCAAATGCTGAATTTAATCAATATGTGATTGTGATGGCAAAGTCAGATTCATGAACATTATTAGAAGCAGACCTGCTAGGAATAAAAAACCCAATTCCCTACTAGGAACAAGCAGTACCTCACATGAATGCTGATCTTTCCAACTTTATCAGAGATAGAAAGAAACACAGCACTGCACTAAATTCTCTCATGGGCCACTGCATTCCTACAAAGTATTAATGAAGGTCACAGGCTACAGAACATTACAAAGAGTCCAGCAATCAGATGATTTCTGTTTTCTTTTCAGGCATCAGCCATTTTCAGGAATTAGTTTTCATTTCCCTCATCAGACCCCCATGGGGTTATCTTGCCTGCTTAAGACATCTGCAGACACACGCACCAATAGTCAAAGAAGTGGTTACAAACTGGCCTCCAGGGTTACAAGTCATCTGATTTTGGATGCCTAATGACACAATTTTGGACGCAATGAATTGTGCCCTAGAAGTGTGTACTGCTGTCCACAGACTATAAGAAGAGACCAGACAAATAACTAGTGCAGGCATCTCCAGTTACAGAACCACAGAATAGTCTGAGTTGGAAGGGACCCACAAGGATCACCGAGTCCAACTCTTACAGGAACGGCCCATACAGGGATCAAACCCACAACACTGGCATTATTAGCACCATGCTCTGACCAGCTGAGCTGATCTCAGGGTCACATGAATCCCACCCTCAGTATCACTGCAGCAACTCAAGCCCAGCAACCTGGATGCACAATTCTCCTACAAAGAGGACCAACATTTTCAGGTATAGGCACAGAACTTCTTTCCCAGTCGTACTGCTTCCAATAGAACACAGTCAAGTGACCTGCCACGGCAAAATACACTTCACAACCAGCAGGCGCCTCCATGTGACAGAGATAAGTGTCTTTCTCCTCTGATGAGAGGGTGTAAATGCCTTGCAGCAAACAGGAACTTGAGCTCCTTTACCCTCTGGTTGAACAGTATAATCTCCTTACTGCTTTACAAGCAGTCCCACATATCAAACCTAGGGTAGCTCTGTCTGTGCTATTGCAGTTCTAAACTTGCTGATGGATTAATTCAGCCACCCTTCCCCACTCCATGGGGGATCACTATCACCTCAGCCAACATTTCTAGTATGAAAAACCAATCTATTCCAGAGAATTACTGATCTAAGCACGCTTTCTACAAATTAACAGTTCTGTTTTCAAAAGTCACCAGCCATACAGATAACAAATGCCCTGATATCGATAGCAGCACTCAGCACCAGACTATAAAAAAGTGAGGTTTAATTCAGTCCTCCCTTTCCTAAGTGTGACCCCGGTCTGCCCAGCTACCACCCTGAGTAAAGCTGCAATTGTCCAAGAAGCCTTCTGCAAAATTATTTGTTTGAAGAGAGGTATTAATAAGTGGCCATTAAAAAACTAAGAGAAGCAAAACAACCCCCCCCCCCCAAAAAAAAAAAAAAAACAGGAAAAAAAAA
>VXAZ01002100.1:193320-362528 GCA_013399875.1 Gymnorhina tibicen | reverse complement strand
AAAAAAAAGCCTGGATGTATTTTTGCAAAATTCTGGGGTGAAAAAAAAATTAAAAATAATTAAAAGGTGAAAGGCAGCACTTCACTTCTCCTCACCCCTGCAGCTTGTCCCCTGCTTCAGTAGGCTCAGTGGAGGCTGCTGCATCACCAGCATGCAGCATGCTGGATCATCACTTGAATGGGAGCCAGCCAGCCATGGCAAGGATAGACTCATGGGCACTAAGCAGAAAAAAAAGTCAATTTTGAGGTAATTACATGTTGAATGCCCTTCTTAACCCGCAGCTGTTGGGGGCATTCAGCACATATGGTTAAGGTTGATGAAATTTTTAAAGTCACTGAAATTTATAAGGTTACCTTGGCAGGTCACCCAGCTTGAATTTTTTTCTTGCTAGTGTACAAAAACAGCAGAGAGTGAGAGCACACTGTTTACTGATTGTAGAAGGGAATGCAGTCATGCTGCGTCAGGAACTGCTCAAGGACCAAAACTGAACCAAAACTCCTCAGTGCTCCAGGGAAAATGACTGAGGGAGAAGACAGACAGGAATAATTATTCATTGCTTCCTATAAAGCACCTTATCGCTGTCTTGGCTCTCTCCATCCCTTTCCCCCAACCTCAAAAGAGAGGGAAGCACTAATAAAGAAAGATGTTACTTCCCTTTGTGGTTGCTGCATGCCTTTGGATGTGGGTACCTCCTGCAGTGAGTCGGGGAACTTCTTATAGCACTCAGACTAATTTTTAGCTCAGTGAGGAATTTTAGCAATATTTTTGGAAGGAAAAATCCTCAAGAAAGATCACTTTTCTTTTTTTTTTCAAAGAAACACATTCACAGGAAGGGATTGGCTCACAGAGTCATGGCCACTTGCCATTCCCCTTAGATTTTTGTCACATATTTTATGATACCAGGTGTGTGTCTTCAAACATAGCTGAAGTAAGTAGCCTTAGAAAGATGTTATTACTTAGAATAGACTGAAATCAGTTGGAGTTCTTATTTCTAGTCAGCTCTTTGGACCATTCCCCACCGTCACAGAACTGAACCCTTGTCTCTTTGAGGAGGCAGGCACTGAAGAGCTGTCAAGACTAAATAAGGCTTTTGGCCTTGGATGCTGCCAGGAGAATTCCCCCCTTACTTACCAATCCCTCTTCTGCTATTCTCTGTTAATAGAGGGGCCTCAGCCACAGCCTCCAATTAAAGTAGCCATGACCCTGCTCCAAAAAGTTCACTCGCAAAAGAGAAAATATATTCTACAAATTTTCTTGCTTTTTATTTTGAGTCAGTCTTTAAAGCTGTGTCTGTCATTTGTCTACAAACAGGTCTGACAAACAGACCCGTACAACATTATATGAGGCAGTAAGACATTAGCTGAACCGTGCACAAAGTGAGAAGTCATCTGATTTGGAGGATCTGAAATGATCTTTCCCAACAAAAAGATGAGGCTTCTTTTAATTCATCACTCTGTAGGAAGGCTCCAGTGTTCAGCCCTGTACAATGCAAGTTCAGTATTACAGAGTATTTCCATGCAAATCACTGTGGAATTGCGTTGGCATTTTCAGAGAACTAACCATGATAAATGTGTTGCAAGCCTCTTTACAGTTTTTTAATGAGTAAAAATGTAGATCTGGCGGATTCATAGAAGCAGCAAGCTTTAGACATCCAAAGTTTGTGTTAAAAGAAATTGTAGCAGTAGGACAACCTTACTGAGTCCTTGCTACTAACACTCCTTCATGACCTGATACAAGATGATGTAAATAGACCTGCTCTTTGGAAATCTTACACTTTTCGTATAGAAATTAGTTGCAAACCCTTGATTAAGTATAGTTGTGAAGTACAAAGGTGTAAAGTGAAAACCAGCAATTTGCACTTAGAAGATCGGGTCAAAGTATGTGAAAATCATCTCTAGAAGCCAGGATTATTGCAGGAGTTCAAGGCAAAAAGAGGCTATGCATATGCATGGCACTGATACTGAGGAGTATTTGGTGAAGACTCAAACACATCCATCTCTATATGCAGCTGGTCCAGTGAAGAGTTACATGGCATTGCAGACACTTAAAACAGCCACATACTGGCCAGGTGCCTGGTAAAATTGATAAGTGAAGTACAGTTAAACTGATATGTATGCATACTGTAATCTCAATTATCTACGTATTTTGGTATAACATAGAACTTGAAAGAATTAAGTGATGCTTTAAACAAGGCAAGTGAAAAATTACCCATGTAATTTTTCCTTTTGGAAAACCAGACTAATTTGCAATGCTGATCAGTCTTGCAACAGAGGAAGAACAACAGCTAGCCATAATGGGCAAAGGCAGTCAAGTGTCTCAGCCTTTTGAAGGGATGTAAAAAGATCTTCAACTTTAGGAACAGAGACTGAGTTACAAATTCTGCACATGGAAAACTTTCTGCTAGATAGATGTAGGTCATGTCTATGAGCTGAGTCCCCAAGCATTAACCAGAAAGTGAAGAGGAATCACCTTATGTTAATATTTTCTATGTAAAGATCATTACAAGCCACTCGCCCTATACCCTGACTATCAAGAAAGCAGGCTAACATAAGTAATTTTGAAAAGCAAGCCAGATTTCAGATGTATAACCTGGATGATGGTGATTAACCACTCTGGTGATTCTGCTGTAGGTTGCTTTATTGCTGGTCTGTACTCTTGAGGAAGAAGGCAACAGCAAGTCACTGCTGGGACAGAAGTCACAGTGGTTTTGAGAGACTTGCCCAGGTAAAGTCCATTTAAAGCCCTTTCTTCCAAAACAGCTACAAGAGCTGTGTACTAGAGTACTTTAGATTACTACCCAAGAGTAATGATGGTGCTCACCAACCATGTGCCTTCACACAACATCCTAGTACACTCTGTGAGGTCCAAATCAGACTGCACAATACAAATAGCCTAGCTGGGGCTACTGGAAATATTTAGAGAGTAGATTACCACTGAGGTGTTGCTATTACTACACATAACTAAGAGTACCTAAAAATCCAACCAACTACAGAGTCAAGCTTAATTCAAGTGAATCAATAGGGTTTCCTGACTCAAATGCTACAAATAGTCATGAGGGACCAGCTCCAGCCTCTAAAGCCAGTAGAAGTCTCATGACTGGAAGAACTAGTTGACAGGCTCATTGCTACAACCTCTCCAAAAGGATTTTTGGAGATCTACACTGTCGTGTTTTGCTGCTGGAAGAATCTCTGATGAAAAAGGAAGAAGACGCCTCATAAGTGACTGGGGCAATAGGATTGGAAAAAGTTGGCCAAGGATTTTGTCTGAGAGGGATCACGTCAAAAATATCAAAGACAGAACTGACAGAAACTGGAAAGTCAGAATTTCATTCAGACAAATGGAGCCTAGAGACTAATGGAGCAGGCAAGCTTCATGGTTCAAACTTCTGTGACTTCTGCAGTGCCATCACTCAGTGCTGAGATACTGTGCTCACTTGGCCCAAATGCTGTGCCCACGGAAAAGCTGGACTACAGTGAGTACTGCCTTCTGCCAAAGAAACAGTTAACACCAAAGTGCACACAGTTTTAGCTTAAGTTCTCCTGCTGTCTAGAGGAGCTAATTGCAATCACAGGCTTCTTCCTTTCCCAAAGCACTAGCAATAGGTAATGGAAACATTTGTCATAATTATCCTTTCTGAAGACGCTCAAATCAAATAAAATCATCACAACACTGGCTGTCTTGAAAAGGTATCACGATGATCTAGTTATATAGAGAGTAAGATGAAGTATTGCCCACACTCACAATATAGTTATATTCACTAATCACACTGGGACACCACCAGCACCTTCTCCTTTGAGGAACTGGGCAGAAGGAAACCACAGGAGAGAGGCAGGGTGAAAACCCCTCCCTGCAGCGATCTTATGTAGGGGCGCTATATTTGTGTCCTGTATGAGGCACTTCAGCAGACCCATATGTTGTTACTATTCCTTTAACCATCCTTTAAGTGTTCAAACTTCACTGCTAGTGTGGGAAGTGTGTGACAGATACACAGTTAGTATTTCCAATAATGATACAAATGAATGACATTCTATTCCAACAGTTTAGACAACGGTAATAAAAATAAAAAAGCACACTAAAAAAGAAAGGGGAATGTGTGTGTCAAATAAACTACCTGTAGCTTGAAAGATGGAGGGATAATTTAAAGTGTGCTATTAGAGTAGCAGCATTGAAATGAATGTCAGGCAAGTTTGAGGCTAACATGCTCATTATTCCTTTGATCTCAATGTTTCACAGTATTTAGCACGTGATGGAGAGCTTTCACTTATTTATGGTAAGAAAAGTAGAGTACAAATTATTAATAGCTCATCACATTCACTAAGTGTTAAAAAGTAGCAGTGCAATGGCTGCTTAGAAAGCTCTCATTTAGGAGGTTTTAAAGAAAGTTCCACACAGAGCCCAAGCTAATAAAATACCTTTGAAAGATAATACAGCTTAGTGGTGCCACTTCAGGGCAATCTCTTAGAAACATTCCAGGGATGCAGAAAGAACTAAGGTAGCATCCCAGCCAGTGCTCTGCCATTTCAGTGGCTTTCAATAGCATCCCACATTTCCAACCCACCACATACGAGTTCTTAAACTTGATTCCCAAGACAAACCACCCAGAGGAATGATTGATCTGCTTTTGCTGAACCAGAGTACGAACCTTCAAGTAGCCTGAAAACTAGCAAAACTACAAAAGATGTGAGGCTGGCAGAAAGAAGGCACCAACTGGGAAATAAAAAACAAACAAAACCAATCCAACAAAAAACCACCCCAAAACCAAAGCAAAGGTATGTATCTCTGTAAGATACATATCCTATGAGTTCCCTGGGAAGCCTAAAAACTGGAGTAAAAACACACCTGTATTTCCTCTACTGCTGCCCAGAGGGGCAAATTCCACAACTGTAAGTCTCAAGAATCAGGCCAGCACCATCCATCTGTGTGCCATCCTGAAGGGCTGATTAGACAACGTATTAGGTTAGGAATTGCATGTGAGTTCTGGTGGAGATACTTCAGTCAGTCATTCACTGCACCTCCCAAATGTAAACTATTCCTGACAGCTGTTTGTCCAATCAATTCCTAAAGAGTTCTACAAGCTCCATCTCTTTCTTCATTATCCCTACTGTTGAAAAGCTTTCCTAGCATAACCTGCAGCTGGTACAAAACACCAATTTCTTCCCCAGAACAGAGACTAAGCTTGCTGAAAACCTCCACATGTGCACTTAGATATCTGTGTTTTCTTGTATTTTTAGAAGCACACCTACTGCTAAGCTTCTGTAAACTAAAATGAGCAATAAGTAACCATGACTTATATTTTAAGACTCTCTAAATAACAACTCGGACTGCCAAAGAACCTCAAGTCACACTTTAACTAAATGTATAGAAAAATCACTTCATCCACGAGCAATAAGCAGACACCACTGAGATAAAAAGCACCATCTGCTTAGCAGAGCTCCATGACACTACACAAGAGTTTATGACAAAAAGTGAAATGCCAGGAGGAAAGCAAACTGGTTTTTAAAAGTTCTGTATCTATTAATCAATAGCTCTTCTCCCACTATGTAATTCTAGTAACACCTGCTCTCCTCAGTGTCTAGCATCTCCTTTTTTTTCTCCTTTTAGTTCTGCCTAGCCAACAGATTTATGGCAGTGTGTGGTGTCCCACCCTGAAGCAGAAGGGAGTACCCAAGATTCATAGATACCCATGGTGGAAAAGGAATGACAAAACTCAGAGGGTCCATGAAAANGGGAAGGGAAGGGAAGGGAAGGGAAGGGAAGGGAAGGGAAGGGGTCAATCACCAGTCCTGGCTCATGTTGACCTGGCTGATGGGCTCTCCAGGGTCTTGGGGACAAGCACCTGGGCTTTGTGGGGGTACATTTTTATGGATATTTCCCCACCACATCCTGTTCTTTCTACAGTGTGTTATTACCAACAATCCTTGGTTGGCTCCATGACTATCTGGCTGTTGGTGTTTGAGATATACACAGCAGCCCCTTATCTTCTAGGCTTCTGCACAGTGAAGGCTCCAGCTTTAGCCAGCATATCATCAACAGAATTGCTAATTAAATTGCAAGATCAGATTGAAATCTCTCTATTCCAATATAATGAAGTACATAACCTTTGGAACCTGACAAAACTGAGCTGAAAGCAATGGAAAAATGAACCACTTTATTTCTCAAATTTTATTTTTCTACTTCCCTTTTTCAGTGGATGAAGCTGATCTTGTGAAATCTGTGTGAGTTTTAGTATCAGTTTCAGAAGAATTGATGGCATGGGTCACGAAGGCTGCAGTCTTCAGCAGAACTTGGCAAAAGCATGCAAACAAAAAATTTATATCGGGGCTTGGCTTCAGTTTAGTTTCAGAAAGCTGAACTGAACCACCTTTGGTTTGACCAAACATAAAGTTGTAGCACTAAAATTAGGATAATCAATTCAGCATGTACATATGTTATTCTATATACATCTGGCAATTTCTCTTAGAAGGATGAAAACAAAATTGTGTAAGACACTTTCACAGAAATTAGCAGTCATACTGGAAAGACATACTGGTTCACACATACCCATAATTGAAAGAGCTACATCAGTACAGAAATCTGTCCTTAGATTACAGTGTGTAAGATGTTTTTTCAGTACTCCACATGAATGATGCTTCATAGTTCTTAAAACAAAGCACAGTTCTAGCAGGAAAGATTGAGGAAAAATCATATAGTGATTCCACACCACAGTGGTTAAGGCCACTGTTGCAAAATCAAATCCTTTCCCTGTCTAATTCAGAGTAAGGACATAACCTAAATCTTCTCCATCCTCTTCCTGTTCATAATTGTCATTCTAGGGCAGCTCACCACATCCTTCCTGCTGAAATTGCCTTATTTTATAAGACCAATTGAGAGCTTGTATATGCAGAAGGGAGATTGACCTTTAGGCAAATGGACTATTCATTTAGAGTTTGCAAGGGTCAAATTGCTACACCAAGGAATTTAATGTGCAGTGAAAGAGTCTGACCAGTCTCCCACTGTGTGGAAGACCAGAGGCAGGAAGACCTGACTAATGAATTCATGCACTTACATGGTGAGGACATTGGGTACCATGTTATCACACATATCATGGACTGCTTCTCCTGCTTTGGTCTAAACAGTTTGTTTCACTAAGGTATTATTGGAACTGCTATTTTCACTTGAAAATAGCCATTTTTGATGAGCAAACATTTTCTTATAAATCACTTTGCAGCATATTCTCAGTCTTGTTTTAGATGGATACCTGTCACAATCTGAACAGCCATTACAGCCTCAGACATTTTCCCATCTAAATGCTAACTAGAGGTGATACTGCCTACTTAGAAAAGTCACATGAAGTCATAGCCCACATTACTATAACAGCAATAAAAGGGCAAGAAAATGAGGAGCTGTGCTATTAAACATGATGAAAATAATAAATGTTGTAGCGTTTGCAAATGGGCTGGGGAGTATTTTGAAGTGCAAGCATTTTTCTTCCCAGTCTAGAACAGAGCTTGGTAATGAGGAGCAAGGTGCCAGAAGCAGACACATTGCACTGAGACACACTGGAATTGGTGGGTCTTTCCAGCCTGCTTACTGCAGATTAGGCAAAGAGAGTAATGAACTCTCTGCAGTGCACTCGGGCTGAAAAAACTACCACCTACTAGAGGACAAGGCAGATTTCAAGGAGAGACTGGCACTTTACAAGGAAGATACTGGGATTTTGCTATACCAATAACTTTTATAGGAACGGCTGAAAGTGGGTATCAAGGTCTTTTATAGTCAGGCAATAAAAAACCAGAACTATGTGAGAAAATCTTCCACTGTAGCTGAAAAATGTATCTGAAGCCAGGCAGGAAAAATCTAACCTTTTAAAAACAGAATAAAAAAGTGGCTATTTTCTTCTTGGGGATTTATACATATTTTTAACTTTTGTTAAAGAGAAGGAAGAAGCCCTCTCAATTTTCATACTCTCCTTGTTCAGGTGCATCCTTGTGGTTCAGATTCATCCTCCTACAACAGACTGCTTCCCGGTATCCAGCATCAGGTTGATCAAGTATTGTTTACACCCTGGCTTTGCTGTGTGTTACTCTGAGCTAACCCACCCAGGTCCCACCTATCTATCTGCTGGCCTCAATTCTGCCCCTTCAGCCCTTCCTCAAAGCAGGAGATGGAACCTCTTTACATATACTCAGGATAATCCCACATTAATGGGAGCTCTGGTAGGCGGGGTGTTTTCCTCCCTTCTCCCATTTTTAAAATGTGCAATGATAAAGATTAGAAATAATGAGTCTCTGAAGGACGGGAGACATAAGTCTTCTCTGACAACCTGCTCTTATGCTTTCCCAGTAGGGATCGCATCTCGAGCAGACAGAGTATCTCCAGCAGAGGCAGTTCGCCCCCTGGCTGGAGGAAAAGAATATGCAACACGCAAAATAAAGGCCAGTCTATATGCCAGATTTTTATCCGTTTAAATAACATTGGGGAAAAAAACCCCAACAACCTAAAAACATTTAGCTGCAATGGTGCAAGATTCTGTGCAGACCACCCCTAACTTTGATAAAGTCAAGAAAGGAGGAGAGGAGCAGTCACTTGCACTGAAAACAACCATCAGCTAGTACTCTCTCTACTGTTCCCTACAGTTACTTTCAACTAATTTACTCAGAAACCATAATCACCCATTTTGTCATGGCAGACATTAATTAGCTACAACGTTTACAGAATTATAGCAGTCAGTCAAGTATCTCAATTTTGACAAGAAATGCAGCCTAGGTAAAGCCAACTGATGCAAGCCATTGGATTTCCTCCAGAAGCAAGTCAAAGGCTGTGAAATAAACTCCAGGAAGATCCACAAATGAATACAACCCCCAGCACAAGGAGTGAAGCCTGCATTGCTGACACTGCTCTCAGCTGCAGCACACTCCATTATTAAAGAAAACAAAGCCACTGTGAGCCCTAATTTCCCTCCAAGAAAAGGAACATGGGAGAGTGAGATTGACACAAGCAGCTCTGAGTAATTAAGTCTTAGCATACTCTAGAGTGCTGTAATTCAGATGCCATAACTTTGAAACACTGGGACTTCAGCAGACGAATAGACAATTCAGTTTGTACAGCACTTTAATTTGCTATCATGCAATGACTGGTTTATTCTAGAGTCAAGTTTTTATGATTATAGTTTCTGGCTTCTCAGTCTTCACTCCCTTTCAGTACATATATGCTCTCTGTTTTCCTGTTAGCTACATAAGTTTTCAAGAAAATTGCATTGTTATTCCATATGCTTTAGTTTCTTTCTAACATGACAGTTTTCTTTGTTCCTTCTTCAGTAGATTTGCTGAACAGTGGCTTTATAGTCCCCCTCTCAATAATTGTTCACATTAATGGAACTCCCCACTCCTAAGGTCATTCGTACACCCTGGTCATGTCCTTTTTTCCACTCTGGCTTCGTCATTGTTGCAAACTTGCTTATTGGGTACAAAACCAAAGCCTTTTTTGGCTTTCTATAGGGGCAGGGCTATACAAGCAGATAATATGAGGCAGTGTGTTTCAAGACTGCAGAGGTTTGAATATGTCACTCTAAAATTTAAGAACCATCTTGCCTCGTGGCATCTTTGGACCCCCTCACCTCAACCCCTTTAGTTACTTTAGCTGAAAGAAGCTTCACTTCCTATTAGCTTTGATCCACTTCATAACAAATCAGAATTAATGCAGGCTAAGGAAGCCAGAAAAAATTAGAAATGAATTTCCAGCATCCCGACATAAAGCCTCTAGGGAACTTAGTTGGCTTGGTCTCCAAGTCTGCTACAAGCTGCTAAGACTTCAGTGGACAAAATGTTGTGACCGTAACTAAAAGGAAACAACTGAAAGAACTCAAATACCCTGATGTGATATTAGGTTTAAACAAGGACATAGACATTAGGAAAGGATTTGATTTGTGGTAAACATGAAAAGAAATAAAACCAAGTGTGTGTGTTGCTATTTCACGACCCACTGTACAAACACTGCTGTAGGCACTGTGGGTTTTATTGCTCATTAGTAAATAATCAAGTTTAAAATAAGATGGTTGGGAAACTGCTGATTGATGAGGAATAAAATAACATGACATAAACATCTGTCTCCCAGTGTAATATGTGTTAGTAGAGGAAGACATTGCTAAGGCACTTGAATGCTCAATGCACTGATGAGATAGTGATTACATTGGGAACAGTGTAATGCAACTACAGCTGCCATTCCCTTTCCCACACGGGGAATGTTACAGAAATGTGGGTCTGGATTGTTTACTTCCAAAGTGTCTTGAATCCCCTAAGACTTCCACAGGGCACAAACTTTCTTTCCACATAAAACTCTGCTCCCAAGCAACGAAGTTCTTAGACTCTTGCTTGCAGCATGAATCCCTCCTTTACTGGAAAACACTTTCCCAGTTACAGACAGTGACAGTGACATGCCCTCTCACCTCGGGCATATTCAAATCTACTTCGTTAAAAACACAGATAGTTCGGTGCTACAAAGAGCTTTTAAAGCTTAAGCATTTAAGAAAAGTCCCACACAGGTATCCCTACTTCATTAAAAAACCTTCCTGGCAGAGAAGGAGCAACACACAGACTCTTCCACTAAGGCATCTCCTTCAATGGTTTAATCTGTTAGGTTTCACACATACAGAACTAAAATCACTACAAATTTTACTAGTGAATGCAGTAATTTGTTCCATTTCTACTGAACTCAATTTCTGTCCTCCAAAGAGGATAGAAATACAGTTTCTCCCAGGTGCCACCCACACCCTGCTCCTTTGGCCTACCTTCACACTGAGAAGAAAGGCTGCATTTGCAATGACCATCTCTCTGTATTATTAAACCCATAATAATCACACACAAATACAAAACAGCCTCTTTTCCCAATTAAACATTAAAATAGTGAGCAAGTATCTAGCACTGCCAAACAGCCTGCTCAGAGGTCAAACAGTATTTTGGGTTTTCCATACTTGGAGAAATAAATATGAATAAAACTACGAATCTGTATAAATACATGCCGCAAGAGATGCAAATAATTTTCAAGATGTCAGCATTTACCTCAGATTATAATACACTTATTCAGATTTTAATAGGCTGACTTCAGCCTATTTCAGAATTATGAGCAAAAAGATACAGATTTTGTATTTAAAGAATCTATCTGCTTTCCCTGGCCACACCACTAAAAGATAAACTCTTTATTTATGCAAAAGTTAGAGAAAAAATACCAGTTATTATAAAAAATATTAAAATTTGGCTTAAAAAGAACCACCTTGATTTTGATTTTATATTTTATTTAAAGAATCAGTAAGGGGATGAAACGAGCATTATTTTCAGAATACAGAGTAAAATGTCATACCACACAATACTCCACCTGAAAAACAAATGCACACATGGTGAAAACTCTCTTAAAAGACTATAAATTAACTGCTGACAGATAATAAGTGAAAACATTATGAAACAAGGATAAATAAAGAAAAGTTCAGAATGGTACCTATGTCTTGGATTTATGTAACATCCTCATCAACAACTTAAAAACAGTAAACAACACACTAAGCTTTAAATTGACATATTAAACAGGGAGTAGGAAGCAGCTAGATCAGGAAGACTGAAAAGAACGGGCAGAAAACAGTACCTAGGCAGAACACGAAGAGATAAACATCTGTGACAAATATGCATGACTGGTATACCAAAAGAGACAGAGACCACAAACCCGGGAATGAAAGCAGAGACAGGCAGAGAACAGCAAACTAAGATTAATTTGCTATGCAACACAGCTGTAGTAAAGGCACAGCAAGGCTGCCAGCTTGCACAGACTGAGCAAACACTGTGAAGCCTGCAGCCAAACCCATGTCTGGTAGACCACCACCACAAATGGCTGCACCTTCCCCACGTCTGCTTCCCTTCTGGAAGCACCCCCAACACAACCGTGGGTTGCAGTGTTCGTCACGCACACAGTAAGCTTGAGGTGCACGCACTGACACGAGCACTGCATCACATTCCTGGGGTCTGCATTAGGTGTGGTGGCCTAAGGGGGCTTAAAGGACAGTTTCCTCTCAGGAGGTTTGGTACCATATTTCTCGTGGAGATGTCCAGCCAAGGAGATGAAGCTATACCTAATCTAAAGTAATGCTCCCAAAAGATATATATTGAAGATAGGATGAGCAATATGGCATGTAATCAGAGCTGATGAAAACACCTCCAATTACATAATTTAAATTACTTAGGAATATTTGCTTGGAAGTAATGTTGCATAAAGAGAGGAATTGAAGAGATGACTTGAAAAGTTTCTTTTTCAGTTTTCATCAGTCAATAGGCAAAACATTTCTCAAGCTGACTGGGACCTCCGCTGCAGCCAAGAACATCTGCAATAAATACGTAAATCCCTTGTAACTATGCTGTAGAAAATTAAACTAAAAGATCCCACTAATTACAAATGATAAAATACTCAGGCAGCTAAAATGTAGAGTGTGTTTTTATCAAATAAAAGAGTTGCTAGCTATACTTTCTCTGTACAAGCTGAGACTTAAAATGGAGTCCGTTCATCAAGACTTTGGGAAGCTGAACCTCTTGTCACTTGAAAGAAAAACCACAAAAGAGTTTTCAAGAGCCACATAAGGGAAATTCCTCCTACTCCTACTGAAACTGTAGAAGTTCTTCCCTCAGCTTTCCCACTGGTTGGTTTCCTAAACTTTTAACTTTTTTTACATATATGCAGAAGGTTTGTCTACATTTGCTAGAAGTGTAGTATTTTGTGGAGCCAAAAGACTTAGAAGATCTTGGCCACACTAGATAAGAGTTTTGCAATGGTCACATCCTATGCTCGAATGACTCCTTCCTTTCACCATTCACTGTGTTCACACTTTATATTGCTGCATTTTGTTGTTATAGTTATGTATATATATATATATATACACATATATGTCCTACTTTTAATATCGTGTGAATTACATATCTTTTTCTCCTGTTCCACACCTTATGCAAACATTTTTGTCTATTTTGAGATTATCTTCTCAAGGTCAGTTTCCCAGCTTCTCCTGTTGCCAGTCAGCCCAGAATACACTTATTCACAATGTCTAACTTTGAGCATGATAATCATCCCACTGTATCATAATTTCCATAATGAAGTCAGAGTAAAAACTCTCTCACCAGCTGCCTCAAAATTTAGAGATGTGGAAGGTCTCAAATCAACTGCCCAAGTACCTAAATTGATTACCACTCTCTTTAAAGGTCTGTATTCACTAAAGCAAAACTACTGAAATCTTAGGAACCCTATTGTCAGCATCCTTCCCTTTTGAGATTTCCATTTCCCCCCAGTGAATAAAGTCAAACCAGCAGACACTGAGCAGAGTTCTACTGTTAGTGGTGGTTGTGCATATGCTCTGTATTAATAGTCAGTTGCCCTGAGGAATTAGCCATCTATATTCATGAACCAAATGAAATCGTATTCATTGAGCAGCTGAAGACAGCACAATTGAAGAACAGGTCAGTTCTTGTATTTAGGACTAAATCTTTGCTTTCTGTTGCAGATGAAGGATATTCTCTATGGGTCCAATAGTATTCCACCCAGACCCCTTTCTCCTTTCACCAATGCTTCAGTCTTCTTCTCCGTAACTGGGATTTTAACTAGAGTGACTAGGTTGAAGTATGGTTCATGGTGACACACGAGAGTACAATGAGAACTGATTTAGGGAGCACTAGTCAGGCAAGATGCAAATAGCAGGTACCTTTGGAACCTATATTAGATGCCTTTCATATCTTAAATGGTATCTTAAAGGCAGCCTAGTGTATCGTGATTGTGGTATCAATAAGGGGTTCGGCAGTTGGCCTCCTCCCAGCTGAAAGATTCAACGTCCATTCATAGATCCATTTGAATTCAGTGAGGTGTTCACGACACAATCAAGGAGCAAAATAAAACTGAACATGCACAGAACTGACCTGAAAATAATAAAGAAAGGAAACAGCACTGTATGGTCAGGTGCTAAGTACAGTCTTTCATTAATTCTCTTTTTAAGGTGTTTACTTCCATTTTTATCTCTGCACTACGTCTTTTCCCCCTTTTCAGTGACTCTACTGTGACACACATGAAACAGCTCCTACTGTGAAAGGGGTTCAAGACTTACCTTCCCTTTACTCTGAATGTTCACTTCATGAAATAACCTTGAAACCAATTGGAGAGACCAACCAAAGGCGGAACAAGAACAGATATGTCATTTCCAGCACGCAGAGATACAGTCATCAGATGTCAGTCATGCATGCAGCAGCCTTGACAGAGGCTACATCTGAATGTATTCATGAATACATGCACCAACTGGCCCAAAAGATTTCCTTGGTCTGGGTAAGCTCTAGGACTTGGTCTTTGTCTGGCTCCTCTGGTTATCTCTTGTGAGCAGGATTCCATCTATGATTACTTTGCAAAAAATGAATCCATACCTTATTTTCAGGACCTTTTCTGCCCTCCCTTTCCCTCTACCCAATAATTCAGATGAACACACTTTCCTTCTTGAATGTGAACACCTTTGTCTCTCTTGACTGAAAGTATAACACCTGCAGTGTCCTATAAAGTTCATTGTACACAGACAGACCTGGTGCAGGAAGCTGAAACATACATCACTCTTTCCCACTTCCCTGGCCGCTTGGGAGCATTTTACTGACAGATGTGAGCTCCTTCTGTATCTCCAGGGCATGGTGGGGATTGCTCCCACCTTCTGGCCAGGACAGTATTCTCCTCTTTACCCCTTTTACACAACCCTGCCACGGGAAGACCTGCTCCAGTTTCACTCTCTGTTGCTCAGATCTTCTGAGCATTCTCTGCAAGTCTGAAGCACTCATATTCTCAGACATGAGTTCTCTTGTTCTGCAACTAGATACTTACTCTGCTCCCAAGCCCCTACTTTGTGTATCCTAACTTGCTCGCTGCTTAGTCATCATTAACATCTTCATGCTTAACATCTCCTCAGCATTCCTCATCTACCAGTACATGTGGTAGAACCAGCAGGGAATTCACACAGACCAAGGCATTCTGTGAAAAAGTCGTTTCCAGAATGCGAGACTTTTGCACAGCTGGTATCTCAGTGGTCATGGTTATAAATGCACAGAGCGTGCAAGATGGTACAAAATAATATCTGTGGCATTACTTCAGGAAATACCAAAGCCTTCTCTGTTCCCTCAGCCCACGGAAGCACTGTGTTCTATTTCCACATCACACTTTTTTCTACATCTCTGGAGACAACATAGTCCCTTTTTTTTTTCCTTTCAAGGTCTCAGCCCAGCATCATACACATGCTAATACAGAAATTAAACATTTGTTGAGTAGTTTCACATAAGTTTGGAAAGCAAGAAAATAAAGTAACTAGACTTACCCCAAGGAAATTGATATTAGAACTGTTTTCAACCTTGGCACTGAAGTTTTAAACAAAAGAAAGTACAAGTAAGTCCCCCAGCAATGACTGTGCCTGCCAGGTAGGTAGGGAATATACCTTTCCACTCTGGATCTAACACACTTCACTCTCATTTACAATTTCCCATTTGATATTTAGATAACTTTATAACATTATTCATTATTAAGGCTGGATTCAAGTCAGTAACCTTCAGATGGGAAGTTACATATCCCATTCGTTACTCAGTTCTCCAGATAAGTGCTTCTGCCTCAAACTCATGCATCAGCTTTGATGACAGAGAAACAGTGTTCACTGAAGTGTTGCTAATGCATTCCTGAGTCTGGCTAATTACACACAATCAACTGATTCTCAAACATCAGGATGCTGAATATTGCCTTAAATCACTACCACTTGATGGGAAACTTTCTATTGCCTGAAGAGGTGAAAACAGTTGAGTTAGTAATGAAAATCAGATCCAGCGTTCTGAGACCAATCTCTTGAAGGCAGCTACATAGAAATGAAGACCTTTAACACTCCTCCCACTGCACAGAAAATAACTGCAGCTAGTGTTTTTTCTTTACTACAAAATTGAATACATACAAGCCTTTAAAAAAACCCACACAAACTATTTATATGTGTTCACATACATGTGAAAGATTATTGTTAAAATTCTAACCTGACTAAATTTGTATGACAATACACTGCCTGGAAAACAACAGTCCTAGCTCTTTATCCAAGGAACATGATTCCACACAAAATTCCACATGCACTATGGAACAGAATCAGCCTTCTGCGGATAATCCATCAGGACCATAATCTAAAATCAGCTGCTACCTTCACTCTGGACCAACTAATTTCATTTTCATTTAGAGTTCTCTGCTTGATGTATGAATTAGCTAAAATATTGCTGGTCAAGGCACCCTGAAACACCAGCATAACTAACAGATGAATCCTGTTGTGGGAGACTGTTCCTGTGTTTGTAAATCCCTGTAGGTGTGCAATAGCTACAGAAATAGCAAGATGACAAGGCTAAGGAATACAGCAGCTAGTAAAATACACCAAGATGAAACGATTGATACAATAAATCCTACAACAGACTGTACCATCAACACTGCTTTGTTTCCCAGGCTAAAAGTAAAATTTAATTAGGTGCTACAAATCTAGATAACTAGCAGTTGACCTGTATCTGTCAATATGGTCTAATGCTGAAAAACATGGAAAGGATTCATGTACAGGGAGCGAGGCATGCCAGGGTTTGATCACCCTCCCTCTAGGCACACACCTGTCCGTGCCCTGTCACCCAAGCCACATCAGTGCCATCCCCTGCTTTGCCACCAGGCTCTTGGTTGTGCTCCTCATCAAGGGGTTTAGGCACCTACAGAGGGACTTCTGAGTAGGTCAGCTACCTATGCCTGAGTCAGGTCTTCAAAATACCCACATCTCCGTTCTATGCTGTTAACACAAAATACCGTTTGATACTCGGCGTTGTACCCCAGAATCTTTTAGGGGTGAGTAACCTGACCAGTGTTCTTCAGAGTTATGACTGTTCACTCATTTGTACTCAACCTTTAATAAGGCATTATTTTGAAACATTTCATTTCATAACCAAAAAAAGGAGGGAGGACAAAGATCCCCTAAACCCAAACAAGCCAATTTCCCATCAGTTTGGACATCCTTAGACTAAAATCAAGATTGCACCATTTATGTGTTTATGAAGAACAAGGTTTCTATAAGACTCCTGGAGAGGATGAAGGAGGATTTTTCAACGGTTCAAAGCAGACAATTAAACCTGAAAAGGGTTAGAATTTAAGATACAGCCTGAACTGCAGCATGTGGGTTCCTTAGTTCAGGGCACTGTTTTGCAGTGTGGATCTCCTGCGTGTGTAACTCTCCCAAACACCTGCTAAAACAGAAGTCAGGCACCAAGGTCACAGGTATGGATGCAGGTCTAGGGAAACACAGTACCCCCAGGAACAAAGGCTTTACAGTTACAACGCAAATACACATCATCATCCGTGCGTGTGCAGGACTTCCAAGTATTTTTCCTGACTCTCCTGAAATCAAACAGGAATACAGCACTGGCTACCATTCCTGTATGAAGCAGAGATGCCCCCTTGGAAAACAGGCATCTATATATTGACAAGCTGTCATCTCTGATGAAGTCAGGAGTAAAGCGCTCTTAAATCAACCTTGGACGGTAAAACTTTTACCGGTAGATTTGCATTGCTGTAACTGGAAATGGATCTGCAGCTTTCTATATTAAAGGCCAAATTCTTCTACTCCTTTGTTCCATTTTTTTATTTTCCCTTCCTTTTTCCTTTCCCTTTTCTCCAAATTAACATTTGGAACACTTGAAAATGCTAATTGAGTTTCACTTCATTCAGACAGGAAATAATGACCTCAAGCTAATAAGACAAGTTAATAGTCCCCTGCAGGTAAATTAACACAAGACCAAATGCTTGAAGACCTTGAGGATCACAACTGTTAAACTTAAGTATGCATTCAAAGCAACTCTGAGCACCTAACAAAGCAGGTCACAGATCATCAGTCAGAGCTGTTGAAAAAAAACCTCTTCAAAGAAACAAGAGAACTGCAGAACACATGAAGGTAACTTCTTTTCAGCATCTACTGTAACACAGCCAACTGAAAGGTGCTTTTAAGTAAATAAATAAAAAAACACAGACTGTATGCTCAATGTGTACGGAAAGGTGTGCTCAATGAAGACATTAACTCATCCCAAAAATCAAACAGATATATTTCAGTAAGCCATCCATCAGAAACAGATAGCTTTCCATCGCAATAACATCATGTTTTCTTTTTGTAATCACTTTATAGGATTCAAAATATGAATTTGATTACAGTACATCCATGGAGATGAAATGCTTACAGAAATCATAATGCTGCTTAAAGTCACAAAACAAACATTTCACAGCCCATAAACTGAAAAGTGCTATAAAAGTGCCCAAAGCATAACAGTCACTCCACAAATCACCTTCATGTCAGAATAGACAAAAATGTATAATCTAAAAACACTCATAGAAAAATATCGTCTCTCTTTAAAATACAGCTGTTGACAAATAAATGGGTAATTTTGACAAACTACTCAAGTTTAAATTCATAGCCCTCTATTAAAATAGCACCAATGCTTTTTAAAGCTAAAATATGTTGCTGGATCATGTAGAAATTAATAAATCAAATAACACTGGTTAAAAAACATAAATAATTATGAGACATCCAGAATCTGCGTGTTCAATATTGTTTCAAAGATACCACTGTATCTTATAATCCTTTAGGATGCTAAATTATCTTGGTGTTTAGAAAGGAGAAAAACTGTTATTTACAATTTTCTATTTTTAATTTGAAGCTTTTTCCTTAATTACTTTTTGTTTCAGCACAACTAGCAGGTGTCAAGAGCATATTTTCTTTGCTTGCACGAGTTCATCTACAGTTAAGACACCAACTCTGAATTGAAAAACCTGAAAGCTCATTTTCCTCTCCCAACACATGAATATAAATTACGTGGTAAGAAGGGGGACCTGGTAAATTGAAAATCTGAAGGACATGCACAGATATTCATGGGTGCCCAACAGTTACAGGTAGGCAGCAGAGAGACCTTTCTGACAGAACATTGTCTCCACTGAAGGACTGCTGCAAGCATAACCCTGACACTTTATCTGCTGGGACACACTGTTGAAGTCTTCGCATTGACAGCTGATTAGACATCCAGAAAACCCAGTCCAACAGTGAATAGAAACAATAACAAAATTTAGTAAATCTGCTGCTTCGAACTGGAAACCTGACATTGACAGAACTACAGTAATAAAGATATAATAAATGCATTCACTATAAATGTGATGTAAAATTCCAGAAAATTCTTTTCTTTTAAAGCACTCTTTTCCATTCAAACATGGAAGGGCACAAATCATGAGAGTAATAATAAGGAAACATGAAATATATCAAACAACATTTTCTATGTAATAAAAATTAAAGAGAATAATTTGACTGGAGCTTGCTAATGATTAAACCACTTGAATTAATGTTCTGCATAAACAGTATGCTGGGTTTGCAAAGCGATGCCTCAAAAATGAGTGTAAAGATTATTTCAATTAGAAAAAACTATATATCAGTGGGTTTTCCTGTTCTTTGCTCTTTCTTCTGGAAATAAATGCAAAATAAGATTAAAAAAGCTCCCCACTTAAAACGTACTTGTTTATTTTATCACTACTGTCATTACATTAGGCTGTCATAAGAGACTTTAAATCTTCTGTTTAAGCCAGTTCACCCTTCTCATTTCTGTGCAATTCCCTGAATGGCTCAGTTCGCTTTTCTAATGATTTTGGGTTTTATCCTTTCTGAACATTACGAAAAGCACGCTCCAAAGAATTTTCTGTATGGTTTTGTCTGTAGTGGTTACGTGCATCATAGCAGCACTTTCCCAAACAACACTGATACTATCTCGTGGTTTCTGAAGGAAGCTTTTCAATCAAAAGGCTGCATCATCCAGGTTCAGGATGGTCCCTGAGGAACCTGAAATGGCTTCCAGAGAGACTTCATGCAACTACACACAGGTCACAGTTACAGTGACTGGCCCAAAGCAAAGAGGAAAAGGTGCTCCGGAAAAGAGCTGATATTTATCCCAACATTTTGCTGCCAGTGCCCCAATCTCACATAAAAAACTGAGCACCTGCGTACATGCAAATGCATCCCACACCATCAGAGCAGCACTGGTACTAGTCAATGCATCATTCCAATCGAAATAGTTCAGCTGCTTTCTCCATAGTCTCATTCTCATTTTCAATACAAAATGGTTCTCCAAAGTCCTGTGCAACACCTCATGGATCTGTTGCCTTCAAACGAAAGAAGAGTTCAGACTTTTACAAGAAGTACTGTGGTGGACACCAGTTGTTAGAACCAATGGGGGATAAAGTTTAACCTGAACAAAGAACAATTAGGTAACTGGACCACAGTTAGAATAATACAGATCAAGCTAACTAGGTGTCTCTGCTACTAAACTAAATGTATGTATTGATTACCTTTCAATTAGTTTAATAAAGTTAACACTTAAGAGTAGGTCTCACTCACCTCACAAGGGAAGCCTCCAATTAGTCTGAGAGACCTAAATCCTTGTGTTTCCCAGATTTTGTGGCATCACCTGAGTGCTACTCTCACTCCTTAAAAATGAATGCCAAAAAGATCTGTGTAATATTCACAGAATGTTATGTTACCACATAGAGCACTTTCTGTAAGTGCCCTTGTACAGATATAGAGCACATTAGAACAACTCAGTTTCATAACTTGTACACATTTCAATTCCAGATGTGGCATTAATTTTTCCATCCTGAGGTATCACAGTTGGAGTTGCTCTGATTTGCTGATTTATACCAAAGAAACACAGGTGCTGCACTGCCTTGTTTAGGCAGAGAGAAGAGAAAATGGTACAGCATTTCCATATGAAGTTTTGAGGAATTATGCATGACTCAACCCAAATTTAATACAGGTTCATATTGTCCTTGTTTAGATGCACATATGTAATAGCCAAATTTAATAACGTCAGAGACCTGCTCACAGAATTTCAATGTTCAGTGGGCTTAGTCAAGTTGAAAAACTCATAAATCTGTGGGAAAATATTAGACATTGTTACAACTAAAATCTTACATGACAATGACTGAAACTAGGTAGTGAAAAAGGCAGTTAATTTTAGTATTTCCTTATGTAGTTTGTCAGTTCATCTTTCACAGTTATAAATATTCATGGGAGAGCAGAAATAAAAAATATGTGAAAAGGATTTTTTGTTTACTAAAAAAAAAAATGCCTTCTTACTGTGAGCTCTCACCTTCTTCCTACTACCAATAGCTTTGGCTACTCACTTTTTAAATTGGCTTTTAAAAATTTCTTTAAGCCTTCTCCTTACATTCTTCTTTGTCTGGAGAAGAATTCAGCATGGAAATTACCAGCTCTTTTGGTTCCTTCTTTAACAGCAAGTGTTCTGTTGTTATGCACATGCATTACTAAATATGACTGCTTTGACGTGAATTTATGAAGACTGACTTCTGTTTTTAGTGCCTGTGTCTCTACCTACATTCTGTCCTTCTGCTCATCTGTTGCCTACTCAAAACTGACTGAGCTTGAGCCAGTTTGTACACTGCTTTATAGTGCATGTCTGACTGAGACCTTTAACTAATATTCTAAGACATTATTCCTTGCAGAACTGAATGAAAATATTCTTGAAAGGAACAGTATTGGTTAAAAACTTATTGTACTGCCATGCAGACAAAACATCCAGGGACCAGACGCACACTGTGCTTTCTCCCACAGGTCTGCAAACACACTTCGCCCAGTAGCTGTGATGGTCCCAACCAGAAGCTGCCAGCAGATTTTGAGAAAGTTTGTGGCTATTGGTAACCTTTGAGATTATAACCCTCACTGGAGCAAGGACTGCAAAGGGAAACCAGCTGGCGCTGGGAGATATTTGGGAAGAGAAGACACGGAACATTCCAGATCCCTTATGTATCATGCTTCATCACTACTTCACCATTTTTCTCATGACTATCTGGTGTCTACCTGCAGCATGAAAGGACACAGGACTTAGAGAAGGCAAATATTCTTCATTTAGCTTGTTTTCAAGTTGGCCAACTGAAGACCAAGTAGACAGCACTTATTTTTTTTAATATACATAGAGTTAGTATGTTTGCCTTTTGTCTCTCACTAGCATGAGGCTGTCACTCCTAGTGACCATCAGCACTTTCCTGAAGACTTGAACTTTCTGCACACACTGGAAATACATTTAATTCATAGCTTTACATCATTTTTTACATCACTGTCTTCCAGCTTTTGAAAAGCAAGTAACAGTATTCTTTTAAGAAACAGAACGGCTGAATCCAACTCACAATAATTATGTGTGTAACTTAGTCACGTAGACTACAGCAGGGGAGTAGAGAGCATCCTCTCAGACCACCATACTTATATTTCTTCTCCAGAGCAAGTAAGTCCCTCTGGAAGTGTAACTGGAGTATCTCCTGACTCCATTAATGCACAGGAAACTTGTGCATTTTGAGAGGGAGACTAAGCCTGCCTGATTTGTGCAATTATTGTGAGAGAACAAGGTACCAGCCTGGAAATGGAACCTTCAGTCAATCAGATCCAAGAATGGCTTTTTGCTTTTATCAGTAATGGTGCAGTTTACATCCATATTCTCAGGAATCCTGAGCTGGGAAGATCAGTTCAGCATCCTCCTCACCCATTAAACCAGCTTTCTTGTTACCTGCTTTCTTCCTGGGCCCAACTTTCACAGCACAAAAGGTGAAAGCTCTGCTGAGGACTGCTCAAGACCAATTCCCTTACCAGGCAATTGGTCAGGCCAATTCCCTTACCAGGAGATTAGGTCATCCATCTCCAGGCTGATCAGCAACCAGAACCTGTGTCCCCCACTCCCCGGCCAACGATGAAAAAACAGCCTCCCATCAAAATCCATTTCAGATCTGCCCATATCTTGTTTTCTGGATGTCTCTCAGAGATTTATGCACTATTTTCTAAATTCATCTAGTAACACATTCAGGGCCTGCATCTTATGTAGGCCACTGGAGTTAAGCATCTGGAGACCTTAGTGAATAAGTAACAAGTTCAAGAATGCAATTAGGTAGCTCCTGAAATTCATCAAGACTGGGTGTCTGTGTGAGCTTAAACTCTAGGTACTGAAATCTTAACACAGCAGGGTTTAGGAGTCTAATCTCATCCACGGTCATCTACAAATCACGAGTGCTGCATCATAAACAGCTCATGATCCAGGCCTCGGCTGAATTTCTACAAAAGCAGAAATTATCTGAAATCTATGGCTTCAAACTGCCTATGTAACCCTGAACTAGCTGTATATACAATGTGTGGGAAACAAAATCAATAAATAACTCAGAAGGTCACCTAGTCATGAGTATGCACAAATACCTTCTTGACAGATATGCTTAATAACCTTCAGCATTGCCTATGGAAACTGTGGCATCACCTCATCCATTCCAGTGTTTCATTACCCTCACCATAAGATATTCCTAATATCTAACATGACTTTTTTGTTTTGGTTGTGAAGTTTGTGATTTTGCTATCCTGTCCTTTTCCCTATGTAGCAGCATTTATGCGTAAAGACTATGTTTTAATACAAAGGTTTCCTCAATTCATCGAACATTTCTTCTTAAGTTTCCCAAGTATCACTGACAACAAAATTATAAATCTCTGCTTCATAAAGTGTAATAGCTGCTTCATGAACTCAGATAGAATAATTACAGTCATTTGAACAAACCTGAATCACACCCATCCAACTAAGCAAACCAGCATGATCCAGAAAGTTCCCAATTTCAATTAGCTGTTATTCCTATCCCTGAAAGTAGTAAGACCATACTGACATAGTATTTGAGGGTTGCTGTTCAGTTCTCCAGACCAGTAATCACATTATAAAAAGCACCATAGAATGGAATTCTCTTGGAAGAGACTAAAGGACTGAGGGTGATTTTGGACACCTCATGCTGTTTGCTGGCTTGTGTGAATTAAAATTGGAGGTTTGGAATGACAGCCTGCCATTTTCCCTACGCCTAAATTAATATTAAATAATGGTGTAGAAGGCAAAACTTTCAGGGCAGGAACATTCTCTACTGTAACCCAGGGGAAAGCAAGCAAAATGCTAAAATGCTGTTTTCTCTCATTAGCATGAAACCTTAACTAATCAGGGCTTCTGATCATTACATTTTTTCATTTATTTTAAATGAATAAAACATACCTTATGTAAAAAAGTGTAGCTCTGTATCTTGCATCTTGAGTGCATCTGCCTTTAATTGTCAATAGAGCCCAAAATAAAAAAAAATGCAGTACTGAAGGAATGCCTATAAATTTAATCAGCTATGACCCATTGCTCACCACTTTCCAACAGCTAGGGAAAAAGGAATTGAGCTGTAAAATTTGTTCTGGGCAGGAACTTGGCATCTGCTATCAAGTCGCAGGAACTTGGCATCTGCTATCAAGTCAGAGTCCAGAGAAAATGATGAATTTCAAGTACATTGGCTTATCTCATGTAACTCAAAGCCCACAGATTTGATTTAAATCATAATGGACTAAATCCTGCCCGGCAGGTACACCCATGCGTGGGACAGGAAGGATTCTGGCAGCAAGAGAGAAAAGGGGGCAGAAAAGTCCCAAAAGGTTTTGCCTTGGTAGGGTGAACTGTTTGACATCTATTTTCCAATGCTAGAAGTAGATGTAAATACCAGTTAATCCATTCCCATATCTCTCCCATTAAGTACTATTTAATAAAAAGCATTTGAGTGCTGCATTCATTGATCCCATCCTTTTTGGCTGGACAGTGTTTCAGACACCATGCATGGGGAAGGCCTTTTGATGGTTCTCTAAAAATGCTACTTTCATTTTTAATTAGGACTCGCCAGCAAACAGCAATCCTGTTCTCTCATAAGCAACTCCCAGCTTTAGAAGATATGCTTGAAGCTAAAACAGCATGAACTCCCTACTCTCCAACAAAAAGCATGAACAACACTAGTAACGAGAATCAGAAGTGCAGAAGGAATACCCTGTAGCCCACAGAGCCCCAAGGAAGATCATACTCTTGAAAGAGTAGGGCTGGAAAGGTTAGATTCCTCATATTTGATAGACCAATCTCATCATAAATAAGTAGCAAAATGGGGAGAAATACTGGAATTCCTCATTAATAATTTATCCAAAACTACAGACAAGTTTACTTTTGTTTAAGAAGAAAATATCTGCTAAGGTAACAAAGTGTGTTTCAGAGCATTTTAGGATCGAAGCACTCACAGAATTTACAGTAACAAGGAGAAGGTGAAATACATTCTCATCAGTATTCTGCAGCACTTTGTTATCTGAAATGCTCTTTTCAAAGCACTTCTATCAGTCATCAGAGATTATACTCTTTAGGGGAGAACAGAATTAATGTGGCATTTGCCTTACCTCTCTTCAAGCTAACTTATGCTAGAGCAGTTCTGATGTCTTCTGTGTTAACTTGCACACCTGCCATTGGCTTGGTATCAGAAGAAAACACTACTCGCTTCTACACAGTGAAAAACATTTTGGTTTCCACATTTTCAAGGAGCAGTCAGAAGCATTTCATCAACCCTGTGAAAGGGCTGGGATTTCCAGAGCGGGCCAGGTTCTTACACGACACAAGCTGGATTTAAAAGACTGCTCAGCGCTCAACAGCTCAGAAAAAGATGCAAAAGCGGATGAAGTGCTTATAGTTTTACTCATAATATTAGATACTATAATCGAGTTTGTAGAATAGCGTCCTCACCTATTTTCAGTGTTGTCACCTTCCCCATAACGTGCATTTAAGTGCAACTATTTTGGCAGAATAATGCATAACTGAAATTTCCCGGCACCTCATTTTCCCTGTACAGCACCATCTGAAGAACATGAGAGCAGTTTGAAGACAGTCTCCTTACCTGCAGTATCCTTCTACTGCCTGTCCTGAGCTGGGGAAGAGGTCACTCAGTCTTTTGGAAGAACAATTTGTAAGGTGAGTCAAGGATGAAGGCAGGACTTGGAGAGGGCAATTTCATCCATGGCAAAGATGTAATGTTTTACTTATAATCGGATAGCCACTCCACATAAATTTTAAGTCCCAAACAGTTCTTTCTATTAATATACGTTTTAGGTGCAGCGATTTCAAAGATAGTTCAGTCTGTGGTGCGCATTTTGCAAAGCAAACACCAACACATAATTATGTCCCATAATTATTTAAAATAGTTCTCAAACAATTTCTTTTCTAAATTACATTACTGTGCAACTGGAACCATTACAAATGATCATATTGTTTAATTAGCCAGTTTCTCCTAATTTCTTCGACAATTCAGATTTTTAATTAACATTTCATAGCTCTTAAACTGAGTGTAATTACTAACAGCTCACATGAAATCCAAACTAAAATTAAATCTTTTAATAAACTGCTATTCTGAAAACTGTGAGGAAATTTAATATTTAATAATTAAGCATTTGTTTGGCTAAAATCCTTACCTATTCCAAATGAACAACTAGTTCAACAGTCAACATAAAAATGAAGTAAAATCCCCAAGCACACAGGAGTCTCTGTTCAGAAACTAAAATAACAACATAGAAAAAAAAGTGTGTGCTGTATCGTATATAAAAAAAATGCATGTTCTCATTTTCAGCTTCTAAAAGAGATGGAAGGCAGAGTTTTGACTTGGTTGAAAGAAGGTCTAAAAAGGCTAAATTCATGGTGGGCAGCTACCATTTCAGACGGAGGCAAGAGATGGATTTGTACAATCAGTAGAGATGCTTAGGGGACAATCCAAGGTTTGGGAGGTATAGCAGGAGACTGTTCCTAAAGATGAAGAACGACATTAGAGAAGCAAATATTTTAGATGTGATAGATGTTAATGGGAAATTATGGGGAAAATTAAGTGAAAGTAAACTCAGCAAGGCGGAGAGTAAAGCAAAAGAACCTGCTATTTTAAGGAAAGGAGTAAGCGTAAAGGGCAACCGCCTTGGAAAGTGGAATTCAACCTACCCAGGGAATAGGTTGAAAAGGTCTCCTGGGAGAGGAGCAGAAAGGATGGAAGTGTTCTGGAGAGCTAAAAGAATCTTATTAAATACAGCAGCAAAGAGCTATGCTATTGCAGAGGAAGGGTACAGAGCACAGTGATAAAACAATATGACTGCGTTTAGAGTCCTTCAGCGACCTCGGAATAAAAAACCCTATACAGAAAGCTTAAATAAGGACACCTATTTATGGACAAGAACAGAGGAACAGGACCAGCATGTAGGAGTAGCACTGCAAAGGTTATGACACAGGACAAGTTATAGTTTGTAAGGGACATAAGAGGCAACAAAAAAGGTTAATAGCAGGAATAGACAGTGAAATGTTATTTCTGTAATGGGAAAAGAGAGCACATAATGGATGAAGCAGGGAAGTCTTAAGTATTCAACACCCAACTTCTTTCAGTCATTTATTCTCCCCCACCCCAAATTAATTAATCCTGCTTTAACAGCTGAACAGCATTGTGAAGGATCAAGCTGGGAATTATTGAGTAACAGTTACCTGAGTCAGGCCAGCATCTGAACTGCCCCCTACACTCCTTTAGGAAGTGGGTGAAGATGTCTCTGAACCTTATCCACCCCAAAACACTGTGAACAACATGAATTTGTTTAAAGGCAAAAAATATTTGGACTGAAATTCCCTCTTTAACTAGCTCACAGCAGGAATTTCTGCCAAAGTCTCACTTTTTAGTAACATTCCTGTAGCACAGTATTACATGGGAGTCTAAAATAGTGTCCCTAATATTTTGTTGGAACTGTTCCCTTTTGCACAGTGATCTTTACCAGCAAATGAAACAGACAGGAAGAAGAAAAATACTCTCTAATTTAGACAACTGGGTCCTAGTCCTTGTCTCGTATCCAAAGTGAAATCATGCCGGTAGGAAAGGCAGAGGATGAGATCTAGTGCTTAGGTGTATTTCAGATTTGGAAAATTTCTGCTTGTGCCCTTGAGTAGAGACAGGAACTGAATCAAGTCCTCCCACATCAAGGGTGAATGCCCCAATCACCAAATTAGTTATGAGATTAACAAATAGAAAACTTCCAATTAAGCCTTGGATTTTTTCCAGCCACAATAATTTGATGCATTCAAATGCTTCTGAGACTTTAAATCACACTGTTCAGCAAATTTGCAGTTTCTCAGTAAATATAAACATACTCATACAACCTTAATGAATATTGCCTGAAGGTGAACAGAGAAGGAAAGAAAAATTGTAATTAATTGAGCCAGGATACAATTTTCTGACAAAGTGTTCAACTGGGAGTTACAGCCTTCATCCCTGCCACCCCACTTCCCCCTCTCCAGCTTCTTCTAGTGGACCCTCTCTGCCGGTGCTTCCATCTTGGAAAGCACTTTTCTTCCTGCATGGCATGGCAGAGCTGCAGAGCAGCAGCAGCTACTTCACCATAATACCATTTACATTGCATAAATATGGAAAATCAGAGTGTTTTATTTCATAAGACATGCTTTTAAGCTCCATATGTTGCTACCACTGTTCTCACTCACCTGTCCCCCTTCTCATCTTCACATTTATGTCAAAATAATGTCAAATTATTATTCAGTCTTCGTGATAGAAGGCATATGTAGAGCCCTAATTGGCAACAAAGGGTGAGAACAGTGTATTAGCTAAGTCTTGAAAATATTTCTTATTCACACGCCCATTATCTCACTTTTATCAGGCTCACATCTGAGTCAGCAATTTTGCCCAAGCTGTTGTTTGAGGAGCAATGCAACAGCCAGATGGCAACGGTAGCAGCCACGTCATCTTCATACTCAGTGCTCACTGAGAAAGAGAGGAATGAAGCCACATTTAATCCTCAGAAAAGGTCTGGGGAAAGCAGGGCAGCTGTTCACCAGATTTGGACTTCATCACCACTCCTCCTGACTGCAAACCATCAGTGTATTGCAGGGGACTGCAGCCAACCATTCCAGAACTGCCAGTTTGTCTGTCCTTTTTTTGGTGTCTATAAATATGTTATCAAAGCCATCTCCACATGCTTTCCTTGACGCTAGGAATTGATAGATTTTGGTGGAATTAGCTTTCCTTCATCTTTCTCATAGTTTTGCATAAGGAAACCACTGTTGCCAAGCTATCATTTTAAACCGCTAAATTTATGTGTCAGGAATATTTTATTTTCTCCTTATGTTTTAAGTCAATCATCTTAAATGTTTCTGCTGTGTGCCAGCTATGTTTCGCTGTTTGAAAGCGAAACTTAAAACTACCAAATAAATATCTTATTTTTCGCTATAGCACAAATCTATGTTTGTGGTAAGAGAAATAAGGTTTTGTGAGCAACAGTCTAAAGTTTTAAATCCTTGCTTATCATCTGTGGTAAATGTACAACCGACTTTTCTGAAGAGCAGCTTCAGTAGCCTCTCAGAGCCTGAAAAATTTCTCCCAAAAGGGAAATGTTGGCTTAAGAAAGAAAAAGTTTAGCCATTTCTTTCCAGTTAGAGCATGATGGGGTGCACCATCCTACAATGGTCACATTTTACACTCAACAGCCTCATGAAGACTCTTCCAGAAATGAAAGTATTTGCATTACTGACACAGGAATGAGCCACAGGCACACAACGGAATCACGCCGAACCTGAGGAGCACGAGTGACAACTCACTAAATAGCTCAACCCCACACTGAATGCATGTGCTGCATTACTTGACTTGTAGCTCAGTGTCACACAGCACGTGATAGAAAAAGGAATTCAAACAGGAAGAGTGAACATCTGCTAATAAATGGAAAAATATATTAATATTCACATAGGAATAGATATATTTAAAGAATTCCTAAAGGATTTTCAATATAGCTCAATTGTATTTGTCCAGGATAAGCAGCAGCACATTACAGGCAGCCTGTGATTAATATCACCTACAGAAAATGAAGGGTTTGCAGAGAGCTGTAATAGTGGTTAATACAATAGAGACAACAATTTGTTTTAATGGAAGTTACTCTCAGCCTTCAACTAGTTCGAGAGGCCAAAAAACCCTCTCGAAATCCAGACTGCCAAACTTGCAAGCTTCAATTTAGGTGCCTAGAAAAGCACTCCTCAAAGCAGTGAGAAAAAGGCAGGAATCCCTGAAGGCTTCCAGAAGGGAAAACCTTTCTGCCCAACCTTCAGCCTTTATGTCATCAGACAGGTTTACCTAACATATTTTAAAAGATTCATCTCTAATCCCACTAGTTAATGCTGTATTATTAAACACTTCACTTTAATTATCAAATAAGTATTTGTCAATCTTCCTTGCTTTCATTCTGGATGTAATTTCCCTTCCAGGTCTCTGTTGCCAAAAATTAATGGCTTGATTTCAGAGGTTGGTAGACGTTAGATTTCTGTAGAGTTTCTGCACAGGCAACAACCTACTACCAATAATAGAAGAAAAACATTGGAATCATACACAGAAAAGTTGCAAGAAAAACATGATATGCTGGGGAAAAATAGTAAATTCAGAATGTATTATTTTTTTCTCATTATATGTATACATCTGCAGAATACCTTGATCAGTAAACACTATAGCTGACAGAAACAGAATAAGGAAACATTCCTGGCTGGCCTCAGTTATTGTAACCAAAATAAACCAAGTTACAGAAAAATGTATTTTTAATTTCATCTTGACAGAGAAAGAAAATTAGGTTCATCTGTGTTGTTCATAAAGTTCTTCCAAACCAAAAAGCTGTGTAAGAGTTATTATTAGTTATATAAATCTTGGAAGCTTGTTGCAATCCAGACTGTGATCACTAATGACTACAGAGCAGAAATCACAGTAAAAATTTAGCAATGAAATGGTTTATCTACCTGAAGCAATAATGAGCTGCCCTACACTCCTCCTAATAACTTCAGCTTCCACCTACTTGTCTGACCTGGTTTAGTTCCTTGTTCCCATCACCATGAGATTTCATTTGACCTGCATCCGTGGTTTATTTCACAGAAGCCCATTCATCTTCGCCATATACACTGCTTCTCTCTCAGAAGCCTCTGCTGCTCCACTCTCGCTTTCCAGGCATCATCAGCCCTCCTCCTCATCCATCTCTAGTTACCTTCTGGCATCCAACTTGTATGGGATATATAGCACCATAGGAATGATGATGTTTCAGCAGAATTCAAGACTTCTTCATGCCTCTCCTGTGACAAAGCTGCTTTCAATTGTCTCCCTCATTTCCTTTACCTAGCCCATGCTGCTGGTCCCTGGGCCTGAACCATTCCAACATTTGCTTCCCCTGCACCTGCTTTAACTCCACAAGGCAACTCTAGTAAATACTGAAAAGTCTCCCCAGTGACATTCACCACCTCTGATTCATCTACTCTTCCTTTAGCTCAGCCACCCTCTACTTGGTTTTAATACCTTCATTTTAACTCAGAGAAATCTCACACTGACAATCACTGAGACCTTTTCGATGTCCAGGATTTGTTCCTCAAAATCCCAAAGCATTTCCTGTCTCTGCTTCTCTCTCCACATATAATATTGTTGATTTCTTTAAAAAATACCAAATGAAAACATTTTGGCCGTTCTCTTTCTTTCAATCCTACTTTTCATGGAGAGAAATGAGCCAGCCTGGCTGTGTCATGTTCCCCATCTCTCTCTCCTATAAAACCTGTGCTTCCCACCCTTCTCATCAGCTGCGATTCATCTCGCCTCACTGTTGACACATCTGCACTGTAAATGTCTGTAATGCAGCCACTTACACTCAGCAGGTAATTTTTTTGCCTTTTCATCAACAGGGAAATACATCCTCTTAGGGCACAATTCACCTTCCCCCAGGTCACCTTTTAAAAGAGGACAAATGAGTTGTGCCCCCAAAGTCTCTGCTTTCCAATATCACCTGTAACAGGAATCTCAACAACCAAGTCAGACAGATGTTGCCTGATAAAATCAAGCAACAAAACAAACACCCAGCTATCCATATCTATCTTATAGTTGCCCATGCAGGTTCAACACAACTCAGAAGCTTGTCATGCCTCCTTTCTTGTTTCTTCTGATCACCACCACAACGCAGATCTTGGTCCTGTAACTTGTACATCAGACTTTACTCTTCTTTTTTAAAACTCTTTCTTTTTTATTCAGGAGCCCTGCACATGTTTCCAACTTAATGCAAAATTGCTCTTCAAATCTCCTCACATGGTTTTCCATTGCCTCCCGAAGCCTGGCCAGTGGTACTCTGCTCTGTGCAAAGGTCATTTATCACATCACCATTTGGAGCACTGACTGACACACTGCATTATATCAGTGACTATAACAATACTGTATTGCTCTATTCCTTGTTCTCCTGAAATAATTTATTCTCTCATCTTAAATTGAAATCACTAATTCTTAAGGACAGAGATAATATTTCTGTTCTGCATTTACCTATCTTGCAATGGGATACTGTATCATGACTATGCCTTTGAGGTATTATAAATATAAGTAAATAACAAACACACACAATAACACAATTACATTGGTTTTGCTTACAGCTATGCAATTTTTCTTGGGCATTAAGCAAAAGAAAAATAAGACTTAGCAAATGCTTCTGTGGGACTCCCTCAAATTAGAATATTTCCTTTATTAAAAATGCCACATAACAAATAAGAGAAGAATAATAGAAAAATGTTAGCAGATTTACGAAAGGACCAAAGAGCACAGATATAATTATATCTAGTTTATTGCTAATTTGTAGGGCTCAGAATACTTCTGTGCATTTACTCCCCTGTCTTTTCCTGATTTGGTTTTAGTTCCTTCATTTTGCTGTAGCTGACACACTTGATGGACTTGACAGCACTAGAAAAATAAGGCAAGCCAACAGTCAAAGGTGTTTTCACAAATTTATCCAGCTCTAGGAAAAATATTACTCTGTCCTACTTATTTTGATATTCTACAACTGTAAACCTTTCCAAGTTTTCAAAAGTAAGGTTTTTAAGAGCAATTCTTTCCATTTGTAAGAGGTTATATAGTTATTCCCATCTGCCACTAAAAATCAGAAACTGCCTTTTTGGATGACGGGCAAAAAAATATGCAAGGTCACCCCTGTAACCTGAAGTTTGTTAAGATCTCTTAAGCTGTTTTACAGTTCTGCTTATAAACAATCCTACAGTAATAGGATTTTTATTACCCCCAAAATAAAATCATTTTCTTCATCTTGAAGAAGCACAAAGATATAAATGGTGCACTTTTCATACCTAGACTATCCCTTACCATATTTAACCACACAGCTACTAGGTTACACGTACACATATACTTGCAAGCAGGGCAGGGCTCATTTGCAGATCTTTAATTTGACAATTTTTTTTGTTTTCTTTAAATGTTGTTGTTTGAAATCGGTGTCCTAACGTTGCACAGCTCTGTCTTTTTTTTACTGCAAGTGATTAAGGCAACCAGTGGCAGTAATTTTTCTCAGTGCTATAAAACAACACAAAATAACACTTTCCAGTTCTACATTTATTCATGTTACATAAAATATAGCTGGAAATTCACTTAAGTTCCAGCAATGCAGTTCATATGCAGCCAACAGCCAGCCATTGTCAAGGGAGTAAAGCTTTAACTCGCCTTGTCCACAACACAAGAGAATCCTGTGTTGATTATGGGATATAAGGTTTTTTATGGTAAGGCATGTTCACTATGAATTGGCACTTGCTCTGTGAGCTGCTGAGTTAGTCACTGGCATAACTCTTCGTGTGTATACTGCACCAGCTTGATCAAACTTCTTGGTTTGTCAATAGGAAAACAAGACAAACGTACACATTCAGAAGTCAGAATGATTGTAAACGTGTTTTTCTGATATTCTCTGTGCCACATTCAGCAAGGGGAGCTTCAGGTTTCCTGAGATGTGTAATATTCTTCTTGCATTTCCTATCCAAAGTAGTTACTGCACTCCTTTAAATAACTTTTAACACTGAGAAAACTCAGAAAATATAGTGCAATTCATCCAACCTACATTTCACAAACTTAAAAAGGAATAAAAATGTTGTTAAAGCTGCATAAATGACAACTTAATCCCACATCAGGTAGAGGTAAACATAGCAAGAAGCCAAATTAAATGCCATCTCTTTTTCTGTTTTTCTCCTTGGACTGCCACACACCAAACATTTCATATGATCTATGAGCTTCCCAGGATAATAAAGCAAAAAGATACATTTGTATAATTCTTTTTGTATTTACAGCAAGACAAATTGTCTTGTTTTGAAACACCAGGGCTGATTGGAGTTGTACAACAGGGTATAAAATTGTCATTGCAGCAGTCTATGTTTGCATATAGTCAAATATCACACTGACAGTACAAAAGGAGTTCATTGTGCTTTGAAAGAATTGTATCTGTACATTGTTGTCTGAACTAAACCCCTGAAACCTTGCTTTACACCTCTAATTTTCTAATTTTACTCTGTTTCTAATGTGTGCAGATTGATTCAAAATGCGAATGCAAATCTGGAAAAATACCAGAAAGTTATTTTTACCTATGTTGTGCTGGCTCTACTAAGATGTTTTGGTATTTACATAAAACATGTTTTCTGTTTGCAATTTTTCTTCTGTTTATTCTGTGAAAAACTGAAGTGATAGCAGCCAATGTTTTCAAGGGTGGTGCCTGAAACTGTCCTTCCATATTTAAGCTTATGGCCTCCATTAAAACCAGACGTATTTTAGAAGACATTGGGAACCATCGTGTTCTCAACAATTTGACCATGATCTGAAAATCTTGCATCTTACAGAGCTAATAAGACCATATGCTTACACGTGGCACAGTTTGTACAGTTCACTCCCATTCCAACTGAATCCAAGAGTGCCCAGCACCTGCATGGAGAAATTTCCATGTTCACAGCTGCTCCCCCACACCCTGAGGTCTGGGGCGCTGCATCAAAGCCCAAGACCAAGCAGCAGCCCCTTCTGCCACACTGTGCAGTTGTGAGCAGCAGCCAGGGCTCAGGATTTGAGTGAGACCAGTTCACAAACAGCACAAGGAGAGAGGTGGGGACAGATCAAAGGGTCCATGGAGCTCAGTGACAGGAGGCCACAAATGCCAAAGGTTAAGTGTGAGCATGGATAAACTCCTAGCATGCACCAACTTTTGATTCATGCACTTTCTAATCCAACGGGGTCAACTTCCAACGTGAGTGGATTTTTCTTTCATTAATTTGTTCAATGCCTTTTTGAACCCCTAAAAACTTAGAGCATCCATTCTTTGTCACCCGAGGGGAAAAAATTCTATAGCTCAAATAAACATTGCATGCAGAAGTATTTCTCTGACAGAGTTCTGCTCATCTTTGTCATCTATCTCTAGAATTACAACTACTGACAAGATTTGCTCATCCTATCCAAAGCAGACTCTAAAATAAAAAAGACTATCTATTTCTAAAAATCTTCTCCTCCCTGAAGTGAGTAATGAACAGCAACTTATCATCCCTTCTCAATGCAGAGCAATGTAAATCTAACAGGAATAACTAAGAAAACTCCCCAGCTTGTTTGGTGAAGGCACAGAATGCTCTTCAACATCTGTACTCCATAAGGAATCTGATTACAAAAAAATTTTGGAAGAGGGAGAGAGACAAAGAGAGAGAACGCGAGCAATTCAAGTCACTGGATGCCTGCAGAGAAGACACTCTTAACTTGAGATCCAAAGCTTCAAGAGTTAATTACTTGACGTGGTTAGGAATGCCAACAGACACAAGTGTTTCTTCTCACATCTTTGTGGTGAAAACATTTGTTGGCTTTGTATAAAGTTTTGGCTGTGAGAAAACTCTCCTGTGTGGCTGTGAGTTTGTCATGCTTAGAAGGAAACCTGAGCTGAAGAGGAGTATGGGATACTGGTCACAACAGAGCAGCTAAGTCATGGAACCAAAGATCCTCACCTACCAACATCATCCAGCAAAACACAGTCGATACAGGACTTTGCATTTCTCTCCATTGAACTTCATCAAGTTCCTGTTAGCTCAATTTTCTAACCTGTCAAGGTTCCAGTGGCAACCCAGCCCTCTGGTATATCAACCACTCCTTCCATTTTATATTGTCTGTACACCTGCTAAGGGTGTATCCTGTCCCATTATCCAGGTCACTAATGAAGGTGTTAAACAGTACTGGTCCCATTATCCAGCCTTGGGGCACACCACTGGTTACTGGTCTCTAGCTGGACTTTGTGCAACTCATCACAACAACCTTTTGAGTTTATCAGTTCAGTCAGTTTCCAGTACACCTCAGCAATCACTTATCTAGGAAATGAAATCCGCAACAGACAATAACACAACCATTCCCTAGTAAACTGAGTCAGACAGAAGAACCCAGAACATTTTGGTGCAAAGTGCATCACTTTGTAAGTCAAGTACTTCAGTCCAGCTTCACTCACTTTCAGCTGCAAGGTGCCTGCTGTGAAGACAACAGTGGGATACCCAGTGCCATAGGCATTCTCCATGGTGTTCAGACTTTCACTGTAGATGACACCACACCACTGATGCTAGTCTTTCCTTAGCTTTTCTCCCCTGAGATAAAAGATAAGGTCCTAAAGTGGGACATAATGTGTCCTACTATACTACCGAGGCTTTTATCAGTAGCATATAAAAATTTTGATTCCCTTAAGAAGCAGATTATCCTATGGCCATATGGATTTTCTGGGACATATTAATCATTGTGATGTCTGTCAGACATCATGTTCTTTGCAACTCCACTAGGAGCAACAGAGCTTACAGCAGGTCCTGAAGGAGGGTCTTCATGGTTCAGCTGCTTTGCAGGAAGCATGTCCATGATCATGGTTTTTCCCTCTGTCCCCCCGTATGCCCCGTCCAAAACCCACATGATTTTTATAGAGCCTGACTGGACCACTGGTCACTCCCATGTAAAACCTGAAGAGCATTTCACAGGCCTAGTCCGAGTCTGACACCTGCTGCTTAGAGCTCTGCTGAACTTGTGGGATCCACACAGTGGGACAGGATCCACAGACCGGCACGACATGCTGTCCATGTGTCACACATCCGTCTCACGGTGGAAAGACTGCAGCAGTAGCATTTTACAAGTAGCCAGACAAATTCAGAGGCCACATAAAAGTGGGATCTAGAAGTTTTTAATCTGTTTAGCGTGTCTATGCTTTAATTTTTTTTCAGTAAAAATGGGATTGCCGTTAAGGAAAAAAATCAATAGCAGCTCTGCCTTTGAGCCTTGTTTTCTGAGGGCTAAACAACCCTTGAGCCTGGTAATCCATAAAGGGCCTGTTCCCCATTCTTTTCTGCTTCTCATTTCATACCTTCGATCCTCTTAAAATCTCCTTTCCCCAGGCACTTAAGTCTGTGATTAATTTGGATATTTCACACTTTGCTGTGTGTGAAAATCAGGTTTACTTACAATCATATATGAATTAGGCTATAAATAAAGTCATCACTGTACATTGTGATTCACCAAGCTCCTTTCCAGGTTGTTTTTTTGTAATGTATCTCAAGCATCTGTATTACCAGATACAGTAATGCCAGTCTCAATTAACATAAGATGAAGAGACAGAGGGCTAACTTCAACCTTCTGTAGTTATTTGCCACCAGACAAAATAAATATAAAACTGCCACTATTCTGTTACAACACAATTTCAAAACTTTTGCACTCACAAGTCTCGAGCAGCACACTTTCCAGCTACAATCTTATAATTAATTTTTAAAAATGAACCTGTCATTATATTTTGTCTTTAATAGTCACATGAAATAGTCACATATAGTGCAGATTCTTAACCAAAGTTATCTATTGCCTGTTTCCAAATTAAACAGTTGCAAATGCTGAGATAACTATAAATATTCCTCATTATTCCAATTCCAAAGAAATTACTGAAAAACTACAAGTTCACTTCTGTTTTGCCAATGATCACTGAGAATTTCCCAATACATTTCAGAAAATCCCAGAGTAGCAAAGGGTCCCAAAATGTTTGCAGGGGATAAAGCAGTCTGGCATTAGACTGCTGTCTGCTGATGCAATGTAAAAGCCACACAGGTGAGGAATAACTGATAATTTGAGAAGAGCTTAGAAAGGGGTGATTTTCAGAAGCCTATCGGTATGTTTTTTTCATCTGTCAGGTGAAATATAATACATAATATATAACATATGAATATATTCTATTCTATTCTATTCTACTATATTATATAATAAAAGATATCGTTGCTCCCCGAAAATCAAAGCTCAAAAATGCCCTGAAAATCAAAGCTCAAAAATGCATGGGAAAAAGATGCAGATATGAAATGAAGGTCCACAGAAAAATGTACTAGGAGGAAGAAGTAAGAGGAAAAAGAATGTTCTGCTTTAAAAACCCAGCTGTATACTACTATCACATACAAAATCAATTTTCTCTATTTGATTAAAAAGCAGATTTGTGTAAATCTCTCATCAGAAACCAGAAATTAATCATTTAACAGGTGATTTCTACATACTTATGGGGGTACATAGAAATCATTTTTTTAACTTTCTTTTTGCCAAGAGAGATTAAAGATGACACGGGAGGAGGGTGGCAAAACTGCTACCTCAGTTCAGGAATCACTTTGGAATACACCGGCTCGGTTCAGGAATCACTTGGGAAACTACGAAGAGTTGGTGGTATCCTGAGCTTCCCTAGAAGAAATCAATGGCATGCCCTACATAAATCAATCAGTGCAGGTGAAGTATCTTGTATGTTCCTTCAGTAACAGGCCTGATGTATCTCCATAATGAAGTTACAGAGCTGAAGGACTTGTTGTGCAGGAAAGCGAACACGATGCTCATTGCAGAAAAAAGGCTTAATTTTTCCACAGTCAGAAAAGGCTCATTCAGTGTCTACATTAAACCTACTGAACCACTAATTCCAGCTTGGAGGTCCATTAGGAAGTAAAGCCTTTGCCCACAGACAAAAAAGTAAAGTTATGCCCTCATTCATGAAGGTAGATGGGAAATGAGGAAATGGCAGGGAAAAGCAACAAAATAGAATTTTTTTTTTTTTTTAATCAGGAAAAAAATAGAAGAAGCAAAAAATCCAAAAGATCTTTTACATCAACTTTCTTCTGTAAAGAAAGATTCAGGAGAACTTCACTAAAACAAGTAAGTCCCACACGCCTTCTGGAAACCCTCTGCAGTGGTAAGTTAGAATTATTAAAAAAAGGTTAAATGAGGTTAGTGTAGACCTGGTTCCATCCTGCCATATTGGACAGATATTACCATAATTATTTATGACATATTCCAAGAGCACTCTAGGAAAAATTACTTAAAAATTAATTCTAATGTACCTTTAAATACAAAAGATTCCCATCTTAAAGACAAATTGGCATCCCAGGTTAATAATGCTCTTCTAATGCAAACCCCAAATGCGTGCCCCTTTATGTCCTGTTCAGCATTCAGCATTATTTTTTGCGGGGCAGGGGGGGGGAGGGGTTGGTTTGGTTGGGTTTGGTTTGGTTTTTTTCTCTTAAATACAGTCTTCCAATCTAAAGCTGTCATGTAAAACTTACATGGATGTTTATAATTGTGCTGGAAATAAAATAGCTAGAGCCATTTAGCTCAGTCTAGCATGCGGAAAGATGGCTGGGGGTAAAACAGCAGTCTCGGCTTTCCTGGGGCACTGACTGACACATCAAACACTAAGAGTCAAGGAAATCTTGTCCTTTTCACATGACATAGTGCCATTAAAATCTGCACAAAAACCTATTTGCAATCCATTAGGAAACCATAAAGCGATTTCTTTCAAAGTTTTTAAATACTATTTTTAAAGTGTTTCTCTGGAAAGTGCAGTAATTCATGGCAGTGCTCACAGAACGGGTCCAACACAGGAGGCTGGTCATCAGTCTGATTTAACATGAGCCTGCAGTGGCCAAAGAGAAGTAAATCTTGACACATTTCATTTTTACACACTGAATTGTCCAATCACATCCTATCTACTAAAAAAAACCAACCCAAAGTCTTATAATCATTCCTTCATATACTTTTTGGCTTTAGATACCACGGTTACAGAAACAGGCATTGGAGGAGGTGTCCTTTTCCCTCAGTCCCACTCAGAGTTTCATAGCGTTGCCTACTGAAAACACAACTAACTTTTAACTGGGCACAGCTGGGAGACAGAAGGTGAGTAGCAATATATAAACATGGGCTCATGCTACTTCAGTCAAGGGGACCAGACAATCTGGGAGAATAATGCTTTGCAGACCTTCTTCACACCCAACAAGGTTCTTCCAACGAGGAAATACGGTCTTCATTTTAGAAGGCACAGGCACTTTGGAGGCAGTCACTGTCATGCCAGGCTCACCACACTGCTCCTAGCTCCTCAGCACACAGAGGCTACAGATTAAACAAAAACGTAGGCATTCTCAAAAGAAGAATGTAACCTCTTGGACTACTACACTAACATGCACTAGTCAGGAACATGCAATCAGTACAAAAATGAAAAGGATTTTAAAGGAAAGCAACTGCATTTCTGTGTTTTAACAAACAGACAATTCATAATATAACTGTCCTTTCACTGACCGTGTACTATGTAGATTACGACCTGTAAAAGAATGAAAACATAGCAAAGTCACAGAAGTAATCAGTTAATTTTTTAAATTACGTAAGAAAATGAGTATGATTATTTTTCATGTTGTGCCAAATAGGCATTTATTCTTCTCATTAGCAGGATAAATTAAGTTATACATTTTGATAACTGTAAAGTAGTTAATTTGTTTTCATAAGTTTATGCAAAATTTCAAGATGATCAAATACCATTTATTTGTAACTAATGATTCAGGAAGCCTCTGTTGCCGCATTCTTTCAACAAATCTGCTTTGGGCACGCTAATGACAAGTACTGTCCTATTCTTTTAATCTCTGCAGCATCATTCCCAGAAATTTGTATTGAACACCGTAGTATTTTTCCACTGATGCGAGCTAAGGAGTACTTAAACCACTTAAATGACATGCTGAGGTCAGCATGCTGGTGCTTGGTACAAACGTGCCACTTTACTCCATTTCAGGGCTCTGAGAGCCCATCAGGTTCACCAGCACTTGTCATTTTCTGTTCCTTAAAGCACAAATAGCACAGGAGACTCCCAACAAAGCAAAGCAAATACACAAAACCAACCAAGCAAGCAGTCCCATCGTGTAACAGCCTGTCTGCTGGGCTTGGAGGGAATTTGCACTCAGATTCTTTTTCTTCACTTTTAGGAGTGGGAAAGTAGGAACCAGGTGCAAGGAAGCAAGAATGAGAATTGCTGCTTAAATCTAAACACACAGACCTTGTGGAAACATCACAGGAAACTCCCCTATTTTTTGTCACAAAACTTACCACATGGGGAAATTTCCTAAAATGCCCTTTTCTACGGGCAAATAGAGAATCTCAGGCCTTATTTCCACACACACAACATATCCTGATGTATATTTGCTTCTAGTTTTCATTAAGATCAAAGGTGTGTGGCTACAGCAAAACAAGAAATGTACATTCATTACTGACCAAGCAGAGGTAATTTGTGCTCGGGGGTAAGTGCCAGGCACACCATCTCATGACAACAAGTAGGTTTGCATCAACCACAGCTGCATTATTGGGTGGGAAGGCAGATGCCTTGTGTGCTATCACTCCTAAAAATCAGACCCCTTACAGTCCCTAATTTTTTCCCTCCGATTAATTTTTTTCTCAGACCTAAAACTTACTGTAATGGTCCTTCTTATTACACACCAAGAAAAAGAGGGTGCAGGGGTGTAACACCATAGGTTTTCAGCAGCCTCCCTTAATCCCCACACTCTTCTTCAAACACAACGGACCTGTTCCTTGTGTCCTTTCTTTGTTCCTTTTCAGGCAAGCAGTGGCAGTATAATAAACTGCAAGTTTTGCAAAGTAGTGAGCAGAAGCAGTTATAGACTCTTAAAAATAATAAAATAAAATAATAATACATGAAAAACCCACAGAGTAATATACTTAAGCTTGCAGCTGCCAGCTAAGAAGGCCATGTAGGAAATCAACTCCTGCATTTTCCAAGCAACCAGACTCACCCCATACTTCAGCATCTCCCTAATAAGTCTATTTATGAAAAGTAAAAATTAAAATAAAAAAAAAACCACAACGAAGAGACCCAGAAATACAGCTTGAGAAGTTCTCAAAAGTGAGGTAATTAGTCATGGACAAGCTGAAAAAAATCCTTGGTGGTAAACTTTAATCAGAACATTTAAGAAATCCTCAAGCCTCTATTTGGAAATATGTATTGAGACTCACTTTCTCAGAGTAAAACATACTGTAGATAAGCCATCTCATAAAAGGCATTTGAATCACTCTTCTATTTCATCATTTTGTTTTCAGGAGTTGTGCTACATGAACACGTTTTGATGACCCAATATCCTGATGTTTTGGCAAGAACTTCGCTTTACTGCCTGCCTGCTGAAAAAACCAGGCTGTCAAGATTATGCAGCATTTCAGCACGATGTCTGGTGTTTCTTATTTAAATAATTTACTATTAGTGTCCTCCAGTACGTGTCCTCCTTGTGCTCCTCTTGCTTTTTCTGAGACTGGTGTGGCAGACGGTTCAGATGGCGTGACACACACTTGGTGTAGAGGAGGAAAGTGACGGGTTGGACGGGGCTTTGAGCAGCCTGGTCTCATGGAAAGTGTCCCTGTCCATGGCAGGGTGTTGGGAACTAATGACCTATAAGGTTCCTTCCAACCCAAACCATTCTGTGAAACCATTGCTGAAACCCCGGACATGGCCCCCAGAGCCAAGACTTATGGGTTGAGGAGAGCGAATATTAAGTTGTGTGGGTTTGGATGGCTTGGTGTACTTTGTGGTACACAAAGGGTCTGTTATTTCTCAGACCCTTTCTGCCTCTTCTTTATTTACATACTGTACCCACCAGGTGTGGATGTTTCCACAGGAGGATGGCTTTCCAGTGCTGATCCTAACAGCTCCGGAGCCACAACTAGTACCAGGACTTGCCAGGTACTCAGGCACTAGGAGAAATTAGGACTCTGGTAAAACAGAAGTACAGAAACTGAGATGCAAGTTCATTTTTTTTTTTTTTAACTAAGTGTTTTCATTCTTTTGAAATCCTTTTTCCAAGTTTTCTTTAAAGGGAGATGTTCAATTTTACATCCAGAAAAAGGAAATTGAAAACGACCAAATGAATCATCCTACTACGAAAGCTGACTGTTAGCAAAAAAATATAAGCAAATGCATTATGTCATATTTTGGCTAAATTTGTGTGCATTGTGCACAAACCACATAAAAGAGGTTTCTGTTTCTCACAGTCCTGTGTTCATTGATCTGGATTTCTCTGAAACATTAAGATTTCCAAAACAATTCACAAACAAACAAATAAACAAACAAACCAAACAAAAGGAAATAAATACGTTCTTTCGATGTTAACTTGTCACTTACAAAAAAATACCGAAAATACTATCAAGAGTATCCATACAAGCAATGTGTTGAAATATGAAGGACTCGGTAGAGTACGGAATTATCTAACCCCAGGACACAGGATATTTATTTTGCTCACCTCTGTGAGCAAAATAAATGCTTGTACCACCAAGCATTTATATTAATTTTGGATTATGCATGCGACTCCACACTTTCCCATTTACTAGTTACAGAGTAACCTTTAACTGAAGTCAATAATATACATTAATAGCCTCCAACTGTATGTTTACTAAGATACTCTCAAGTACTCAATGCATAGCATGAATAACATGATCATTTCACAAACCATTTCGTCTCAGTGTGAGGATGTGTGCATCTCCCTGCTATTATAAGAGCAAGTCTGCAATACCAATATCTAACATAACACTGAGAGGACATTCTTTGTTTTCTAAATCTTGCCAGCTCTTGCATGCAGGAAGGCATTGTGGGACTAACTGGATCGTATGATTCTATGAAGAATACCACCCAGTGGAAGAAAAGGTGATGCTACTTTGGTTTTTTACCTTCTATTTTTTTTTCTTTGATGGAAAGGCAAAGCTCCCCTGTTAAGCAACCTTTGCCAGAGACTAATTCACTGGAAAATTGCTTCTCTAGTTCTAGCTCTTTCTCCTCCTGAATTGCATCTGATTGTCTCCAGTGGCAGATTAATATACAAACATGACAGACTTGGCCAAGAATTGCTTCGCCTTTTCTGATTTCAAATTACATATATTAATCATTTCTCTGATTACTATTTTCAATATCTGAAGTATATTTTTCTGATACTATAACTATCCCAAATCATTATTAGAAAGGTAAAATTTGTCAATGCACATTTTCTCCCAGCTTACTTATGATTTTCTAAGGCCTTTATGCAGCCAATCACTGAGATAAGAAAGAGCTCCACATAAAGACCACAATAGCTGAGAGGAAAAAAGTCCTTTCAATTACTCTAGGAGCAAATAGTCAATTTCTTTGGACGACCAGAGGTGGGCAGGTATCAAATAACAGAAAACTCTCCCAAATAATAACCAAATCATCAGCTTTCTCCAACACTTCAAAATCTTTTCTACTCTTTTGTGTATCAGCATGCTACAGATCTTGCTACAAATGAGGCAACAGAGTTTTGTGGGAGTCTTTGATTAAACTACAGACAACACAACATTGAAACCAGCAGTGTTACTGCTAGACAGCATCTCCAAATCAAACTGACATGGAAATAGATGAGCTTTGCCTAATGAAATGCTAAACATTTGCATCCCCCATTAGATTTGGGGGTTGGACTAGATGATCTCCAAAGGTCCCTTCCAACCCTAGCTATTCAGTGGTTCTGTGATTTGTATGCATTTTTGTGTCACGTAACTGAGAGAAGAAACTTTGTTATGGTGGTAAAGTCTATTATTTTTTCAAACTTACAACTGAAGTGACTACAAAACTGTGTGTTAAAATGCACTTCAGACGGAATAACCAGCATGAATAGCTTACCTCTTAAATAACAAGGAAGCATCTAAATAAGAGCATCTTAATAGAAGTCACGTTAATAAATTCACTTCAGTGACAGCACTTGAATTACCATTGAAAAAAAATTAAAAATAAGAAAGTTCTTTTAGTGCAACTGATGTGCTGTCTCTTTCAATGATATTTTCATTTGCCAGTCATTATCATTTTGGTGGAAGACTAAATTATTTGCTGCTTGTCAGTGAGGGGCAGAGTGTAGACAAAATGTAAGAAGTTGACAAGTTAGATGATAGAAATGAATAAAATTTATGTTCTTATGAACCTAATGGCAAGTAATTATCTCTGAACTGGCAGTACAAATGTGCTTTTTCATCATGAATCTCTGATGTGCATTAGAAATTTCCAGAAGACGTATTATTTATACAGTAAAGCAACAGAGTGGAAAACTTGTTAAATATATGGCTTCTGCACCCAGCATTTAATAGAAAAGTTTAATTGAGTGGTGAACCTTCTAGAAATTTTTTATGCCACGTTAATAGGCAGGTGCTAAAAAAAAACCAACAAAAAATACCCCCTAAGTCCCTAAGTCAACATTTTAATTTTTTCCTTTTTTTTTTTTTTTTTTAACATTAACCAGAATCTCAGATATGGCTGCACTGTTATGTTCTGGTCACAACCTGCAGCTTTAACAAAGCTGGCTATAAGAGGATGAGTGTGTGTGTGTGTGTGTGTGTAATACAACAGACAATATCACAAAATATAGCACCTCATAACAACAGTATTAAACTGTAACTCGGCAGCCAAAAAGTTGCATATATCAGAATTATGGTGGACTGTGCTACTGTTCTTTTTCATGTGCTTACGTACGCTTACACTCTCAGCACAGCAGTCTTGATTCATCCTTTTTTTAATCTAAGATAGGGGCTGTGCCTCATTTGGATGCACGGCGCTCTAGTCAGCACTTTGTGTATGACCCTGTACCTCTATTAGTAAACAATATTCGGATCCTGCTAGAAAGACAGAATGTTTAATTTCCTTGTGGACGGTACAACATTATTCATCCCTTAAATACTTAAGTGGTTCACTAATAATTTATCCTCGCAATATCCCTGAAAGATGAACAGCTGGTATTATCCAAACTTACAGATGAGAAAACAAAGCACAGGAAAATCAAGGTCAAACACACCTGTTAAAGGGAGATGCCTATTTTGATTATCCAGACCAGGCCATTGCTGAATACACAGCACAACGTGGCTACAGCTGCAAACATTCACAAGCAGCTGGAAGGAGCCACCAGAGGAAAGCTCAGTCAGTTCTTCCTGCTCTGAGCTGAACCATGCTTGGGCACCTTCAGTGACAGCCCACGCCCAGCTCCTCCAAGACACTGTCTGGAGTGGCAGCTGGAGGCCAGGCAGGGTGCACTACATTGACTCAATGACACTAAATGTCAGCATGTTGGCAATTGCATGGTGTCCATAGGCGTCTTGGAGCACTGTTTTCTTTTTTTTTTTTTTTAAAAAAAAAGGAAAAAAATAAATTGCGAGAATATTTTGCCATTAAAAGTTTCATTCAGCAGTTCTGTATAAAAGAAAATAGTTTTCATACCTAGGAACATCAGGAATTCTTAACATGCCTTGAGCATTAGCACTGAAAAATTAAATGCATATGTCTTGGAAGTTTTAAGAAGCAAATCAGGCCTACTCACTATATTTGGTTTCAAAGTACTTTTGCAGGAACTAAGTATTTTTAAGTTACGTAGGAGTACTACAAGTTCAACCTGTAAAAAAATTACCTCAAAGAACATCTTATATACAAGTGGGCAGGATTTGCTAACTGATTTTTGGAGCTGATAAATCTAAAAGTGACTAAGCAAGTATGTCTGATACTTCAAAAGTGTTATTTTTGTATAACCATACTCCATAAAAACCCTTGAGCACTGCCTTGTAACAGGACAATGCAGAACAGGACAAACAGTCCTCCACAGAACTGACAACTCCAAGTGGATATAAAAAGCTACACTGGGCAGATTGCTTTGTGCTCTTCAGCTACACTGTACCGGGTCCTTCCTTCTCAGGAGGAAGGAGGTAGGTATGATTTGAGAAAACAGCACTCTCAAAGGATGACAACTACTCTCACAAGTGCCACCCTAAGGTTCTCTCCCCCAGAAGCGCCCGTGCTCTCTCATAAGTGATTCTCTCTAGGTTCTTCCATCCAGGGGCTTAAGAAGAGGGTATAGCCCACTTGGATTTTCTCACATTTTAATACAGCCCCCCATCACAGGCAACATTAGCCTCAGGACATATGGAAGTGCCCTATTATTCAGTTGGCACCCCAGAGAGTACAAACAATGGAAGGAGCTTAGTTAAGTGAAAATCAGCTTGGCTGAAATTTTCAGTAAACAAAGAAGAAAATTAGTTTTGTTGCAGTATTTGTCTTCACTGCCTGTCCTATTACCAAAACTTGTTTCATTCTGCTTGAGAATATCAAACTCTATAGTACAACAGTCCTGACAACTCCAGTATTGAAAGGGAGGTATTTCAAAAAGCAGAACACCCTCACAGCTTGCTTCCTGAGGCTGGTACTCCAGAATTAATTTTCCATTTCAACAGATGAGAAACAAAGTACTTTGAGCAAGTTTATTTTCACCACATTATTTCATGATTTACAGAAAAGGCGTTTTATTGACCACAAAATTACACAATATTTATGTCTTCAACCTATATAAGGCTACATGTTATTATCTGACATCCATCAAAGACCGACAGGTACCAAGAGATATTAACTTATATTACTTGTGTGACACAGAACAAGAGCATTAGTGCACACACACAACCTTCTGCTCATAGAAAAGTTAAATATAATATGTTTCCTAAGCAGAAACATCTAAGAAATCAGTCTGTACCTAACACACAACCTAGACAGCAAATTCTTTGCTGGGTTTATTGCATGTGGGTTTTTCTCCACCAGCAGAAGGAGCTCTTTGCCTGGTCTTGTACATAGCATCTGAGACCGTCCCACACGACATCCTTGTCTCTAAACTGGAGAGACATGGACTTCACAGATGGACCATCTGGCAAATAAGGAATTGGCTGGATCCTCACACTAAAAGAGTTGCAGTCAATGGCTCAGTGGAGACCAGTGAAGATTGGTGCTCCTCAGGGGTCTGTTTGGGACTGTTTCACAGTACTGTTTGGGTGCAGTTTCTGGTGACATCTTTTTTGGCGACCTGGACAGCTGAACTTGAGTGCAAGTTTGCCAAAGATACCGAGCTGTGTGGTGAGGTCGACATGCTGGAGGGAAGAGATGCCATCCAGAGGGACCTTAGGCTTAGGAGGTGTGTCTGTGTGAAACTCATGAAGGCCAAAGTCCTTTACATAGGTTTGGGCAATCCCAAGCACAAATACAAACTGGGTGGCAAATGGATTGAGAGGAGCCCCGAGGAGAAGGACTTGGGGTGTTGGTGGATGAAAAACTGGACATGACCTGTCAATGTGTGCTCACAGCCCAGAAAGCCAACAACAAAGAAATGTGGCCACTAGGTCAAGGGAGAAGATTCTGCCCTTTACTCCACTCTTGTGAGACTCCACCTGGAGTGTTGCATCCAGCTCTAACACCCCCAAGTTAAGGAAGACATGGACCTGTTGGAGCAAATCCAGAGAAAGGCCATGAAGATGATCAGAGGGTTGGAGCACCTCTCCTATGAAGAGGGAGTTGGGGTTGTGCAGCCCGGGAAAAACAAGGCTCCGGGGAGATTTTAAGGCAGCCTTCCACTACCTAAAGGGGCCTCTGCAAGACAGCTGGGCAGGGTTTTTTTTAAAAAGCATGTAGAGACAACACAAGATGGAATAGCTTTCAACTGAAAGAGGGCAGGTGTAGATGAGGTATTAGAAAAAATTCTTTACTCTGAGGGTGGTGAGACACTGGAAGAGGCTGCACAGAGAAGCTGTGGATACTTCATCCCTGAAAGGTTTCAAGGTCAGGCTGGGTGGGGTAGGAGGACTGGAATTGGATGATATTTAAGGACCCTTCCAACCCAAACCATTCTACCATTCTATGATTTACTAAAAGAAAATTGTACTCATTCAGTTTGCTGGAGGTTTACAGCCTTCTTGGCTCCTCCTGAAAAAAGAGCAATTGGCAAAGAATTTAGATGTATGAAGGTTGACTTGCAGAAAAGAGAATGAAAAAAAAAAGAAAAGAAAAGAAAAGAAAAGAAAAGAAAAGAAAAGAAAAGANAAGAGAAGAGAAGAGAAGAGAAGAGAAGAGAAGAGAAGAGAAGAGAAGAGAAGAGAAGAGAAGAGAAGAGAAGAGAAGAGAAGAGAAGAGAAGAGAAGAGGTCCGCCAAATCAACAAACCAAACCCAACGAAAAAATCCACACAAGAACAGCAAAGGCAGTATGCTTACTCCATCAATTTCTGAGAAAAAAAATAATAAAAATATAACTTAAACCACACATTTGTGGGCTTCTCAGGAGGATTACCAGTATGGGAAAGATGAAAAATACTGAAGCAACTACCTGAAGTCAGTTACTGAGTTAACTACCTGAAGTGACAGCACCTGGGTTTTCCCCCATATACAGCAAAAAAAGCAAAAGAAAGTTAATTTTCTGAAGTGATAACACTTTCATGATTTAAAAGAAATAAATCAGTTTGGGTGTTCTAATAATAAAATTTTCAGTTAAAAAGTAAAGATCTCATGCCTGCTACTAAGTGTAGGAATATGGACAAAAGGAATGTTTGAGCTGGGCATTCACTGAGAAGTGAAAGGTTCCCTCAAGTTTTCTATTACTGTTTCTCAGCAGGTCTACACATGCAGTAGCAATTTGGTGCTCCTAAGCAAAAATACTGAAGGTTTAAGGTCAGTCTCTATTGTCCTGGTAGGAGAGAGAAGATAAAGCACTAAACAGCAGCTATGTTCAGTTATCTAGGATTATACAAACCTGAAGGATTCCTTTTTATTTCAAACCCATGCTGGGCAAATCGGGTTAGCTCTTAAATCAGAAGACTCTGTTACATTAGCTTTCTGCAGATACATCATTACAGCTGTCACTGCAATTGTTTTCTTCTATTTTCTTTAGAAACCATAGGCAACTGTACAATTTTAGAAATTTCCTCTATTACATACAGATACCTGTTTCTCTTCCCTCTATCTGATTTGAAGGACAATAGATAAAATCTCTTACTCAAGTAAATGGGTGATGTTTTCACCTTTTCCTTTATCTTCAAATTTCTATTTTTTTACCCTTACCCCCAATTTCTAAAAAAATGTGCAGTATGGTCACACCTGTTTCCCTTAAAATATTTCAAAATTCACTGATTTTACTCCATATTTTGAGCACAGTACTTCCAACTACATCTGCACATTTGGTATTTACTAAGTCACTCTGTGAAGATGGACAGAGACATGTCAATTTATCTCTATCACCTCTTACATCCACGCGAGGATAGACACAAAATGCCCTCTGGAAATGCTTTCTCCTTTTCTCACTTAGTAGTGACAAGAAGGTGCATAAATGATGAGTTCAGTCCATCAGCTTACACTTTCCTATCCCGTATATCCACCTTTGGCAGGATCAGTCCTGTCCACCATCGTCGCACCAGAATACAGATAAGGAGGGCTTGTACAAGAGCTTTTTTAACTTAGCCTGCAAGTATCCAAGTCATAACCTGACTCTCAGAGAGTCACTGCCCCGTGCCCATCCATCTCAATAATTTTCATTTACTAAAACTACTACCTGACCCCAGCATAAGCCACATTTTCATTCCGCCTAATGACTTACCCTTCCATTTCTCTCTAGACTACCTTCTCCCTGGCTGACCCTTATGCAGGGAAGCAAAGTGCAATCAAAGCCTTTAAACAGCATCCCCATCTTCCTTCAAATTCCTCATGAAAATATATCTTCTGAGGTCTTCTGCAAAACAAAACACCCTTGCACTAATGAGACCACTGGTTACTCAGGACTACTCAGTAACTACTCAGGACTACTGATTTATACATGCAGTTCATCCCAAATCACCCTCCTAAACAAGAAACTCCCTTGTCATCAGACTTCCCGAAACCAGTAAGCAAATGCATTTTATTTACCTGTTGAACCCCTCCATAATCCTAAAATTGAAGGTCTCTGGTTGGTTTAAACTTTATTTGTAAATACATCCTACGTGATTGTATAAACCTCTGGTTACTGTCATGTACATTATTACAAATAGCTATTGCAGCCTCCTGCTCCTGGGTTATAAAACTAATTTGTTTTTAAAGAGAAAATTAGCATTTCTCAATCCTCTGAATAAACTCAAAGGATTATCAGAGACCGAGAACATTTTGGTAAAGGTGTTAGCAAACCATGCCTAGTGTAGCCACCCCCTTGACAATTTTCCTGCAACTTCAGTAATTCTTTTAAAAACTCCTTTTGGAATTAAAATAATTTGCAGTGATCTTTCTTTTCACATGAAACCAAGAGCTAAGTACCGATTTAGCTCATTAAATTGTAATCATTAAGCTAAGGTGACTAATTTAGCACTAAAACTACCTCCAGAGTGTCTTTTGGATCTCAGTTACCTAATCCTGAAGGGGCCTATCTTCCTCTGTTGACTAAAAGGGAAGTATAAGCAAGTGCATCACTAATGCAGGTACTTGCACCAAGCGTGTGAAAGCAGGTGAGGTGAGTATATACCTCATGACTGTGTTATCAAGCTTAAACACAAAGCCTGTGTGTTTGATAAATAAGAGACAATTAAAATCTCAGCATTAACGATTTTTCAAAAATCCTGTCGTTTTAGAGGCCAAGTAATAGCTTCAGACCCTACTCCGTGATTACCAATTTACCAAATTTTGGAGAATAATAGTAAGTCACGGTGTTTTTGCAAAAAGTGCAATTAGGATAATTTAAGACTGAGGATACATGCTGGAGACACGTTCCATATCCACATCAGCAGAGCACAACCCAGTTCAGCAGGTTAAGGCAGATGAAGAATGGAGTCTGTGAGAGCTCTTGAGTGTGAAGCTGAGCTCATTAAGACATGCCTGAAAAGCCCCAGTTTCTGAGCAGAATTCTAGCCTGAGCTTGTTACTTGTTTACATCAATCGAGCCCTTTGGCCTGTTCCTTTTCCTGTGTATTTTATTTTATCACGCACAGGGAGTAGTCGCTGACCTCATTTGGACTACACTTTCCTCTCAATTGACTTTGAAGAAAAACTGTATCAGCATCAATAGGCAAATTTACTGGTATTCACCCAAGCATGACAAAAGGTAAGAGCTCATGTTTCCCTGCCCTGGCATTCATCAAAGCCAGAGAGGCACACAGAAAAGAAAGGGCACACTCCAATGACACACACCCAGTGATGGGAAACCTGCCACAGCATCAGCTCACAGCTTCTCAGTCGCAGCACATGGCAGTCACACAGGCTGCTTCTGTAAACCATATTCAACAGCCACAGTCACTGCAAGAAACCAGTTTTGTCCAGTTGGGCAGCTAGGTTGGTTATGCCCACCTTTTCTCTTTAACTGGCAAATAATTAATTTGATAAACACTATCAATATTCAAACACTTGCTTGGTTTCAGGATGGAATAATAAAAATATTTAAGCTCACTTCTAATTTTTAGTAAAAAACAGACTAGAAAGGAGAAATAATAGAATAGAAGGAGAAAGTGCTGAGTCTACTGGTCCAAAACAAGTGTTACTATTTTGGGGATTCTGCTTATCTGATTGAGGATTCAGAGAAGCTCGCTTTTTCATCTTTTCTTCTGCACTGTCAGTGGTGATAAAGGAATGAAGTGGGAAAAAAAAGGTTACCCTGCACTGTTGAGCACACCACTGACTTTACAGGAGAAAAAAGGAAAAACTGTCAACTAAAATTGGGTGTCCTGCTCAGAAGCAATGCCTCTGATCTGTGCCATCCTGCAGAACCAGGGAACAGACCTACTCAAATAACTCTGCGGAGTGCCACTCATTAAAGGGAACAATCTCGAAACAGGTGGAGAAAGAACAGGCAGAAAGAACAGTCAGAGCAGCCCAGGCAGCAACAAAAAAAATGCCACTTCTGAGACTTACAGAAGAAGAGATTTCTTCTCCTTCCCCTCCCCAAAATTAGTAATTTTGAAAAAGAAAAAACAACAACTGGATAAAGGAGAGAATAAAACAGTGATCTAATGTATGACAGGGAATCAAAGACTCAAGACAGGCAAGGCATGAACTAAAGGATTAAATGGAAGGACTGTTCTGGATTAGGCATTTCTCTGCCTGGTGAGCTTGTTCAGCATTTGAGTCTGCTGAAACACTTCTGGGTTTTTTGGAGGGGCTGTGGGATTGAGCTGGGCTACCCTTCAGCCAGCTCAGGCCCTTAACACTAAGATGTGTGGCCTCAAAAGGGTTCATACCAGCATAGCACAGGGGAGTGAATGAGCAAAACCTCCTTTTTTTAATTGGTAGAGCTTCCTGAAACAGTGTGTACTCTGTATGGAAAATGTTCTGTTTCTGCAGCTGACAATGGCAGTTTCAGACAAGAAACAGTGAGGATGTGGGAGCTTAATGGCAAAATGTTGGTTCTGCAGACTTCAAGTTAAGCTGCTTCGTAGCATGGCAGCTTTTACTTCAGCTATTTAACACTGTTGCTAACACCTCAAAATTTTACATACTACAAAGCCTGCAGTTTTTGTTTCCTGCCACACTTTCAAATCAATATGCATTGAGTGCTCTGTAGCACTTGAGCAATGACTTTCTCACCTATGTGTTGCTCTGCAGCACACCTGTAGAAGTCACACAGAGCAATCCCATTCAGAGACCCTGCCACAAGCCCACTTGTATTCCTAAATAGCAGTGCATGTTCCTCATGCAGTAACCACCCACTACTGTGTCCTTTTATTTCTTTTTGCTTCACATGCTTGACACACCTGGCCAACTCTAAGGATGCAGGTGGATCATCAGCAGGGAAGAGGCTGTGAGATTCCTGGGCATTGCAAACCAGGTGCTTCCCAACAGGCACTGTCCTGACAGGAGCCTTTGTAGGAAGCACGAGCTCATGCCACACCCTTGCATCCACAGTTTTCTGTCACTGTATCTCAAGACATGGACTGACACACTGGGACTTCATGAATTAGTTGACTTTGATGTGGTATTTCTGAAAAATCATGAGATCTACCACTTGGTCCTGTTGACCTCCTTACCACTGTAATTTTCAGTCCTAATTTGTGACAAAGCACCAACTAGCAAATGATGGGAAACATCATACTTTTATGCACTAAAATGTCATGTTTAACCCCATCAGGGAGAGCACCCAGCAGAAATGCCTTGAAAAGCAATCAGCCCAGTTCCAAAAGCACATCTGGAACAGCATGGTGCTGCATCCTTGTGAGTAACCGGAGATGAGGCCTGCAGGATCACCTGCAGGATCACCTGGTTTGGTTTTGTCCATCAATGCATCTGTTCTCCTAAACTGGCAAATCAGTTATTTCATACTGGCCACAACTATCAGAATGCGTGTCAGTGTTCAGATGGAGGGGACATAAAATGGTAAAAATTATGGTGAGACTAGAACATTTTTCTAGTTCTAAGAGGATGGACTTAGATAGCTATTTTGTGTCATTTACATCACTCTCTTCTCGGTTTCATAGCCATGAGAAGCAAAAGGAAAGGATGAGTCTTTCTTCCAAATTCGTGGACAGATCTAAAATTAAAAGCCTAAAGACTGCAGCACCAGAGCTGACCATAAAAAGCATGTCTGGGGGATGGTGTGCCCAAAGCTCTGCTGCTCCCAGTTATGGCAGTATCCCGACACCATTATCAGCTACAACTAGCTGATAATGCACTTGAACCCACCCAAGGGCTAACCCAGTAAATTTATCACCTTATCTTTCGATAGATGGCAATCTACTGAGACCACACCCCTGCCTGACCCACAGCTCCCATTTCCCAGCACATTTCCCAACAGCTGCACCGGGGTTTACGCCGCTCAGGAAGAGGGGACACTGCACAGCTCCAAACTGCACTTCACTACACCAAATGATAAAGCTGTGCATGTGTATTCCATACATTATAATTTTTCTAGGTATTTCAAAACCATATTGCTTGATCCTATCCTCTGGTAATACCCGTAATTGCAAAAATCTCACGTGTACACTTCAGCTATCTTCATCTGTCTGTCACTGAGTTTTTTCTGGGGTTAGTGTTTTTATAACACCATGTAAGTTGATGTGTAGGACCAGGTGCTCACACAAGCCTCAAGAAGCACTGTTTCATTTACTGATTGAGGAAATTGTACCTGATGTGTGTAAGGACAAGGTCCTATCTGTGTTCCAGGTGGTAACACCTAAATTCTCTGCCTCAGGAGAAGAGAGTAAATAAACCACCATCCTACACTGCTCTTCAATATGCAGAAAGCTGGTTGCTTACATAACCCTCAGTACTTGTGAAGCCCTTCATTCATCCATCAGAGTAAGCTTTTATTCTCAGAGTATTCCTTACCCATCTCCCTCCAAGTGTGACACGACAAGAATGTTTGAGCTGGGCATCATGTTAGCAGCACACAAGGACCCTGGGACATTTCCTGCACCATTTTTTCATCAAAGACTCTTTTTTGGACTTAGCAATCATCCCAGTTACTAGGTTGGACCCAAAGCAGTAGCAGCAACAAGACCATCTTAACTTATGCCTGACACAGCATTACTCAAACCAAGGGTGTAATTCTGAGCGATGCTCACTATGGCATGGTGCTGCACTGGTCAGCAGCTGGCTTGCAAATTGACCACAGGTCTGTAGATCAAATCAAACATTTTAATTATCTTGTATTTTGCATGAAATCATTACGTCTCCTATAATCACCACCTGTAAAATTACTGTAGGGATAGGGAACTTTATAACCATCTCTGAGGCAGCCAGGCATTTTATTCTGCCTCCTTGGTATCATTCATGTCTTACATTCCTATTAAGCAGCCAGGTCTGACACCTGTCTCTTTAACCCACTCCCACAGATAACCACATCCATCTGCATGTAAATGATTAACACTCCCCTCTCGTGAAGCCACAGATCTTTGCGCTCCAGTGAGAATAACTGCTTATACTATTGCAAATAATAAAACGTGTCATTCAATCCTTGTAATAAAAGCTTAAAATCCAATGTGAGGTGATGTGGGTGTAAGTCAACACCAGCAATTTGGACTCAAAGGCAGTTTAACGCTATTCATAGGTTCAAAGATGAGTAAATTGTCTCTTCTGGCTCCTGTACTCTACCATCATCCTAGTATTCAGGCTTCTGCCAGCAATAACCTATTACACACCACTCAAACCCCACAGGGATCATTCCTCTTTGTCTACTTTCTCCTCTTAATTTTGGCATATAAATTACACTAGCTTTGGTTGACATGGGAAAATGCAAAGCTGACTGTGTAGAACAGTGTAAATAACCCATATATAATAGCTTTCAAAAAGTTTACTTCTTCAGTCATCCTTACTGTTGGGCATACGTAACCTCACCAAGGAGTTCAGTATTCCAGAAGACATTTACCAGTGTACTCTTATCCAACAGTAGTGTATCTCTGCTTCCATCTTTTAACACAGTGAAGGTTTCTAACATACATTAAGGCAAGTATTCTGCCCTCTGCCACTGATTTCCAGCCCTGAATAACTGAGCTCCAGAGGTGCACGTTTCTCCTAACTGTATCCCACCATGAGATACTAATATAAGCAACAGAGAAACACAGAGGAAACATAGATATTGTTTTAAATTGGGCTGGTATTATTTAGTTAGAAAACAGTTTTTCTTCGTATTTCTTCATTCTCACAGGATAGTCTGATTTGTTTCTAGTTTTAAAAATCTGTTCATAGAATCACGATGCATGACCTTCCCTTCTTCCACTAGAATAATATGTTCTTAATCTGAGCTCATACCATATTTTATGCTTCACCACTGCTTCTAGAAATGTTCTTGCTCTTTTCCCAGGATCAAGCAAGCCTTTGCTAGAGGGAATGCTTACAGGTGCAAAGAAACCAGATCTCCTACCCTCAAAGCGCTCCTAATTCTGGGTGCAAGAGTTGTGACATATGGTTCTGTTACCTTTGTGATGCCATTTTTTTAAGAACAGAAGTACAATAATCAAATCAAACTGGTAAATTTACTGAAACAACAAAAGGAAAGGACATTCAGAAAGATAGGCGAGTATCCCCGTACAGGGAGGAAGTGCCATACCAAAGCATTTCAAGTGTTATCCAACTACTACTTACACAGACCTTTCTGTGAAAACACTCTCATTGCCTGCAGTTTATCAGCCTTGCCCAACCTACCCAAAAGGTGATCTAAGGGCTCATATGCCATTTCCATGGGAGATGGGACATTAAAATAAAATATATTCCAGCTCTTTGATTCCCATTGATTTTGTGAGTAATACAATAACCAGAATGAGATAGCTGAAACCAATAAAAACTGATTTATAGCATTAAAGGCATTCTTTATAGCACTTATTTATGGTACATTACATCTGAAATCCAATTTCACAGGCTGCTGTTTGAAACTTTCTGTTCAATCATAAATACACTACATACAGCATAGCTCAGTGCCACAGAGTCAGATTACACAAATGCCTGTGTTCCCAGAAGGAGCTGTACTTCTGCTGTAAATGAGTTTGACAGTAATTTTTCCCAACCAACTTCCCTCCAAAAAGTTCCAGGCAGCACTCAATAAATTTAGAATATATGGTTACTCCTTTAGTCATAATAAACAACTATTTATTAATATATTTCAGTTATTGAAAAGGCATTAACAGAAATCACAGAAAACAAACTTGGCATATGTTGCATGATAAACTACTAAGTACATTTAAGCATTGTAGCAGGGACACTGTTTCAAAAGCACACACACGCAGGCACGTGTTCCACTCCCATTTATGGGTGTAGGAACACTACAATCCTGCTAGTCTAATTTTCAAAGGGTAAAAAGAAGGAGCCTTCTCAGAGTCTCTCAAAGCTGCTCACTTCAAAGGTGCATACCACATTCAGGTCACTTACTATAATCATTGTCAAGGAAAGGGCAAAAAATCAGATCTGACTTTTACAGAGACACTGTCATTTGAATCTGGAACAAGTTCTTATTTATTTGAAAAGACTTTTCCCTGAAAGTGAAATCACTGCAAACTATGTATGTCAGGCTTTACACAAATCTAAGTTGAAAGATGTTTTCTCTCCGTCTCTGATATGAAGGCAGACTTTTTCTTTGTGTGATGTTTCCTTTCTTGGTTATAAAAGATTATTTTTAAAGATGTAACTACATTGACGTGTTACAAAACAGAGTACCTGTAGTGTTACTGCTTAAAAAACTAACAGACAAAAAAAATCATATTGTGCCATATGACATTTTGCTCCTCTAGAGACCCTACTCCACAGAGAAATAGCAAGACAAAATTGTATCTCCAAACATACAGGAGTACTTCTGATCTTTGGCTCCATAGCTATAAAGCCACAAACTCCTGCAGGGAATAGAAAAGATACCAATATTGTAGAAGCAGACAGTGGCTGGAGACCTAGTGAGAGTCACAAAAAAATGTCGACTTGGTATAGGTTTTGGGGGTAGGGAGGGGAGGACAGGAAAGGAGAACCCAAATCCCGGGTTACCAGCTGAGAGCAGACCTGACGTGACACGTGTACTTTATTTAAACCTCTACAGGAAGCAGAAGGGAGGGAAGGACACTTTCAGTGAGGAAACCTGAGACTGCAAAGCATTAATAATTTAATATCCAGACTTTCACCTCCAGAACACCAATTCAAATCTGATCCACGTCAGCGGTGACCCAAACTTATTAACTGCCCTGCGTGTCGAAATGATCTGATAGACTTAATTGGTTTCTAGTGTATGTGAAATAAAGCTGGCCACTACCTTTGACATTCATAGCAAACTTTATAAGGGTTGAAGCCAACAGATGAAAAACACTCCCCCAGAACCGTCTCCCCTCTCCACTGCATGCTGAACAGTTCCCAGGAGAGAGACTCCCTCGCACCATAAACGAAAGGAACCTACCTGATGTTAAAGCAATGTAAAAAATATAGCAATGAGAATTTGTTAGGTGTGTGGTATTTTTCCAAAAAGCAGTTACTGTAGAACATGGTTATTTATTTAATTTTGTTTTGTTTTGGGTGGTTTTGCCACTGAAAGAAAGGTTTGGCCACTAAAACCACATATTGAGTGAGACCACGCATTTGGCTGACATGGATATGAGCAATCATTTGACACCTTGTATTCCTCTAGATTATAACCCAGATCCTACAGTTTAGCATAGTGGACCCAAAGATAAAAAGGGGCAGAATGGAAAAGAACTGCAGATTCCATTATCCACGTCCTGGTCACAGGCAGAAAAACCTTCTCGGTTTTCCTTGACATAATTTAAAATTACTTGTATTTGAGAAAATACATAACTTTATACCATCTTAGAAGGCTTCTGGACCTTAAACACAGACTTTGAAGCCTTGTGGAAAAAAACATCTATATACATTTCACTGAAATGGAAAAATATCATAGCACTTATTCTGAGTTTTAATGAAATAATATCAACTAGGATTGATCACAAATTATTTACATCCACATCAAGATTTCACTTCAAGACAAGACATACCTAAGTATGTATTTCCAATTTTAATGACGTCCAGATCAAAGCCCCTTCCGTAGTCTTCCTGCATAAAATGAGTAGTACTGCTACAGAAATTATTTTTTCAATTTTCAGCAATCCAGTGTTTTGCTTACACTGCAATTTAATTTGTAAAAGAACTTATGATGAGTCTGCTCAGAATATTAAATGCAGCATGCTAGCACTTTGATGACCTTTCCCATGGAAGAATGTCCACAACCAATCCACGAAACAAAAAACCGTAAAAATTCTGTGATGTCTCTCAAGGACAGATTAATATGGGCAGTAAAATTTTGCATATTAGAGAAAACATTTCAATTAGTCAATCAAAATCTTAAAAGGCCTGAGGTCAGTAGAAATACTTCACTTAGCTCAATGTACAATATTAAACATATTTTTGTATACAATGTATAAAGCTTAGAAAAGTACTTAGATCACTCATCCTTCTGAATTCTTCACTAAACCACTCTAATGGGAAAAGAGTGAAATTTTTATTGCATAGTTCACTGACAAGTCCTGCTTTATGTAAAAGTTCAGCTAAGATGATGGAACGAATTTGAAAATTAATTAAAACAATAAATCTTTATTTTATGTTATAGATTGCAAACATGCAAACATGTTCAGTTCCAGTAAAGTACACTCTTTGAAAAAGAATATTACAAGTGTCAGAGGGATCAAAAATACAGTGATAATGGTAAAAGACATGAGAATATTATTTAAGCAGATAAATTACTAAAACCACAAATTATGCTGTATTTTTATACTTTTCCTATAAGACAAGATCAAATTCAAAGATAATACATTTAAGCCTAATTAAAGGAACTGTAAAAAATATTAAATACAATACATTCCCACAAGATAAAGAGCAAGCTAGGCTGCTATAACCACAAAAATACAACCCAAAAACGCTATGGATTATGACAACACCTCGAAATTACCCAAATATCTTTTTGTTATTTTCTATTAAATTAAATCCATAGCTCCTTAGATGTGCAGAAAGTGACAAATGTAATGCTGATGCAGCTGTAATGCTTCACTTGACACATAGCTTTTCTCTGGATACCTGAATAGGAAATTAATAGCATAACAGACACCAAAGTAAACATCTCAGGAAATCTAGATCTACCCGGTTAACTAAAGAAAAGCAACGAAGAATCGCAAAACGGAGTCAGCTGCAGCAGAAATTCACACTTCACCCTCCTGACTAAGGGGTAGACTGACAGGTGGACAACAGGACACACACTACAACTCTTCAGCAAATCCTTAGTCTCCAAAATAAGGGCAATTAAAAACCACAAGTGTTTTCCCCGTTTAGGCATTGTGTTCACTGTTTCTTGCTTCACAACACTTACTAAAAAAAGGCAGAAAAATAACAGAGATGGAAAGATGATGTCTGGACAGGACCTCTTGAGGTGTCAGATTCAGTTTCCTTGAATAACAGCTACCTCTCCCACACCCCCTCTCATGAATGGATCACGCTCTGTTTCAAAAACAGCCAAGAGGGCAATTAGACAGACGACAGCTGTACAGCCCAGGATAGATGTTACAGATATTCTATATGTGAAGCCAGTATCTCTCACAAGAGCAGTTCAAAGATGAAGGAAAGAGGCACATTGTACATTTTACACTGAAGGATGGCACATAAATCTCACAGTACATTACCTAGAATCCCACCTAACCTCACAGATGTTGGAAGTCTTGTCTACACTGCAAAAGGAGGGCCAGCATCTGATTCTCTGCCCCACCAGTAGCTCCATTTTCTTTTACATTCATCCCATCCAGCCCAGACCGGACGATGCAATATTATTTTTGGGGTGATTTCTAAGCACTTGAAATGGCTCTCCTGCAACAAACAAGAACAGGGCTTTATAGCAAGAAACGGAGTAGGTGCATGAGCGCCGTGGCAGGCTACGGGCAGTCGTGTGGCCATACTGGAGAGGGCCAAGTCTGCTCAGACAGTATCAGAGAAGTGCACGGTAGAGGAAGATGAACCATGTGCCCTTTCGTCCACAGCACTGCCTGACAGCAGTCCCTACAGTAAACTACCCTCAAGCAAGGTGAACCCATACCTGGTAAAACCGTCTGCCTTTAGGAACATGATGCATACCTCTCTATGCCTCTCTCCTGAAAAGACAACGGATGACTGCTAAAACAACTTTATCATCAAAACTAGATGCCTTAGAAATGGGACCAAAGGTGGAGAGATGGTCCAGGGCCAGGACGAGAAGGGCATCAAAATCATTGGGAGGAACGTTTTTATATCTCATATTTCAGCCCAGAGCTGCACAGTCTCAGAATCCTCTGGGGCAACAAGGAGGAAAGGGGCATGGACTCCAAAATGGCCCCACAGTGCCCTCCTGCTTCATCGTCTGAAACAGCTGGAGTTTGACAAGCCATCAGCTGGCAAAAATCCAGCCCAAACCTTTACATTGTTATTTCGTTCCAACTCTCAGGGAAAGCTAAAATGTATATTTTCCCCAAGTTCTAAAAGACAACTAAAAGACCTTTGCCAATATTTTCCCACTGATATGTGGAGGAAAGTCTGAAAATCACAGTACTAAAAGTATACAGCACTCATGATCTGAATTGACAGTACTTCTACCTACCATAAAAAGATCCTTGCATTAAAGTAAAAGTGTGAGGAAAGAAGAGGTAATGCACCAAAAAGCAAATTTAAAATAGTATCCTAAACGTTCCAGAGCAAACTTTTTTTTGATGCATATTATGCATTTTCCGAATTTTTCTTTTTCATTAAAATCTCAGTTCAATACTGTGCAATCTACTATAATTCAGGCACTGAAAAAATAGCAGTCTCAGCAAATCAGAGTTAAGATTTAATAGGATAGCATTGAAGCACAGAATAAACAATTGTAATTATTAAAGCAAACTAGACTTTGTATTTCATTTTCATTTATTTCACATCTAAAGACTTTATTATGTTTTATTTACTAATTCATAAGATTTAAAAATCTGTAAGGCACTTTCAGTTATTGATGTGACTTCAGTTTTCCAATGCGCTCAACATATTTCTGGCCTCATAATCTAAAGCCTAGAGGCTCTCAATTTGTTCATGTAACTCCTATCCAGCTGTGCACATACAGAGAAAAGAAGGGAGACTCCCCAGATCAGCTGCCACCCTGCAACAGAGACTCATCATAGAATCAGAGAATGGTTTGGGTTAGAAGGGACTTTAAATATCATCAGGTTCCAACCTCCCTGACATGGTCAGGGACACCTTCCACTACAGCAGGTTGCTCATAGCCCTATCCTGCCTGGCCTTGAACATTTTCAGGGATGGGGCATCCACCTATATGAGACATGTTAACCTTGATTTTACAGTCTAACATCACAAATCTCAATAGGGACTGCCAAGAGGAGCCATCCCCTACACAGTGAGGATGGGATACAGCGTATTTCCTTTTGTTGCTGGAGTACAGGCAACCAGAGAGGACCACATGCTATCATCAGAAATCTTGCATATTTGTAGGGCTTCACCACTTCTGCAAAATGTTATCAACTTTTAATGAGAGAATCTCTATGGAAGAGTGATTTTGTTCTTATTAACCATGACAATTAAACAAAAGATACTTGCTTGTTAACTCTAAATCTTTCAGGGAACATGTGTCATATTGTGAAAATTATAAATTCTCACTTTTAACTGACTTTTCCCTAATTAATAACCAAAGTGCTTCTGATGTTTTTATGACCACTGTTAATGAAGTCCATGAACTCATTGCAGTTGGGAAAGTTACTGCATGCTAAAAATGCTTCATAATTATCCTAAGTTGATGAATAATTTTTATAGCCAGGTAGATCAAAGCCAATTCACTTAACTTTCACTTAGAAGTATTTTTAAATGTTATTGTCTGCAGCAGTTGTACCAGATGGCAACCAAGATGCCCTGCTCTTTTTTGAAAGTTCATAATATCCCTTTCACCAGTCATCTTCTCTACTGTAATCCAGTATTAAATATTTCTGAGAGCTTCTTTGACTGACAAAACAAATCATAGCTACATAGAGGAAAGACCGCCTAATAGGAATGGGCTTCCAAATATCTTCAAACTGTATCAACATTTTTTCATATTTTTCAGTCAATTTTTAATGTTTATGTAGTCATTAAGCTCAAAGGGGCTTGGAAGGATTAAAAAAATAAAAAGAAGTGTCTGACTTCAAGTAATGACCTACAGAAATAGCACAGAGGTATGTAATTGCTTGCAAGTGAAGCCAGTACCTGAGAAACAAATCTTAGTAATCTGTCAAAGCCTTCTGCTGAACCATGAAGCTCTGTGGAGCTGTCTTGCAGTTAGTGATGAGAGATCACATTCCCATTGTTAACTCCACACTACTCACCTCGATTTATTTGAGTTATACCGCTTGACCTCTGACTGTCAGAGCAGCGGTGTACAACTGGTCAGGTGTAAGCTCACTTTGTGCCTTTCTGATCTGATGGGGTGGGTGTACAGCAACCTCTGGAATTTTCAAGGGCGTTTGCATTGAAAAATCTCATCCCATGTACAAACCCTTTGGATACTGATGATATATGGCCAAGAAGATTCATGAGTTTCCAGTCTATGCTCAGTCTATGCTCCAGTCTATCTTCAGTTCTTGACTGCAGAACTGAAGATGCAGGCAGGAGATCGACCTTCTCTGATGATTTCCCTGCAGCCATAGGCTATAAAATGTGCCTACTGAAGTTCTCAGAGTCCAAGGAGGACTCACACTTGACTTTTTTTTCTTCCTAACAGCGGCCCAGCAGAATAACCCGGACAGAGATGACAGAAGGCTGACAAGGTGAACAGCAAGGCATGAGAGTGCCAATTTGTTTAAATTGGACAAAAGACATTTTCTGACAAGTCATTTTCCTAAACAAAACAAATGCTGAAACTGCCTATTATGAAAGGGAAATGCTCTCACACAGAGCAAGAAATTCGGGAAGAAGCATTTCAGCTGATGAATTTTTAAATATTCTTTTCTCCAGAACAAGGAGAGGGAAAGAAGAAGAGCTTGAGCTCCTGCAAAACGAAACTCAGATGGAGGAATCAAAGGATAAGGTCCTATTTCAGAAATAGGTGCTAAAGTAGGATAATAAGATAGTTCAAACTGAATTGCACGATAGCAAACAGTCTGCCTCTAGGCAGAAGCACTGTGGAGCCTGCAATTTATGCTGTGAGGGAAGAGAACTGCAGAAAAACCTCATGAAATCGAGTGATTAGTCAATAAAATGGCAAGTGAAATTCAGTGTAAACAAATGTGCTGCACATGGGGAAAACAGTAATCTGAACCATGCATTCAGCCTAGCAATGAGATCGTAATGGGCTGTTTCCACTCAGAAATGAGACTGTGAGATAACAGGAATTTTTATGAAAACATAAGCTCTGGACCAATCATCTGCATTTACTCCAGGGTTGGTGGGTCATCCAAACCAGATACCTTTCTCTTCTAACAATGCTTTCAAATATCTTTCTACAACATATTTCTGTTGAAAACGTCAGATTCTAAGGCTTGGTCTGTAATTTGCTTTGTGCTTCTGCAATATAACCATAATCACACTGGAAAGATTAAAACGCTTTATTAGGCCTATTTAGGTAAATCCTACTATGCAGTTTATTATCTTCAAATAATATTATGGTACATTATTCTTCAGCCATCCTCGCATCTTAAAAATAACACCAGAACACTCAACACCACTTCCCCTTTTGTTAAAAAATGCAAACATACCCAGGACTTACCCTTCACTGGAAGGGCTTTCCCTACCACCTCGAAATGCTTATTCCTTAAAAAAACACTCCCTGGAAACCCTTCACAAAACAAAGGAACACTGCTTATTCAGATAGGCAGAGCAGTAATGCATATTTACAGAACTATGAGACTCAAATACTGTCTGCTGTTGCAGCAAAGCACAAAACTGAGGCCCAGTCTCAGAGCACACTGGCAACCACACACCAACTCCTTCTCCATTGCCCCTGTTTGGTACAAAAGAGGAGAAATAGAAAGAAATGAAAAAATGTTTTGCACAAGCTTCATGCTACTGAGCCTGTCAACTCTGTTAATCTCAGCGAAGAGAAGGGTCAGAGCAGCCTAGGAGCTATTCAAAGTGTTCAAAATCAGGTTGGACAGGGCCTTGAGCAACCTGATCTACTGGAAGATGTCCCTGAACTTGGTGGGGGGGGTTGAACTAGATGAACTTTGAAGGTCCGACCCAAATGATTCCACAAGTCCGTGTTTCTGTTCAAATGAAGACTTTGGCAGCAACAACCCAGGAGGTCCATGCCAGCAGGCAGAGTGAGCAGAACACAGCACACCCTCCCCACTCACTCTCCTACTCTCAGCACAGGGGATTGCCCAAAAGAACAGGAGGGAGGACAGTGATAGGACCCCACTCTCCATTCCTCCTTTGTAACTCCATAGCAACATCAGGAACACTGCTGAAAACAAGAGCAAGCACAGGAAAAACTGGAATTACAGCAAAGGTTAACAAGAAAGGTATAGTTCATGCCATTTGTCATACTATGTTTTGTCTTTTCCCAAACAACTGTCCTCTCCCTGCACGGAAAGGAAACCTTTTTCATTATAAGGTAGGATCATGCTATGAAAAATCCAATGAGTAGATGAAACAGCAATTCATTATCTATTTAAATATTGTAGTGGGCTAATCCAGCAAATAAAAATGGAGCATGAAGCAGATGGCCCTTTATAGTTGTCATGATTTCCTAAATATTCCCTCCCAATGCACATCCTTGTATTTAACATGAAATGCACAGCTTTCACCATGTGCACATTATGCAACCATTCATACAACCTCATAAATGTTACATCTTATAGAGCAATTATTTTTTATGCCTTTTTTTAAAGGAAAAGCTGTATCATGTCATGGCAAAGTATTCTCAGATGTCTTGAAATAATTTGAGGTAGCTGCCAATAGCCAATGATAAATCCACTAAATGCAAATATTTGCTCAACCTACTTTTTGCACATATATTAATTTTCTGAGTTCAAGAAACAACACAGGAAAAGCATTTTGACATTGGATTTGGGTGTAATATTTCAAGTGTTTAGTATCTTGCAGAACACGTGCCAGGAAAATAGGTATCTGAGCTCCTCTCTGCTTCATTAAAGCAATTACTGTTCATACTGAAATAGCAACTGAGTATAGGCAAGTGCTGCTTTGGATTTCATAAAAACATATTCTCAGTCACTGAAAAAAAGAAAATGTAGAAATCAGTGATTGTCTCTTATTTGTCTGCATACGTGATGATTAATCAAGTCCAAAGCTGTCCATAATCCTTGCCAAAAGCTAACTATGCAAATACCTTAAAAAATACACTTCCTCTGTTCTGAGACCCACATTAAGTGAACAATTTCTGAAAATAATTTTTGTTATTAAAAAGCACTAAGATGCTAACACACCAAGTGCAATTAATATACCACAAATTAAATCTGCTGTGTGCAAAAAGCCAACATGAGTCTCATACACCAACTAATCTCACTTACAAGTAAAGCAGCACTCATATACATATTTTGCAATGGGGCATTGCCCACCAGATAAAAACCAGAACGTAACCATTATCAAGTGTTATACTTTTGTTCCTTTTTTAAACTACTATTTTGGTACGAAATACCACAGTGTAATCCACTGTGCGAACAGTGCAGCACCCAGGAACAGACCGGAATGCCTAGACAGAGCCTGAAGAACCTCCATGGAGAAGAAGCTGGGAGAAGCAAGGAAGAAGTCTGAAAAAGGAACTGGGCAAAAAGAAAAGACAAAGCAGGACAGGTCAGATGTGCTTGGTAAAAGGCAGCAGGGACTTGGGCGTCCAGAAGCACACTTTGTTCCAGAGCTGGAATTAACCCCTGGGATTTCCAGCATGCTAAGCCAGTTTGTGTGAAGCTATTGGAAAAGTCACTCAGAGAAAGCAGATGCTGACTGCTAAATTAGGTTTAGCAGCAAAGCTCTGAACTGTGCATCTCAAATTTTTTAATCCTTATGATGATCTATTTCTGTACTGAATTATTTGCTGCTTTCTTCCTAATGGATCTTCTAAAACTACTGGAAAGTGCAGGCACAAAATTGCGTTGAAACAACCTTGTGATGACTTTAAGTCAAGCACTCCAGAGACAGGACAGCAGGAATCTGGTTTCATCTGCCAATTTAACTTACTCCCCTCCATGCACACACACTATAATTTGGTCTTTAATTGTCCCAGCACAGTAGTTCATGCAGGTTGGATTCAAATGGTGGGATCTGTTTGCAGACTGATGCCCAACAAATTCCTGAAGCAGCAGTCTGGCTGTAAGTGACGGTTTCTGACAGGCACAGGAGGAGGTGTTTGGCTTTTTCGGCAGACATTATGCAGTGATTGAAAACCATAAAGGTCAACTGAAAACATCCTTAGGATAGGTAAAACCACCTGACAGGCACAGCAACTGGACCACACTGATACCTGTCCAAATACATCTTTTTACTACACATTTTGCAAGCAAACCTGATGCACCAGAAAGAAAGTTGTTGCAGAAGTTTTGTACCAAAGGCATACAATGACAGAAATAATAATAGCAAGGTGTAAAAAGGAACCACTGTGGGCTTTGGGGAGTACAAAGAGACATTGCACTGATCCTTCTATCACAATTACATATTTAAGTTCAGATGGAATGAATCCACATGAGGAAGCCCCCAGGCTAGGTCAATTCCTGAAGCACCTGAAGGTTTGGAGTAAGTAAAAGATCTTGGAGTGCTCATAAGATTTCTTAGCATTACATGGTATTTTACAATGCAAGGAATTTAAGAACCTAGGTCCTACTTGCCTGAATGTGATCAATTCAAGCATAATAATTTCCCCTGTAGTTCCTCAGTGGCTCACTCCCTTAGCTCACACCAGGGAAAACACCGCTCTCTGAGGCACCGACAGAACTCACTCATTTGCGAGGCAAACAATCTTACTGTGACCAGGAAAAGAAATTCATTCTCACGTGGCCAAGATTATAAAAAATACTAAACTAAGTTATGGAGAATAGGCTGAAGAAGACTATCATAGCAGGTTATTATATTTAAGGGAATGCCATGCTATCTAGTGAAAAAGCAAGGAAGAGATTCCGTATGAAAAAATAATAAGAGATCATTTAATTGGAGGCTGTCTCACAGGCACAAAAATTAAGTTTGCATGCTGCTTTTGCAAGCTTATTATGGTCTTATTACAATTTCTGTATTTGCAGCAAATTTATATTAATATTTCATGCTATACTGAAGTAAGATAGATGCATTTAAACTGGAAATAATTGGTCTTCTGCTGTATTTATTTATATTCAGCAGTTTATATTTGTTTTACTATTTCATATATTTAATTTGCATTTATTTTGGCTAGCATAGAATATTTAAAATGGGTATTATGAAGTCAAAGATATTCTTACAGCATGAAAGAGATTTAGAGAGGAAAATTTTGTCAGTTTAAAATTGGAGCAAGCATAATTGAACAATGAGAAGAAATTTGAACCATCTAAAAGAATTATAATTAGAGCCCAAGTCAAAGATGACAAATTTCACCATTTAGAGCGATCATGATGAAAATGGTAAATATGAGTTGTCATGCTTTAATTAAAAAGGAGTGTAAACGGCATGAAAGCATTCATTGTTAAAATGTTCTTAGCACTGTAATTATTTTTATTGATTAAAGTAATTATTAATTCATGAACAGGCTCTAAAATGTTGATACTGTAATTCACAAAATGAAGAAAGGAATATGCCATCTCATTTATTCATGAAACTCTTGTATTTCCATAAATAGATTTTTATAAATGCATGATAGCTAAAAAAAAAAAAAAAAACCAAAAAAAGAAAAAGCATAGCCCAACCTGAGACAAACTTCTGAACACATCCAAACTTACAGAGTGCAGAGAAATCTACCCTTTGCTGTTTGCCCAGCATTAAATTACACCATTGCTCAGCTACTCACTGCATCTGAATGGCTTTTCAGCAGAACTGCCTTCAACGGATTAGCCTGGTGACAGGAATAATACTGACACACGACAAAAAAGGGCTCTCTTCCCTCAGATCTGTCCTGTTCTTCCTCCTGGAGAAGTTTTGTGCCTGGGTGGTAGAAAAAAATTGTGTCCAGATTTCTAAAATGCGTGGGACATTTCAGAACTACATGTACAAGGTGGTGTAGATGAGAGGGACCCCCTGAAAAAACACTGCCTTGACACACACGAGCACGGCCGTTCCCACCTGCGCCAGCCTTGCTGTGCACATCGTGTTATTGAACAGCAAATGGCAGCTTCCCTGGAAGCACCAGCCTGCCAGAGTTCAAGAAGCATTTGGACAATGCTCTCAGGCACATGGTGAATCTGATTCTTGGGGTGTCCTGTGCAGGGCCAGGAGTTGGACTTGATGGTCCTTGTGGGTCTCTTCCAACTCAAGAGATTCTATGATTCTGATTTTATGACTCTGTTTTTTGTATGGAGGGTCAAGAGACACAGTTCCCATCCCCTGCTGAACGTGGTTCAAAAGGCCTCATTCTCAAAAGGGCAAAGTTCCAGAATTCCTGGGAACTGAGTGTGGTGGGAGATGAGAACCCTGTGAGCATCTTTCTGTTATGCTGCTGGCAATAACCTACACACACCAGAGACAACAGCCGTCCTCAGAGAACTATTCTGGCACCTTCTAGAACACCTTCCCTGTGCTGAGAATTTCAGTGTTGGCTGCTGACACCCGAGTGGACAAAAGCAGACACTGGGGGAAGCTCCTGCAGGTGCACAGAATGGACAAGCACGGACAGTCAGGTCAGCATCTGGGCTGACTGGGTGACATGGGGGGCTCTGCACAGAAGGAGGGGTGCTGGGAATAGGTGTTTATAATGCCCTGCAAGGCAGCCTAAGACAATGTCTAAAGCCTTTTCTGCCTGGCTGCTGTACCCTTCAGACACAGCTGCAGGGCAGAGGTGTCATAAGACTGGCTTTGGGGTCTGTCCTTTGTGTCATCTGACACGCTCTGAAAAGACCCTTGCAAGTCAGACTCCGCATCAGCCTGAACAGGCTCTGCTGTACTCAGCCAGTGTAACTTTCAATGTATTCCAAAGGTGTTCCTCCCCTTTGCTGACAGTCTGCAATGCTTAAACTCTTTCTTTTTACATTTATTATTACTATTATTATTATTATTGTTATTTCTATTTATTGTTATTTCTTTTAACTCTGTTTCATTTCTAATGCCACCCTTGTGATTAATAGCACATTGCTTTCACTCTCCTCTCTCACCCAGCCCTGCTCCAACTTTCCACTCATTTATCATCTCTGAGCTCAGGGGTGGGGGACACTGCTGCATCTGCAGCCTCTGTCACCCCATCAGCCCTCCTTGATGTGCTCAGCACTGGATGCCCATCCTTCCCAGCACCTCCTTCCCTCTCTACCCAGACAATCCTGATTCAGGGCAACATCTCATGCAAGCTCATGAACAAGCCTTTGCACCTCATGTCTCACCAGCATGTCCCCATTCTGGTGGAGGAAAGCCTTGATGACAGCCCCAGTGACGAAAACATGGGCTGATGCTGTTACAAAGGTGTCCCACACTGCAGTGCAGGTCTCTGACAGCCTCTCTCACAGATACAGCCCTAGTGCCAGCTCTGTGCATTTTACTCCAACAGAAACAGCTAAAAGAGGCAAGAACTCGCTCTTTCGGCAAAAAAATAATATATTATGTGAAAAAATCACTGAGGCACAGTGAATCTTCTGAGGCACAGTATCCCTGTTGATACTGGTTACAGGGACACTAGGATGATGTGGGGTGAGGTGAATCCACAGATACCCAGTTGTCCTGTGAAGAGGCACCATCAGCCAGAAAGCATCTGAAACAAGTGGGCAGAGTTGGGACATCTGCATCCTGGTCCTTCTCCTGACTCTGCTTCACCTCTACCTCTAGTTTGAACTTTGCTTTTTCAGACAGTCAGTATCAGCTGGTCCCAGTGCTGCTTCATATCTCTGGGGCCTCCTGTGCAAATGCATTTCAGAAAAGACTACTCATTGATATTAATTAAGAGGACAGTTAAAGGACTGCCAGCAGTTGCCTCGTCAAGCCAGCAATAAATAACTCCTGTGAAAAGCCAACTCACGTGTCTTTCTCCCTCAGCCATGACACGCATATGCAACATACAGTTATCCAAAGCAGCAGCACACACGAGGCTACTGTAATCCCTAGAACAGAGTACATGTTCAGCAACTGAAGATCCTGAGTCTTGGCCTCTTCCCCAGCCTCTTGCCCTGCAGGAGAAGAGAAAACAGCACACATTACTGTGCTCTGTGCTACGAATAATCTCACAAGTGGCCTCATTCCCAAAAGAGCAAAGTTCTGAAATTCCTGGGAACTGGGTGCGGTGGGAGGCGAGCAATCTCTCACCCCATCCAGACGTGACTACAAGCATCTCTGTGGCACACTGCTGGCAGTAACCTCCCACACTAAAGACAACAGTTATCCTCAGAGAGCTGCTCCTGTTTCTTTCACAACACTGCCTGCAGCCCAGGCAAAGCCTGCTAGTCCCTGCAAATCAAAACTGCCTGCACCTCCTTTCCCGCAGCCAAAGGCCCTCTCTCCTCCAGTGACTGGGTGCTCTCCCTCTCCTGGCTCAAGAGCAGTTAGCTCCTCTGCACATCCCTCACACACTCCAGAAGCACCACCAACAGTCACACTCATCCCACTGAAGCTATCAGTCTGCTGGCTGAAAATCCACCACAAGCAGAGAGCCTGCAGAATCTCTCATGGGCTGTCATTCCTGCCTTGAAGCTGGACTCTGCATGAGCTGAACACAAATCCAGCACGCACCTGTTCCTGACAGCTGGACATTCACATCTGTACAAAGCAGCTCTGACCAGTAATTGCACAATTGCAGCAGCAGCAGCTGCCCCTGGGACTCATCTGGAAGCTCAGCTGGTAGCTGACATTTGGCTGGACCATCTCTGTGGCTCAGCAGCCCATGCAAGGTATGAAATCAAGTGTCCCTGCAGTGAGGCTCTCCCTGATCTCTTCCTGCTGTGCAGGCTACAGGAAGCTTAAAGCTCAGCTTCCCAGGTCCTACAGTTAACAGAGTGAGTTACACTAACCGTTTTCAGTTTTCTCCAAGTCTTTCAGGACCTCCTTTGGATCTTCAAGTGTCTGCTGGAAATCATTCCCTGTTTTAGCTTTATATGAAGACATTAACGGAAATTATGAAGTTACATTTCACATGAATAACATGGAAAAGGAAAGCTTGTTCTGTGAAGCCAGTAGAGACTCACAGATACTCACCCGTGGGATACAAGCCGGGAACCAGCACAGAATCCATCTGAGGAGCTGAAAAAGCCCTCACTCTGGCCACATCTACAACCAAACACCCATGAGACGTACCCATTACACGTTCTGCTCTCCACTGTCATACCTGAATACAGAATGTGTAAGGAGGTCATGTAGTGACAGGGCACACACCGACGGGTCTAGCTTCTCACACCTGCAGGTTTGCATGGCTGACCTTGGGACTGTGACCTGGCAGCTCTCAAAGGAAGCAAAAAGCCATGCTGTACGCACACAACCTGCAGATCAGGCATGAACCCAGCCAGGAGGCTGGCTAACCACCACCGAGTGGTGGAGAACCCAGTGCCAAGTTCTTGGCCCCACACTGTCACTCCCCACCTCTCTGCTTGTTAGGAACCCCTCATCCCCCCGAGTTAGCTGCAGCCCCCCCACACCTCCCCCACACCATGCTCACACTGTGGAGCCTTTCTGGCTCCCCCAGCCTGGGGCTGGGCGTAGGTGCCTGCCTGCCTACCTGCTTCCTGCCCTCGTGTTGGAGCAGAATGGGTGTCCCGGGCTTGCAGGACCACCAGAAAGAGGAGGAGGCACTGGGTGAGGACCGTGACCCCCCATGTTTGCAACATGCTGCTGTTGCTGCCGCTGTTGCAGCATTGCCCACAGCTGGCACAGAACAAGGCAGAGGGGCTCTGTGACCTCACGGCCCCACCGGGCCATGCCCTCCACCCGGGCTCCCCAAGGTACTCCCATTGTCCATGGACTTCTGAATCTGCTCACTATTGAATTTCCTGTTTCTTCATGAGCATGGAAGGAGCAGAAGTGGAGAAGGGTGGACCTATTTTGGGAGGCAGCACTGTGCATGGGAGTGCAGAGCCACTCAGGTCTTTATTCTCAGAAATCTGTATCAAAAGCTCCGTATAAAGACTGCATAAACGAGTCAACTGCAAGAGCCTTGCAACTATTTTTGTCAGGCAGCATTCTATCAAGAAACTGGCTTTTCCCCTCTCCCCCTCTCCTTTTGCTAGTTTCATTACCTTTAAAGACACCGTTTCCTACCTTTGCTACTGTCCTTCTAAAATCAGTGTGCTACCCCTAGGCTTATGCCTGGTAAGCCTAATTTATCCCTTTCCCCCCTCAGCTCCAGTTTACAGCTCTCTCAGCAGGCCATGTTAACTCCTGAGCAGAGATCCTTTTCCCCTTTGAGACAGCGTAGCCCACTACAGCCACCAGGCCTGCTGCCGTGTAAGCTGACCTGTGATCAAAACCCTCAAAATTCGGCTGGATAACACCAGGCTCGGAACCAGGTATTCACCTGTATGATTTTCCTGTTAAACAATAGCAAGTGCCAGATTCTGCACTTATAGCAGGGAAACCCTGGATGTACATGCAGACTGAGGAATGAGAGGCTGGAGAGTGGAAAGAGACTGCTCTGCTCTGCGCTGCTGCGGCCTCACCCCCAAGTCTATGTGCAGTTTAGGGCACCACAACAGAAGATATAGAGCTATTAGAAAGCATCCAAAGGAGGACTACGAAGATGGGGAAGGATCTAAAGGAGACACCATATGAAGTGGCTGAGGTGATTTACTTTACTCAGCCTGGAGAAGAGCAGTCTAAGGGAAGACCTCACAGTGATCTGCAGCTCCCTCATGGGGGGAAGTGGAGGAGCTGGCACTGATCTCTTCTCTCGTGTGACTGATGACAGCACCTGAGGGAATGGCATGAAGCTGTGTCAGGAGAGGTTTAGGTTGGATATTAGGAAAAGTTTCTTCACCCAGAGCGTGGTTGGGCACTGGAACAGGCTCCCCAGGGAGTGGTCATAACGCTAAGCCTGACAGAGTTCAAAAAGTGTTTGGACAATGTCCTCGGGCACATTGTGTAATTCTTAGGATTGGATTATTGTTGTGGGTCACTTCCAAGTCAGGAGATTCTATGATTACTCTTGGTAGGGGGTTAAAAAATATAGCTGTGGTGATATTTAAGGTCATGGGTTCTCAAGTGGTGTCTGATGTGAGGAGAGTGGGTTTGTATAAAGATCCATCAGCTGTGAGCCAGATGGATACCAATCCTGTAACAGGATATGACTGTAAGCAGGATGTCAAAGAGATTTTAATTATGCAAGAACTTAAATCCAAGTAAGAGGAAAAAAAAGAGGGGGGGAGAAGCTCATTTTGGAGATGTCAAGAATACTTTGTGTGACAGATTGCTACGTTCTTTTGTTTAGGAGGCTAGACAAGGGTCATAAGTGAGAAATAGAGGGAGTACAGCAGCTACTCATTTGTTTTTAATACTCACAATTTTTCTTGCAGATTAGCTTTTCATCATGCCGGAGTCCTTGAGGAAAGAGCTAGAGGGGTGTTGGGTATGGCACACCATGCTCACATCACTTGTGATTATCTAACTGCTTCCATAACACAAGCACCCCAAACACAAACTGGGAAAAGAGAGTAAAAGCTTGGTGATTTTTGAGGTTCTCACTGTATTTTAAGAATCGTTTTGCCAATGCACTTCTCTGACATAAGTCTATAACTACAAGTCATAAAACATTATGAATGGACAAGAAATACAAGCACCGTTCCCTGTTCCCGGGCACACAATAACTTTGCAAACTGGCCCTTCGGGGCACTGGAAACAGAAATGGAAAATGCCCCACTAAATGTTAAAAAGAATGCACGATCACTTAAGGAAGATATCCTTACTGTGCATATTCTGGACACATTTAGGTACTGTACCTACCCCTCTGAGCTTTAGCATGCAGTGAGTCAGCCACATACCACATACTGTCAGGGTGCACACTACACAACACACTACCCAGCCTACAACTACTAATATTGTAAAATAAGGAGTTCAAAGAGTGCCAAAAGGAGTGAACTACAAGAAACAGATGGTCTCTAATAGAACATTTTTGCAAAGACAACACTTGAACTACTGCAAAGAGTACTGTCAGAGACTGCCAAGAAGCCACCTGATGCCCAGTGTGATGCTATCATGCAAACAACTGGAAGACACAGTAATCCCAACATCCAACCTTTGTCATTTCCTAAGGCTAACAATCTTACACACACAACTTCAGCTTCCTCTATAAGGTTTGCCTTAAAAAAAGACACATAGAACATGAATAGGTCCTATCATCTTCAAGTTCCAGCAACACTATGAGAATAATCTCTGTCATGTGAAATAGACACTTAGGAAATACTGCAGAGACCTGCTTCACTGAGGACCATTAATATAGCTGAGTAAAATCCTGCCTAGGATTTTATCAAGCTCTCTGGAATCCTGGATGCTTTGGATCAGCATCCTCCAGAAGGATGGACACCAGAGAGACTTCTAAAGCTACAACTGCCAGCCGTGGGGAAGAAATTCCACACTGAAAGTTGCTTCATGACAAACAGGACAAATCAAATCATTTCCAAAAGCTTCTTTAGCCCTCCTAAGTTTCTGTAGCCATAATAATGAAGAATAGAGACAGACATCTCTTCCCATATGTTTTTACAGGAAATTATGACACAGCCTTAGTAAATGGATATGATTAATCATTTACGGAAACATTCTCATTTCTGACAGTATAGGAAAAGAAAAAGGCATTAGTGAAGTTAAGATTCTCTCATCTTTTCCACACCATGAAAAAGCCTACCATAATCAAGACTCACAGAGAAGCCTGTTCCTCCTACAAAGGAAGACGGGAAATTGGTTCTGCTAGAACTGAAGAAAGCAAGGAAAGCTAGAAATAGTCATTATTTGGGCTACAACCAGTTTTCAGAGGCATTACTGCAAGGCAGAAGATCAGCACACCTGCATTACTGAGAGGGAGAAGACTAAGCAGACAGAGGAGAGAATGGCCAGAAGAACTTCATACCACACGTGGCTCTGGCTGTCAGATGAGAAAAACTCACCCTTTACTGCCTGACCTGTTTTGCTGGTATCTATAGTCACTTTGCTTTGCACTGCAATTTTTTAACACCGTTTTTAACTGCTGGTACTATAATACCTGTAGCCATATTTATTTCTTCTGAACAAAATTTTGTCTGAGTAATTCTCCCAAAGAGATACAAACTTTGAGGAAAGAAAAAGAAATCTGAAGATGAAATGCTTGTGTACCATTCATTTCTCCAAAAGTGTTGGCAGCTATTTGAGTTTGCATTTGGGATAAACATTCGATTGCCTACAGTTTTGCAAAAGAGAAGAAAAATATTAAGGAAGTATAGTTTTCTATTTTGAGTTGAATTGCCCCATAAACAGAAATTATTATTCTATTTGTTCTCTATCCAACATGTCATTTTTGCAGACTTTTGTTTTAGTTGAAAATGTAATCTCATGTGACATTTATACTACAGATTTTAAAGACAGGTACCTGCCAGGCTTTGAATCTCTTCAATGAGGACAGGAGGTAAATAAATTCAGAGTCTTTAAAACTGCATTTACTAACTTTTCATTGTCATACTGGAAAACATCAGTGAATAAAGTATTCTTCAAAGAAGCTGCTAGGTCATTGCATTTAAAACATCCCAAACCATTTCCTCAATCATACATTATAATGTGTATTGCTGGAGCTCAGTGATGTGCAGACTAAATAGAAATGGTTAATCATTTGTAGAAACATTCTCACTTCTGTCAGTGCAGGAAAAGAAAGGGCCATCAGAAAGGCTGGATTCTTCTTCTCTTTTGAAAATCATCATTGGAAATGCATGTGATCCCATGAGCCTAAGCATACCCTGGATAAGATATACTTATCACTAGCATGCACTCAAGCAGCTTCATAGGCTGCCAGGAACACTCAAAAGCATCCTTCCATGGACTTGGTATGCACAGGAGACAGCAGAACAGAGAAAGAGTGTCCTCCTGCTATCATGGTTAGGAGCAGTTTGGACACAGCCACCGTGTGCCAACAAAGCACTTCTTTAATTGTTATTTTGGCACTGTGTTGTAAATGGTCTTAAGCGAGGAGGATTTTATGTGTGTGAGCATCCCATTGCTCTTCTTCCAGCTCTACCCAGCGTTACTCAAGCTATCACACGTAGGAGTGTTTACCCTTACATAGTCCTAACTCACTGCACAATTAATTATATTAGAAAAGTGAGGGGCACTTACTTTGCAAACTTCAGATTTAGAAGTTTAATTAAATATCTCAAGAAGGAGGTGCTACTAGGACTCCAAAGTCTTTGGAAGTTAAAAGCCTTGACTTCTGCATGAACCCTCTTATCAAAACAGAAATCAGACTCATAGTCTTTCAAGGACAGAAAGATGAAGCAAATTGAATGATCCTACAGAATTAAACACTGCTATGAAAAGCTGTTGAAAATAAAGCAAGTAGATGCTGTAATCACAGACCTGCAAGCATGAGATAGCAGTGAGTTAGTCTTTGTATCTTACTTCTACAATACGTATAAACCCCAAACCATTTCCTTCTAAACTGCCAAAGCAGATTCCCCTATTGATAGGGATGCTAAAAAAAAACACCTTCTACTACAACAGAAGCAAATTTTAAATACACCAAATTATAAATGCACCAGCATTTAATTTGGCATTGAAATATGATTAATCTCCCTGATTTAAATTAAACAAGAAAAAAGAATTGCAGTCTTGCATGTCTTCACTGATAAAAACCAAGGAAACCTCAGAGCACCTTCTCACCACAAGAATATTTCCCTCCTCATCTCCTCCCTTGCTTAATTACTGAAATCTTGAGGTACAAACTGTACAACAGACACAGTGCAAAATAAAACCGCTCCAACATATATTAGCAGAACAAGAAACCTCATCTCTTTCTAAAAGTATGAGCTGTTTTTTGCAGTTACTAATTATTAGGTAGGATAAGGAAGAATTCAGGAAAAAAGGACATAAAAAGTCCAGAGCAGCTTAGCACTAAAACAGCAAATGAAAAAGTATCTCTCACTAATTCCTTCTCCCAGTTTTACCAGCAAAAAACCCCATACCAATTATTTTAAAGCTTAACAACTGTTAAGTTGTGCATCGATTCAAGTTCCATAGAATTTATATGCATCCAAAAAAAATCTGCAATCAGTGTGGCAAAATGTATGTTTGCAAGTTTCAGCAGGCAATCACATGGCTGAAGGGAAATGCAAATGTAGTCCTGCTTAGAATCTACTGGTCTTTTGATGAGAAGAGAGGCCAGGATCAACCAAAAGAAGACATGTGAGAAAATTTAAAAAACATTAAAAAAAAATCTCTGTGTCTTTCAAAAGTTTGGTATTGATTTATTTGATGTAAAACTCAAAACTAGCAAGAACAACAGACACATTCTCATCTCCTTGCTTCCTGATAACAAGAGGGTTGATGTAGTCATATTTATGGACATAATGTTGAGTGCTTATATGTGTCTTTTTATACAGAGGAACATTCAGATTATTCATTTAAATGCATTTAAAATGCATATTTCCTTTTTATAGGATCCTTTTAGTAGCTTCAAAACCATAGCAGAAAAACACATAGATTTACCATAATTTAGGGTTGTTTAGTAAACCATGCATCTGTTGTAAATCCTCTAGAGCTCAAACACAATCTCAATAAATAGTCACTGAAAAGATTTAATTTATAGACCTCAAAGACCCTTGATTATCAGATTCTTTACAGACTTACTAGCAAGCCTACTACATTGTATTTAAATAGCAGAGATGAAACAGCAATGAAAAGGAAATAAACCACTGGCTGTTTCGTCCTAAATATTGTTGTTTTATATACAGTTTACAGTCAAATTTATTTGGAACAGAACTGCAGTTTTTGCACAACAATTTAAAAATCCAAACAAAACAAGAGCAAGCCAAGCAAAATCTCCAGCCTCATGGAGACCCTGTTAAATTTGCAACTAAACCCAATTTTGAAGCAGAAAGGACAAAGTTCAGGCTGTGTCCCTGCGAGCACATTTAAGTATGTGGCCAGAGCTGCTGTCCTACAGAACCCTTGCATCACTACAGATAATTCTGCACATGCCTTTGATGACTTCTGCTTTCTCTACTTACCTGAGCAAATTCCAAACACGGCTGCAAATGGCAGGGGGGCCTCTGTGTGTTTGGTTTCTTGTTTCCAAAATAAGACCACAAGACATAAGCTGAAGTGCTTAGAGAAACAGATATTCTCATTGATTGAGGTGTAATTCACTGCACGTTCCCTGCTCAGCGGGAGCATTGCATTTTTCTCCTAGATGGTGTCTCCAACCACAAGGAAATGCTACAGCAGCCAAGATCCTTTCAAACAAAGTCATCTCCACCAGTCAAAAATACTTGCCCTTCCTTTCTTGCTGCTACAAAATGGAGAGAAATTACATTTATCAAAACCCAAGTAGGGTGTATATTAATAAGGAAAAAACAAGCAAGTGGATTCTGCACCTTGAAACTTCTGAACTCTGTCTGCACCCTCATTCACTTTCCAGCATGCACCCCAAGTGGAAAATGAGTGCACTGGAAACATGTTCTTAAGGACTGCAATATATGGTTGTGAAAAAAGGAAGGAGTAGTAAAGTGAAGTAGAGAATTCTGGTTTTATATTTACAGCTTTTTAAGTTTTTCATCACTATACTTACTGTATGTTTGCTGGCAAGTTTTCTACGCAATTCAAGCAGAAAAATTGAAAAACTGAGAAAAAGAAATCCCACTGCATTCAACAGTGTATCAGACAGTGGCAACACCCTCATGATAGATGCATTCCTGGTGAAAGAAAATGCTGTACTTCGTATTCATTTTTCTGCCTGAAGACTAACAAGCGAAACAAAACAGTGAAATACCGCTCCAGCTTGCTGTACCAGGAGTACTTTGTTTAGAAGACAATGGCAAAACTATTCCCATCAACTGGCTCATTCAACAATGCACAATTTTGGAAAAGTGCTTAAAAATAAAATCAGTGTACAAACTCAGGAGAATAATTTTTGTTTTCATCCAGTTTCAAACGCACATGTAACTTAATGAAAGGCCATTGTTAAAAGCTGATCACAGGATTTTGGAACCTTCTTGAGCTGTTTCTGAACCCCCTTTCTGCTCACTCTCTAAAAATCCAAACATGACCAGATTGCTAGTCCAAGTAACTCACAAGCTTACAGCTAACAGGTAAGAATCTTCCCTTCTTTCCAGCTTTGAACCTGCCTCCTACAAAAATGACCAGGATTTCTCAACATCCTAGGACAGAGAATCATATTTTCTACTTATAAAGAATATTTTTGGAAGAAATTAAATTCACAAATCAATGAAGAGTTCATGAAAATGAAAGAGCCCATGAAAATAAACAAAAAATATTTATTTTCTTATGACTGCAAAATATATTAGCGCTGTGGAAAAATTCCAAATTCATACTTGGGTAGGCAGTAGAGCTGGCAAAGTGAGTCCCAAATACACTAAACTTGAGAAATTGTAGGCTGATGAAGAACCTCGAGACTGAGGAATGCTGACTTAGCCTCACCTCTGCCTTGCACTAGAGCCTTCACAGAAGTCAACGTGCTTTGCCCAGCAGAGAGCGAGACACGCAGCAACATTTTTACATTTTAATTGGCATTGCCTTCCCTACACCAGGGTCTGACATTTTTTGAAAATAATTATGATTATCTTTTATCAAGACATACCTAGTGGAGATTGAAGTCACTTACATGACTTCTTGAGCAAGTGTAGTGAATAAAGTAAATAAAATCCTACAGTGAAATTCCATCTTTACTGAATCTGTTATTCTCAAGATTGCAGAGGTTATGAAAACACGCTCTGTATCCCCACAGTAACTTGAAAAAAGCAATTTAATTACTTCCATCCTACATAATGAAGTTTTATCTTTACCTTTGCATCAAATCCAGATGTATCCTTAATTTTCATTTGCTATTTTGATGGACTTACTTCATCTGGAAGTCTCTTTTGTCTTCTTAAGAAGTATCAAACGAGCTCTTCCCATAAAAAGTTTTTTTGATTAATGAGCAGATGCTTAGTTCCTAATGATATTTCCGAGGTTAGTCTACTCTAAATGAAACAGATTAGCTAATTTTTAGCCACTGAAGAATCATCTTAAATAAAGGTCACAGAACATCTCACTATGCAATTAATAAAGATTCAGCTAGTAATTCCTTGATCAAATATTAGTATTTTTGATTGGTCCCAGAAGAAATATCCTTTTTTAATGCAAACCTGGCACATGAATCAGAGCCACAGCTGCTGCCTGATATAATCAGTGTACAATATTCTAATCCCATGAACTCTGACTCAGCAAGCATCTGCTTTCCAAATAAACTTTATCAAACAACATTTTTTCTTCAGAATTTTGTCAGTCAAGGTTTAAAAGGAAACAAATTTAAAACCCTTTTGCAGATGCACTTTGAAGTCAAGTACTGTATTTTACCTTCTTTCCAGAAGACATTCCCTAGGAATTTAAATGGTTATGACACTGAGTTAGACTCTTTAATTAGTAAAGAGGACACCGTTAAGGTTTTTTTTGCTGGCATTTTATTCAGGCTACAGTTAGAGGATTTTTTGGATCCACAAAGCTTGATGTGCAAGTTTTGGTTAATTGTTAGTGTTTTACTATACCAACAGTCCCTTGGGTAGTAAGGAATTAAGTAAATTTATAACATCCATGTTTAAGTCTGTACATTGATTACCTGTCTGCTTCTAAGCACACACAGAAAGACATAATTAGTGGAGGTCCAGAGCTATCATTCTCTCCTACTGCCTTGCAATTAAAATCACAATTTTGTGATTGCAAATTTCCCATGCAGTTTACAGACTGAGACCGTTCCTACCACCGACAGAAAAAAATTTCAGTTGCAGATTCTTTCAGAAATGAACAATATTAATACCAAAACACACGGACCTTTCAGGAGAGGCAGAATGCCAGTTCCTTCTCATCTTTTTGCCTTAATGCTTTTTGAAGTGCAGTCATTTGGATTGCAAACAAGCAGTAAGATCATTCTACACAGTTGAGAGTGAGCCAGAAAGAAGGAACATCAGAGCAACATCATCTTAGAAAAGGAAAAGCACAAAATCGTAGAAATGGTGACATGGAACCTTGTAACTCTGAGGTCCATCTAGTATTCCACTCAAACCAAGACTACTACCAACACTGTACCATTAGGTCACTTGGAGTCCTATCAAGCCAAGTCTTGAAAAACCTTCAAGAATGGTGACTTTGGGTGGCCTGTCCCAGTGCCGCATGATCCACCTACTGAAGTTCTTTTTCTAATGTGCAGCCTAAACCTCCTCATATACCATCTGGCGTTGCCACTTGTTATATTCTCCATCACTACTTAGGAGACCGTGCCATATCTGTAAAATGCTTTTCAGGGCATTTCTTCACAACTGGAAAAGACCAGTTCCTTCAACATCACTCACACAAGATGCGAATTCCAGCTCCTGCTCATTGCAGCAGCCCTCCATTAACACCTTTCCAGTTTCCCAGCATCCTTAATGAACCAAAGTCTTATGTGCAGCCTCACAGAGTGACACAGAGACGAATAAAAGCTCTTCGCAACCTGTTGATCTCATTCCTTTGCATACACCAGTGCAGAACTGCTGAGGAGAGATGGTGTAAGCATGTAATTAATACAATGGAGCCTTAGCACAGCACAGACACTCACACACCACTGACAGGTGCAGGTGCACAGGCAAAATGAAACAGAGAATAACAGGGATGCATGCTCCATTGCTTCTTCTCCCAAATTTGAGGTAGGCTGAGTTTTCAAAAAACATTGCTCCACCATGAGGAATATACTTTCTCTTCACCCCCTTTATGTGTTGGCTTTTACTCCTAAGGGCTTGCTATGCTCTCTTTGCAAATTATTATACAGGACTTAGTATGGATGGCTTAGATAGCTGCCTATTTCAGGGTGGGTTGATTCCCTCCGAAAACATCTGTCTTACTCAAGTGAAAGTGGAGGGAATCTAAAGCTCAGATTCATTGTGCCTGTGTCAGAGCTCTACAGTGTAGGTGCCTACAAATGAACGAGTCATTTGGGGTAGATGCATACAGCCAAACACTTTCGCAATCTTTTCTTTTTTAAACCAATACAAGAACCATTTTCAAAACAATGTTACATTATACCCTTTAAGTTATTGACAGGTTTGAAGATAAACTACTGCAAAATAGAACAGCTTAAAGACAAATTAGTCCTATAATTGGTTAACTATTGTTCTTTACCCAACACATATTAAGAACATTCCATATGCATTCAATCATTATGGATTCATTAAAGATAATTGCCACATTGATATAGTCTAAAGCCTTTTTCTAAAAAGAAACAAACATAAACAAACCTCCACTGTAAGATTCCATCTTCCTCCAAGTGTTACACGATTGAAACAAAACCTCTGTATTTAAAACTAAATGTTAGAATTAGCATAAGCAACTATAATTGAAGTAACAGCATAAGAAACGTTATTTCCTATTATTTCTAAGTTCAGAGTAAAACATACTCTGTCCTAGTTGAACACAAAGATATGATTAACTCGTACAAAAATAAAATAGCTAATTTCAGTGGAGGAAAGCTTACAGAAGTCTGTTTTAGTGTCATGGGAATGAGAAATCTCACAGTCCTAGGACTGCCTTTTTTAGCTTACTTAAGATATTCTCATTTTCCAAAAGCTACTTTTACAGCCCAAATCAGCTCCCAGTTATATGCCATACTAGTTTTACTGATTCTTGACTTTTCTGGTTTAACCCCAGCCAGCAACTAGTAAGTACCATGCAGTTGCTGACTCACCCATCTCACCCTCCATGGGGTATGGGTTGAGATAAGACCAGTTTAATAACTGAAATAAAATTGTCATTATTGTTGATCACATCCACTGGGATCTCATGACATCCATCTTGCCACTTTATTCCTAAAAGCTGGATCTCCCCTTCAGTCCCTTGACCTTACTTTACTTTATGACAAAACTGGTTTTCTGAAGAATTTGGACTATTTTCTTCCCCTTTTCAAAACTTCCTCTTCTGTTACCTCACATGATGATGTCATCAATGTACTGCAGATGTTCCCCAGCTTCACCCTGTTCCAGTGCAGTCTGGATCAGTCCATGGCAGATGGCAGGGCTTTGTGTCCACCCCTGGGAATGTCGATTCCAGGTATACTGAACATGCCCCCAAGTGAAAGCAAACTGTGGCCTGCACTCCACCATGAAAGGGATTGAGAAAAACTCATTAGTGCTATCAGCTGTGCTTTACCACTTGGCTGCCTTTGCCTCAAGCTGCTGTTGAGGTTCCAGCATGTCCAGAACAGCAGCTGCGTGTGGCAGTGCTCAGTGGCAGCGTGACTTCAGCCAGGCCACGATAATCTCCTGCTAGATGTCCTGTTAGTGCCCACCTTCCATCAGAACTTTGCACTGCCATATGGGACCGCTGAAGGGTGAGCGGGCCCTGCTGATCATTTCTCGGCTCTCCGGTGGACAGATCAGTCTGTGAATGGGCACCACGGGGTCTCTGCTGGTGGGACGGTGCCACCGGTGCGCTGTTGTGATCACCATCAGCACCTGCTGTTCCTCGACGTTCAGCAGTCTCACAACAGAAGGGTCATCCAAGAGACCAGGCAAGGTACACAGCTCCTCTCCCTCATCTCCAAGGGGATGTGGGGGGAGGAAGGGGTGCCAGGACATTTAATCCACACCGTCCAGTAAACCTGGTTGTTCCTCTCCTCCACATGGCTGGAGACAGGGCCCCTCTACTCCCGGTCATAGGGTTCTCCATTTATTTCTTGTAAAAAGAGATTAGAATTCCTTTACACAGGATCAGGAGGAAGATCAGCTGTTCCACTATGTCTGGGGAATTGCTCACTGGAGACTGAAGCAGCAACTTTCCTGGGAGAACCCTCATTTGTGATTGTTTTTCCTTGTCTCACATGCCCATGCCTCCAGGGTTGAGGTATATTTTCCATCCTGCCTCCTCTCCATGGTCCTTCAGGTAAAAGCAGGGGGTACCCTGTGGTATACACTTTCTGTAGCCTCTCTCTTCCACAAAAGAACACTTCCTGTTAACAGTAGAGATACTGGTCTGTACAGGTGGGGGGTAGGACATACCCTCTTTAAATTGCTGGCATTAGGTACTTGCCCCTATTATCCCACACACTCTGCCACTCCTGACTATCCAGCGTCGGGATCACCACATCTCTGGGTGGCATTATTAAATAGTGGTTTAACCTTAAATAAGATCTGGAACACATTCAGAAGATACAGCAATAGGAACATGCTGGTTTGAACATCTCAAGGACATTCAAAATTCTGAAGAGCTATTGTTGTTATCCTGGAGGAGATAGAGAAGAGAAAGGGAAGTGCCTCTGCCATGATTTGGGTCTCAGAGGAGAAAAGGTAAAAGGTAAAAGAAACTTATTTATAGTTTCCTGGAGTATGGATACCGAGTATACTGAATACAAATACCAGATTAGTTTCAATGCTGAGTACAAATACTAGATTAGTTTCACAACCAGCAGTTCTATCACATCATAAGCCAGTGTTTGTTACAAAGTACAACAATGTGGTAACCTGTCGCTGTTGTACCGGGGACGGCAAAAAATAACATAGGCTCGATCCAGGAAGAAATAGAATTATTTATTAATTTACAGATGGGTTTATGTATCTTAGTTCGCTTGAATGGCATAAGGTTATTGGTCCTTGACCACCCACCTCTTAGTATGATTGGTTAAACCCTGCAACACCCATTTCAAAATATTTCTCCAGTCAGTATCACAACAATTCTGCATAACAACCTGATAAAGGGATTGGTTTACCTTTAGAGGCCAAAAATCCTCTAACTGTTTTCGGCCAGCATCCATGTGAAAGCAAGGACTTTCACACAGACACTGGCAGAAAGCTGGAAAATCTCCCCGCAACCAAGCCTTCAGCATCCACAGTAACCTTAGTCCAGTTCCCACAGGTATTAAACAACACAACAGGGAACATGTACTGAAAGTAAGGGATTACATAATGCAACTTAAAAACAGCCACATCAACTTTGAGAGCAAAGAAATTGTTGTGACCAGTGACTATTATGTATAATGAATGCTTACAACAAATCTGTTCTAACACATTCTAGGCAGATTTGTCATTAACTCAATCCACTAAGCCCCACATTGGGCATCAAAAAGATTGTCTTGGCTTAACCCAGTTGGCAACTAAGTACCAGACAGACACTCACTTGCAGCCTACACACCCGCCATGGGATGGGGAGGAAAATCAGAAAAAAAGGTAGAACCTGTGGGTTGAGATAAGAACAGTTTAATAATTGAAATAAAATCAAATATAATTATAATAATAGAATGAAAAGAGAGATTTATAAAAAGAGAGAGAAACAAACCCCAAGCAGAACAAGTGATGCACAGCACAGTTTCCCACCACCCACTGACCGATGCCCAGCCCAGCCCCAAGCAGCCATGAGTCACTCCCAGCCAACTCTCCCAGTTTATACACTGAGTGTGGCATGACATGGTATGGAATGGCCCTTTGGCCAGTTCAGGTCAGTTTCTCCTGGCCATGCTCCCTCCCAGCTTCTTGTGCACCTCCTTGCTGGCAGAGCATGGGAAACTGAAAAGTCCTTGACTCAGAGTAAGCACTGCCTAGGCACAACTAAAAATTCAGTGTGTTATTAACATTATTTTCACGCTAAATCCAAACCACAGCACTGCAGCAACTACTAGGAAGAAATTTAACTCTATTCCAGCCAAAGCCAGAAAAGTCTACATCAATACTTATAATCTACTACTCACTCAAAATATCCTGACTTCTATAATTATTAATAACAAGTTATTAGCTCTAGTTTCAGGCCTAATTTAATGATACCCAGCTAGAAGGTCACACTCCAGGTCCTGCCATCATCTTCACTGAGGATTTAAATTTCATGCAGGTCCTACAGGCCGATACAAGTACTATAGAAATCCATGTGACATTGTGCTCTTGGAATGGCAACACAAAATAGGACATCATCACAGGGTTCCCAAAACATTGCCCTCACAGGGGAACGGAAGGAGCAGTTGGAGAGAGAGCCTTGAAAATCCCTAGTCTTCCTGCAGCCTAAGAGGTCTGAACTGGCAGGCAGTGTGGGAGCCAATGTGACTGCCCTAGAGACATGTGCTCCAGCAGGTAGCCCCAGAATAACAGAGAAGATGCAGATATGGCAGAGTAAAGAAGGTGTCCAAGGAGTACATGGGCTGCAAAAGAGAGGGGAAGCAAGAGTTCTCTGGCCATCAAAAGAACAAGCAGAACAGGTAGAAAGGGAAGATGATATCAACATTGCATACTCATGAATAATATGAAAATTATAAAGACTAACCATATGCTGACAGGGAATAGAAGCCAACAAGGAATCACAAGGCAGGGGTTGGTATCTGGGAAGTGAGACTGAAGAAAACAACAGACAAATCCAGGAAAGAGAAAGTAACACTGAAGTTGCAGCATTTTATTTATTTCAGATTTATCTGTTTTGATACTCATTTGTTGAAGGCAAGATTCCTTTTGAACCATCAATCATTTTTGCAAGTTGTGACAAACAGTTTTTCATCTAGACTCACTTTTCCCATTTCCTTTTTCCTTGCCTTTTCAAAGACCAACACATCACTTTACTAATCTATCTATTGCTAGCACTGTACATCAAGGCAGCAATTTTGGGTGTACAGGCATACCATGCACACTTTTCCTCAACAGCAAAGCAGAGGGAGGGAGGGAAAACTACCTTTCTTCTGAGGAACTGAGCATAGCAAGAAAGACCCACCTTACAGAGACTGTAGTGTCTACAGAAAGGGAGTCACAGCTCAGGCTGGGGATGGTGCAGCTTCACATAGAGACTGCCCAGAACCAGCAGCCAACATCCAGACCTCAGAGAGTCAGATGGAAGGAAAATTCCTCAGTATCGGAGGAGTCAGTGCAGCATTTGCTGCTATTCAGAGCCATTAAACTGCCTAGAAGCAAACGCCTTTTGAACAGACATGGTGGTTTTAAATCAACAAAAATGCTGTATACTTTCTTTTCATTCCATCTTATCTATCTACTCTGGGTTTTCTGGGTTTAAGAAGTTACTTATTCTAGCTTTGACTCGGATAAAATCGTTCTTGCATTCAAAAGCTTTTTGTCTTGTTCAGAGAGCTTATTATAGGATAAAGATCTGTGTACATTTTCCTCAAAGGTCTGACTCAAAGCTTTATTCACAGAGCAAATGAGGAAAGCAAGAGCAGGCCTTCATCTGGAGAAGACCTTGTTTTGCCATAAGGTTCACATTTAGGATCTCCCAGAAATTAACTCTGCTATTCTGTGACCTTGCCAGAGCAAGCTACTGCATGAGCACCCGTGACAAGGACACGTCAACATACTTGGAGGACAAGAGAGCTGGAAATTAACCTCACTTCAGCCTAGAAATTCCTGGGACACCTGCTGAGCTTAAGACAGAGCAGTGCAGAAAAGAGTCCCATTCCATTGCTTCCCTTCCCAGGAAATGTTTGTAGTTTCCAGCGGCTGTGTTGGGAAACAGGGCTCAAGCCTGACTAAGTGACTGCCCTTGAAAAGAGCAGATACTGGCTGTATGAGGCAAGAAACGGCAGGAGCTGGAACAGGAAGAGGTCTTCCCTGTGATTTGGGTATTCCAGGTAATTCACAGCGCAGTAGGTCTGGCTAGGTTGATGGTTACTGACGAGATGTTGCTTCACAGAGCCTGCTCAAGGGACTTAACGTAGAGGAAGATTTCACAGAAACCTCTGTGACTTTCTGTGTTTAGCAAAAGGAAAATAAAAAACCAAGTGTGGATGTTGTCTGAACAATATGCTGTAACTGAGGAGAAACTGTAGGTATGGACTTCTGTGGGGAATACAGAGACAGCTTTTGAGGCAGAGGTAGAACACCATGTACAGTAACAGACTCATCACACACTGGTTTTCTGGAAACAGAGTGAAGTCCAGAACCTTTTCTTCAAATTAAATTATTCATAAGGAAAGGATGAGCTGGAAGCTGATTTTGACTGAATTAACCTGCCAACTCATGGCATATGTCATGTACCTTGATTCTCTTTCCTCTGGAGTTCCCTGAAGAGACTCCAAGACAAGTGAGGATGACTTTGAAATGAGGCCTTTACAGTCAGGGATCACTTGCATGAGAGAAAACAACCAGAGTCCAACTGAAGTGCAAGGGTCTGTAATTACTCAAAGAAAAATTGAAGAGAGGTTGGTTTTTTTCTTTAGAGACAGATGATAACAAAGGTCATGCTACACTTAAGTCACTGCTTATATTAACATCCTGGTTCTCTACTCCACAATAGATGTGTGCTTTCATCAAAGTTTTCCACTTTTTTTCCCATGTTGACAACAAAAAAAGCTTTAACTGACAGAGAAAGTGACATCTTGCTTTCTTAAAAACACAGGCTTCCATGAGCAATCAAGCAGTTATTTCCAATCCCAGATCTCCATCCCCCGAGGTTTCCCTAGCATCTTTTCTTCCAGAACTGTGTGCTCTAAATTGCATTTGCTACAATTATGAGATTGTCACTGGAGCAAATCAGGATGCCCTGGTCTTTAAAATGCATTTAGCCAAGTGATAATAGGGAAGCATTGGCTTGTAAATGTTTACTGCTGTTTCGTGCATTATTCCTCCCTTGTTAAACTGCTGCAAAAAGATTACATGCAATTTAAAACTTGATGGATGTATACATACCAGAGCAAGAGGCATAAGGAATTGTTACATTACTGCTAAAATGATTGGGACCATGTGATTACAGAAAGCTCCATAAAATCCTGAAAAAGCCTTTGATTCAGTCAGTAGAGTGGAGTAATATCTGAACAAGGTCCCAACATCACATTGTTCAACTGGACACAAGATTCTTTTCTCAATAAAAAGGCATATAGGAAAGACCAATATTTTTACTTTGTTCAGAACACCAACTAAGCCCATTCCTCTCTTTTCTGCGCTACATATAAAGCAGTTATCAAATCTAAAACATCACCTTCTATTTTTTTCCTCAGTTATATTAATAAATCTGTCATGAAACTTTAGTTTCATGAATTTAATAGTTTGGGGACAATGCAACATTAAAAAGTCTGGAAATTTTGCAATAAAAATGTAAAAAAATGTTATTTGTTTTAAAACAAGCCAGAATAAAGTTATTTATCAATCCAATTCTGCTACACGCTGTTTATTTTATCCCATTATTTAAAATTTGAAGCAGCACTATTACCTCTTTGCTAGACTGATTACAATCAAAATGAATTTTCTGCCTCAACTCACCTTTTTATTCCAGACAATTCTAATTGGGCTGTTCTCAGGAATGGAAATGAACGAAGTATACAAACGAAAAGATATTTTCGGTCATGTCAAAGCAAAAACCCCATACATGCCTAGTCTCAATGAAGCCAATATGCAGCAACCTCAAGCACAGGGGTCCATTGCCAGCCCAGGCAAATTGGAGGCACTATTGCTCAGATGGAGGTTCATAGACTGCATTAAAAAGTTGCTTCAGCATCCAAGAACGGCCTTGTTCTGAAAATCCAGTGAAAATACTTTGCTGGCATGAAGTAAGATAATACATACACTGAACAGTTTCTCCTCACTGGTCTTTCCCAAAGCAGCAGCCTAGCACTCAATTCAGGCATATGCAGATAGACAAACAAATGAATTTTCGCACTGGGCAAGATCAGGAGGCACACAAACCAGCTCAGGTGTACGTGGGAGCTACGGCGAGGGGACGGAAAGTCACGCTGTGCCTGGCTATCCCAGTCAATACTTCACCCGTTATTTATGATCAGACACAACAGAGCTAAATTTCATCCAAGCTAATTTAGGTGTCAGAACTCAGGTCTCAAAATTTCGAGTTTTTGTCACCCTGAGTGTACCTTTAAGTTGTAAGATCTACACACAAGAAAGTGGATTAACAACCAAGACCTGCTGCCCAGTGGGTGCTTATCAATCCCCTCAGACAATAGTAAGGCCAGTGACAATTAATTATTAATTGCACTGGCTATTAACGTGAGAAACTCTGGTCTGAAAAGGACGACCTGATAGCTAGCACAGGAATATCAGTCAAGCAGACCAGCAAATAAGACAGCAGAAAGTCATAAATCTTGAACACCTCCCAGCCTTTGGGAAGAAACACCTTTTGGTGTTGAAAGGTAAGCTATACTTCATCAGCTTCATATTTTTCTAAGAAAAACAAAAATAAACCAGTTTGACAGAGACAAAACTGTTGGACCCTTAGGGATTGACTAGTTCTTGAATGTATTCAGCTGTCACCCTACACAAGTGTCCCTGATATAGATGTCCAAGTGCAGGTAACACAAAATTTAGAGAGTACATCTGGTGGGCAACTACCTGGGCAGAGTAAGGGACAAGTTCTGGCAAGTGGGTCTTTAAATGCACAATTTGCTCGTGCAGCATTTGTGCAGCATCAGTTCAAATCACAGAACCAGCATCACCCAATCACTTCTGACAGCTTTCCCAGCGGCAGCTGTGCGACACATCTGCAGCACTGGCAGTGCTGGCAATGCGTCTGTGTTGTGGCATCTATCAGAGAGGCAGTGCTTGTTTGGCTTGTTTCCTCCTCAAATTCTGCTTATTGCTCAACACTCCCAGGCAACACTACTCACCACCGGCCCCTTCTACAGTCAAGAGAGTATAACACCTCCACAAGGTGACTTACCTTAAGGAAAGAGGCAAAAAAGCATATTCAGACATTTGATTCAAGATATTAATACCACTCATAGCAACACTATAAAGGCAAGCAATTTTGAAATTTTATTGTAAGTACAAAATACTTACAAACAGCTGAATATGCTGAGGAAACGTAGAAACACAAGAAACAGTATTATTTGAACTCAAATACTCTACCAGCAAGGTATTTTTGAGCAGTGCTGTAAATGAAAAATAATTTTCTGAAGATCTATTAGTGACTATGAGCTCCTTTCACTTGATGACATTAATTTTGAGGACATTAGAAGAGACAGTACAAGACCTACGACAACCTTAAAGAATCATAGCTCAATTAGTAGGAATTAGAAAAATTGTGCTGTTATCTTCAAGTCTGAAAGAAAAAGGCTTTGGGCTCAGTTATGGAGGCATTAACTCATCAGATTAAAATTAAACAAGAATAATAGGAATAGACAGTGGTGTTACGAAACAAGTGCCTGGACATTCTAAATGGAAGCAGAAACGAGGGGAAAAAAGATCACCCCCAAAAGAAGTATTAGCTTTTAAAATGTGTCGTTTCAGTGTCTATGATAAATTAAAAGAACTGAAAACTTTTTAAAGTAAAATTAGCAGGACTAATATTTACAAGGTTTTTAAACATTTTATGTACGTCTGGACACTTTAAATGTTTTCTGCCACACTCAAGGCATGAACAAAGCAAGATGGTGGCATCTCCTCATGTACTCTGTATTGTTTTACTCCTTAAGTTACCTTGAGATTCCTTACAATACAATTTGCTATCCTGATATCCATGAGGTAGAAAGAGATGCATTAATGAGAAATTTCATAGAAAAACACAGAATAAATTGCAGTATGTAACTGAGCTGGTCCCTAAAACACAGGTAAAAGTAGGCAGTCAGGCAGATCTGAGATTTCAAAGAACAACAAACAGAAAGCAGTTGTCTAATCTGCAAAGGCAATATCCAAAAGCCTATCCCACATCAGGAGGAATGACTCAAAGCCAAATGGAGTAACACCTTGCTTCTAGATAAAAAGCTATTGGGGATTACTTTAATAGAGAACACTTAAGTAATCATGTTTGATGGGTAAGACTGCATCATTTATCAAAAATCTATGCTAAAATTTAATTTTCCATGTGAGTCAAAGGCAGCAGTGGCAGCACTGCTTGTTGTTGCTGATCTGTGGCTGCTGATGCCTTCTGAAGTGGAAATGATGGATGCCACATGTTCTAGCTGTGATTAAATTTGCTTTGACAAAGCAGCATGGAAATCTGATTTTCAATAGACTCTTGCATTTCACCCAGTGCTGAGTAAACAGATACACAACGTAATGCTATGTGGTTGTCAAGCTGATGGCTAATTCATTCTGCCAGTCCAATCAATCTATCCATTAAAATATTACCTGTCAATATCAAGTAGGTTCAGCTTGGAAATTGCATGGAAACGGGAAGCTGCTTAGAAGTAAACAATGCCAAAGCCAAATGTGTCATAAAGCTATTTCTCCAGGTCCTCCCAAGAGCTTCAGCCAGCCCCAGTAAAAGGTCAGCAGAAGCCTCTTGCTTCAGCATGCTCGACGCTTCTCAAACTTCTCACCATGGCACAGGACAAAGGTACAATGTACCAACCCACTCTTGCTGTGTTGCTGCTTGAAGAGAAGGAAGCAGAAATACACATTAAGAATACAGCTTATCTAAATACTATTATCCCAGAACTAGGAAAAAAACTGCGCCTAAACTGCCTTCAGTGGGAGACATCCTTCATACCTTGACTGATAGGGAATAGGAGCTGGCAAAACACAGTGATGAGATTTTTCACTGCACTGAGCGCAGGCACCCTTACATAACCTTTTAGTTCTACCCTTCATTTGGAGGAAATTAGGATATTACCCACTAATCTTTATCGGCAGCAGTTCTGTGGACATTCCTGCCCTCTCCGCAGTGCCTGAGCGCTCCTGCCAGCTGTCATAACCACACATGCGTGATGCTCCCAATATCATCTCTGCTTTCAGCATTCAGCTCCTCACCACACAGCAAATCAACATGGCAAGTACTATGAGTATGTGCTGAGTATATCCTCTAAAAAAACCCCTCAAAAATATCAGTGTAATGATTTATTTTTGTCCCTTTTTTCTTCTTTTAACGGAAGGATGTTTAGAATCATAGTATGGTTATTAAATTGTAAAACAACCCCTAGCCCCTTGACAGTGTCAAACAGAGCAGTAATTAGTAAGCTTAATTGAATCAGGATGAAAAATAAAACCATGCCAATAAGCACTAACAACCATTTCCAATTCTTCCTATTCCTCAGCTATTTGGACCTCTGGAACTTGAAGAAACAAGCTGATCTAATATCATCTCCTCCCTAAGAGAAAGAAGAGAGAAGATTTAATTCAAGTTATACCAGGAGAAAGCTGAAAGCCCTTGGTTCATGGTCACATAATATGACAGCGATTGCCTGACTTTGTCAGAAAATCATAACTGAATAATGTTTGTTATTAACAGAAAATTAAAATATACTCTAAGTTCTTGTAAGTTTTTTAGAAAACTTGCTTTGTTTTCAGATAGTTCACTTGAAAACCATCTTTATTCAAAGTATTAATTTACCACATCCAAAGTAGGCAACACAGCTACAAATAACTGTAAGAAACAAAGTGAGGAACTAAAGGAAAAAGGATTTAGCCTGCCCACATCAAGGTCAAATCTGAAAGCTTTCTTTCACTTTCCTCCAGGTGATTTCAACACACACTGAGATCTGCATGCCCTATCCTAAGAGACAGTCCTAACTACAGAGAACCCACTCCTAGTAGCATGCTTTTGCTTTCACAAGCATTGTCCTCTTTGCACTCCCCTCGGGGTTCAAACATAATTATGTCCTTTGAAATATATTTAAAAATTATGTCCTTTGAAATATATTTAAAACTTCTTCTCCTGTCCTCATAATTTCATTACTTCTCCTTTATTCAGAAGGAGTCTTGTCACTCCTCTTTTTCCTTCCTCAGATATGTATAAATTCCATGTTAGATAAGGTGTCATCTGTCAAGTAGCCAAAATCAACTGCTAGACTGGATAACAGAACAAATGCACTTCAGAAATAACGTCTTGGGGGGCAAACCTGAGAGCTCTTGTGTTTCCAGAACTCTGTTTTTTCCTTCCTGGAATCACAAAGGCTTATTGCTTTGAAGAAAGAACTAAAAAACACTATCCTCTCACCCTAGATCTGCCAGCAGATCATTTCTGCTGCGTTCTTGGTGACATTTTCTGCCAGAAGACTGTGAAAACTGAGCAGTCTGAGCTTTGGTTACATTAAGTATTCGTGGTGGATGATATCTTAGTGGCTAAGTGATACACTAGGCAAATAAGAAGAACTATCACACAAGGCATCTGGAAAGTTCCCACCAGGAAGAACATCGAAGGGGCAGTTGCCTGGTGTAGTCCAGCTCAGTGTCCCAAGGACGAGACACAACATGTTCAAAGGTCCAAAATCAGAAGTCCTGGAGCATTTGAATCTGTTGCATAATTTTAATGGGATATGAGATAGAAACTTTTCACTACCAGGAAGATTACAAAGTTTCTAACTAGAAAGAAATGGCATGAGACAACACGACAAAGGCGAGAAGTGCTAACCGGCATGAGAGACGTGGTTTGAATACTGCATAGTTCTGTTTCATAGTTCAAGTATTAGACTGGCTCTGTCTTAGTTTATGTTACTAAAAAGGTCTAAGACTTTGGCCCCATAAATTAGGACTGAAACCTGAGGCACCTTTATCAGCACTTATGCAATGATAGACTGTACAATTAAAAATTCTAACAAAAAGCTTCACTCTAAAGTGCATTAAAAATGGTTCTTAAACTCTTGTGTAATTAATTTTAGCAGTTTCAAGAGCACTTTCCTAATTAACTGTCCAATGTGCCTAAATTTGTGAGAATTTTCAATTTTTAATTATTGAAAATAATTTTTGAAGAACTAAATCCACTCCGAGAGTGTAGAAAAATATCAAACTTAAGCTCTGGGTAAAAATACAGCAAATAGGAAAGCATTAATTTGAGTGTCAAAAGAGACTGGACAGGAAAAAAAATGAGGCTCGCTGAGTAACAGTTAATCATGTCTTAACTAGATTAGCATTACAACTAAGAGATAAATTAACCAAAAGACATGAAGTAGTATTGTCTCTCTCAACACCAACACAGACAGAACTAGCAAATTTATCTTTGACAAAATAGAAACACCTCTTGTAATTAAAGAAAAAGCAAGGTAATATTTAATGAAAGGAGAACAAAACACTATCACCAATAGCAGATGGAAGGAGAGATGCAGGAAAGGTACAGAAAGAATAAAATCAAGATGTGAAAAATCCACAGCTAAAACAAAAACTTACGATAACAAAAAACCCAAATATGTCAACCCCAAACATTTTCCTTAAGGAAACTTTAAAGGAATAAACTCACTAGCAATAAACCTACGAAGGTAAGACATACAAAACAAGAGCATCTACTCATTTAGTCATTAGAAAAAAAAAAAGAAGGCAGTTAAAGCTTTTTCTTAAAAGTTTCTAAGCAGAGGCGCTCCCCTGGCTGGCTGAAGTTTTGTCTCACCATGAGGGGTTTCACAGCTGCCTTGAACTGACCGTGTCTCACACACAGGCCTCCTCCTACAAAGGGTTTCCCCTGGCAGCACCCTGCTACTGAAATCCTGGTGTTTATACTCCATGCACCAGAATTGTGGCAAGGCACAAAAATTTCCACATTTGCACTGGAATGGAAACATGGAAAAGTTGCACCCAGTGGCTGTAAAGGCAACAAATGCCAAGACAGAAAAGGTCATTTTTCTAACACAGGACATCAACTAGAGAAAGAGTACTTGGGGGTCATCAGAGCCTACTAGGAGAACAACATAAAGAGGGTACTGAAAGACTCAGGAGTGAATTAACAAGATGTTCACTAGTTTTAACATGGAGCTAGCCACTGAAATTTTTTTGTTTGTTTTTAATCTTTTGTAAGACACTAATTTGCATTCTAATACTTTCACGTCTATGGACACTTCAAAACAAATGAATAAGCTTTAGTATGTAGACTATACCTCAAAACATTTGGTATGTTCATTTTTCAGTGCAAATTATGTGTAATTTGTCACCAGTTCATATCCTACTGCTACTATTCAATTAGGCAACATTTCAGAAAGCAGCAACACCGAAGCAGTTTGGGAGTTGAATTTCAGAAGGAAGAGGAAGTGGGAAATGGGCCATCCAATGTTTTTATCTTGAAAAAATACAGTATGATTTTCAAGCAAGCATCTTTAGAGGTTTTTGCTCTTTTCAACACAGATCTATTGCCATGGGTAGATGATGTTATTCTTGCAGCACTGGGTACCATTAAGATGTTGAATAGAGCAACAAATTTCTTGTTATCCTGGTTCTAGATAGTACGATGTGTTTCTCTTGCTGCATTGTGTACTCTACTTGTTTTGTTTCCATTTTTTGATTCTATAAGCAACCTTTCTGCTCATCTGGGCAGGCTTTACAATTTACTGTCACTATTGGTTTCCCATGTCAAAAATAATCTGTAAATTTAAATTGCTTTTATCATTATGCAGTGGTAAAACAATGTTCTGAAACCATCTATAAATGAAGAAAGCAGTTTTCCAGCCAAACAAAACAGACATTTGAAGAAATGTAAATAACTGAATCCAGAAAACATGAGAGTTCACTCTTACACAAAGATTCATTTGATTCTAGATTATACATTCCTTGGAAAAAAAACCCCAAACCACAAGTCAAAATAATTTATTGATTAGCAACAGACTATGAAGGAGGATGAGCCAACATTAATGCATTATCAGTGATAAAGAAACCTAGGAAATACTTTATGCCATTCACTAAGATAACAAAATAAAATAACTTTTGTATCAATTTTTTCTTTGACTGAGAGCATTTTGATGGGTGGCATTGATTAATACATTGGTTATAGCTCTAAGTTTTCATCTGACCACCCAAAATCAACAGGAATTTTATTGCTATTCAACCACTGCCAGGCAAAAACACAGGTAAATATAAATCACAATGTTGTCAAAAGCCCACAGCAGTCAGACTGAATATAAAAAAAAAATTTAAAAAAGTTTCATCCAAGAACAGTTTATCAGTGATAAATAAGCAATATGCCACTGAGTCTTGCTACATAAATCAGGAAAGTACTGGCTGAGACAATGTTAGTCTGACTAATACCTTAGTTAACAGTCCACATCAGAGACCTCACTTCACCCTCAGTGTTCATAACTAAATATTTAGTCCTTCTGCTCTGCAAGCCCCTGTCAAGGTCAGGACGGCTCTCCTGGCCAGTGCCAGTGCCAGAGGCAAAGGAATGGGGGAACTGTCACACACATATCATTACCAGCCGCTGTGTAATCTGCTCGCTGCACACATCATTATCTTTCACATTAAAAGCATCGTGAGGTTAAACAATATAGTGCATAAAGCTTCCCTACCAACTGATACACACAGGAACACATTCAGACATAAGACACAGATGGATAATGCTGGGCTGTTAGTGCTGGGCAAGCTCTGATAGCTCTATCATCAGGTATTTTGCACACACGGTTTCTAATTACAGTGAATTAATATCATGATATTTATCAGCAGATAAAATTAATTCTTTCATTGTCAAATATTAGCTTTCTATTTCATCTTTAAATTCATGCATGAAATACTGAGGACACAAGCAAGACTTACAGCCATAGCAAGAGTATGTTAATTCCCTCAGACATTATTAACGTTTTACAATTTAAAAAATGCACAAATCATTCGCACAGTACTTTCTTTTCCAGATACTTGTTCACTCAGAACATTCAAACTTGAATTCCAGCTGACAAAGCATTTGGATTTAGAGTTCTTTAGGTTAATTTTACCTAAGTCTCTGATTTGGAATATAAGTGATCACTCTTAAGTTTGTCTCAAGTTTTAAGTGACTTAATCAAATTAAGGCCATTGCAATTCTGAAGCAGAAAGGTTAAACAAGGATTTGATCTAATTTAACTAACTCAAACTTGGCCACTTAGTGAATTCAAAGAGATGGAACCTAATTTAATTAAACTACTTTAAAAATCAATTTGGATTAGTTTTCCTGAATGACCCTGAGTAGACAAACCCCCTTTTTCCTAACACGGATAAAAGTATTACCGTGCTAGCCTGCACATATCGATACGAGATGATTAGTTCTCAAATAATAAATTGCAGAATCAGCTAACAAATATACCAGTTGACAGCAAAATTATTTACTTCTCCAGGTTAAGGCTGGAGAAGAGAAGGCTCTGAGACACCTTTCAGCAGCTTTCTAGTACCCAAAGGAGGCCTACACGAAAGCTGGAGAGCAACTTTTTAGAAGTCGATAGGACAAAATGTAATGGATTCAAAATGTAAGAGGGAAGGTTTAGAATAGATATTAGGAGGAAATTCTTTACTGTGAGAGTGGAAATTCTTTACTGTGAGGCAATGGAACAGGTTGCCCAGAGAAACTGTGGATGTCCCTTCCCTCAAAGTGTTCAAGGCCAGGTTGGATGAGACTTTGAGCAACCTGCTCTAGTGAAAGGTGTCCCTGCCCGTGGCAGGGGGTTTGGAACTAGATGGTCTTTACTTAAAGTTCCCTTCCAACCCAAACCATTCCACGATTGTGATTCTGGCTATGTACTGATAACTGTTATTGAAACAGCAATGGAGAAACACCAACCAGCCAACATCAGCCAAACACACTCCCTGTTCACTTAATTCCAGGTCAGCACCAGTGACAGCTTTCAAGAGAGCCAAACAAAGAGCTCAGGTGGGGTAATGCCAAGTGTGACTGCGTCCTGTCATCCTCAGGTGCTGGATGAATATTCCCAGATCTGCATCACCTCCTACATGCCCTAGACTCAGCAGAAGTAAACAAGATAGCAGGTAATACTGGGGAGAGGGACATGGAGAAATGTGCCCTGTTGTAGCTTGGCATCAGCCTTGTGGTGTACACTGTGTTTTCAGTGAAGGCCAGACTCACAGTTTGCACCCACACTTGCATAGCTTTGTCTGTTGGAGTACAGAGAACTGAGATTTGCTACATTTTTCACAACCCTATACTGACTGGAACAGTTCTCCATCACCTACTGTAACCCACCAAATTATTAGTTAAGAGAAGGTAAGCCATTTCTGTAAAACATTAGACTTTTAGATCACTCTACAGCAGGTTCTTTCTCGTTTCCTAGTAATTTCTCCCAAATGTTTTCAGATGCAAATATTGACAGTTGTTTTAACTGGAAGCAAGCATTAAGTAATGTGGTGCCCATACACAAGTTTGGCCAATATCATCACATTTGGAGCTCCCATTTTTCCTGCTCTGTTTGGGGATCCTAATTTTTAACACACACATTTGAGAAAACACAGATCAATACAAACATTGCTCAAATTTTCTTCCTCTTTAAATTCAGCAGATATACAGCTAACAAGTAAATATTTAACAACTGATAAGCATTCAGCCATTAGGATGATTCTTTTTTACTTTTGCCTCATGGCCTTTATGCCTTGCAATGTCTTTATTCTGTGCCACGCTTTGCCTGTTGTGTACAAGGAGGGGAAGGTGTTTTCCTACTCTACTCCTATTAATTGAAACGTATCATAGATTCAACATCAATAGCAACGGCAGGGACAATAAAGCCACAGAGAAGCATCAACATCAAATGCTGCTGGAAGAGAGTTAAAAGGACTTAAGGGAAAGGAATATAGTCTCCTTCACACCTACTCCTATTGGGTGTGGACTGAAAAAAAAGCTGTATTTCAGTTACACTCAGCTCTTTTGTGACATCCTAACAGCAAAATGTAGAAAAAAAACCCAATTTTTTATCTGCATTCTTTTATGTACTAGCACTTCTAATCAAATACATACCTCATAATTATTTGACTCCCCACCTTTCAGTTTTTGTTGTTTCTCTGAATATTTTGAGTTCCTTAATCAAATAATAAAGTCAACAGCACAAGAAACTTTCCTCATGAAGAAAATACATTATTTAGTGAATCAGATCACATTTGTCTTTCTAAAATTTACATTCAGATGCTTGTCTGAGAGTAATTTAGATTTTAAAAAAGGATTCCAAAACAACTGTGTTCTAATGTATCCTCAAAAGATCCAGAGTTTAATCCAGGGTCCATACTGTTCTTTAACCACTGCCTCAGCAATGCAGTATTTTACAATATTCACATGGCTGGACACAAAGCAGACGTTTAAAATGTGATTTCAAAGTGTGACATGAACCTAAGTGGTTTTTCTTCAGTTTAAAACCTGTAGCATTTTAGGAGCTCAGATCATCTCTTGACTCTCTAATGTCTGTACATTACAATGAGCATTTTCAAATGGGTGAAGACATACTTCTGAACAAATTATACTCAGGAGAATCATGCAAATGGACTGAAGAAAGAAAATACCTGAGTAACACTCAGAGCTAGCCCCCATACTACCAGTTTAGGCTCCAGCGTTAACAATCAGCAGCTCTACAACTTTCTCATACATTAGAAAATCACCACCCCGTATCATCATTACTCTCTTAAAACAACTGTGTAAGGTTTTTCACATTAGATATCTGTCTGCAGGTACACCTGTACACACTGATATCTGGGAAGAGCTGTTTGACCTAAACAAAAAAGTAACCGTGAACCACGAAAGTTCACGGTTTTTATTGCTGCTACTGAAACAAAATGGAAGGAATAAGGATGCCCAAGTGGCTGTTTCATTTAACTGGATTCTCTCACACCTGTTCAGAGTATTGTAATGGCAGTCATCAGTTCTGGCATTCAAGGACAGCAAATGATTTATAGCCGACTACACTAAACTAATTAAAAGCATCTTGCATAGTGCAAGATGAAAATACTGTCATCTGCTTGAAGTGGGGCATAGGTGAAAACTATGCTGCAGAAATATTTACAAGCAAGTTCCACACTTGTTAGAATTGAATACACAGCAAGCAAAAGTCAGTGTTCCCGGTGTTCACATGGATGACAGATTTGTCACTCAGAATTATCAGATCAAAGGGAAAACAAGATGAAAATAAATCAAGAGCTCTATATTCAATAATACTATCTACACTCCCACGCAGTACTTTTCCTTAGTAAACATAAAAGCCCTTGATTATAATTACAAAAAGCTAACAATTAACCTATTTTGGGGTATAATTTACCAGGTGTTTTTACAATTTTCTATGCTAAAAAGATCTGCTGACTTTTAATGAGACTAGTGAAAATAAATTTAAACTTTTTTTTATAGAAACATCATGGGAAAAGCATTGAAGATATTGCTGGCAGTGTATTTTTCCTTTCATTTTATATGTTTTAGGTCTAATTTAAGGATTGTCTTTTCTCTGGCACAGCAAGTTGCCGCTACCTCTCTTTTGAAAGTTACAATCTTCCCCAGGTATTGCTTGATGCAATCAGCAGAAGTCGTGGCCAACGGCATCAGGCAGAGTTTATATTCTGTGTGTCCTGGCCAAACCAGGAGGCACACAAGCAATATGAACAGTAAACTTGTTTTCCTAGAAGCAGCGTACAACCAGGCTTGCAATTAAGACAGAAAAAGGTCTGTGCAATGCTAGAGTAGTACCTTATGTGCTGCCTAAATTCCTTGGGAATGCCTATGAGACGAAGCAACACCCGTTCCTGATCAGCTGTACCCAAAAAGTGCATGGAAGACGCTGGACAAGACCAATCTGTTTTTGGGAGAGACTATTGAGTAGGTGGGGTAACAAGAGCCCCCTACCCTCGAAGCACCAGATTTCCTAAATTGATCAAGATTTGCGCCACATGTTGTCATTATTTTTTCTACAGAACTTGCCTGGGGTTTTCAGCTCAATTTGAAATCAGATAAACAACTACTAAAAAAATCTGAACAAAGAATGTAAATTTCTGCAGTAAACTCTCTAGTTTGCCGTTTCCTTTCCCCCCAAGATTTTGTGTAATGCAGCACACAATTTCTGTTCACTTACAGCTATATATAAATATATCAAGCACTTGATCATACTTGGCAAATTAACAAAATCTAATCATGTATTTGGTTTTATCGTGCTACAACACATGCTAACATGGAATAAATGATTGGTACTTCTTGTCATCTATCTCAAAAATAAAAGCTATAGCAAGTAATATGTAAAATTTAAAAGTGGACAAGTGAAAAAAACACAGAGGTATTTAAGGTGCCTCATAAGGTCAGAAAACTAAGATAGGAAGGATAGAAGTAAGCAAAGTACATAGGGTACACAATAAAACATTGAAGACATACTACATTGACTGTTTTCATTTTATTATCCAGAAGAGCAAGGCAATAAAGTATGAAACTGAATGACGAAAGTAGTATATATAGACTTAATAAAGATATAATTTTAACATATTTTTCTTTTAATAAATTATTAAAGGTGGTTTTTTTTTAATTTCTAAATCATGTATAATCAACCATGGAAGTTGTTGCATGTATATACATGTAGAAAAGATATTGACAAATGTACATCCGTTATCCATGAAATGAGATTACATACTCACAGGAACTTGATTACAACAGGTAAGATAAAAAGACCATAAACCCCTGCAGTGCTTCACAAAATAATCCATGACAGATGCTCACTGTGCAGCACCACCAGATGCGGGATACTGGAAAGAAGATGCTACTGGTTTGTTCTAACACAGCTGTTCCTGATTTTCTGGAAAAATCCGACCTCTTCTGGAAACATTCCAAAGCTGAAAAAGGTTTTGAAATGAACAAAGGAAAGGGTAATACTGTGTTGAAGCACCCAAATATAACACCTTTTTAGGCAACAGGAAGAAGATCTACATAGAAAAAAAATTCTTTAGTATCACAATAATCAACTTCAGACTTATAGGGAAGAGGACAATAGCTCATATGAATGCTAGAGATGTTCTGGGATAACACAAGAAAGGCTTTTAAGCCAGCTATTTATAATTGAAAATCTGTTAATTAATAGAAAGCCTGAAGGGATAACAAAGGATTGATGGCATTCCAGTAAAGGATGAAAGGCAGCACTTCCCTCTCAATGAAGACTTTTCAGAAGTGTCATCAGCAGAGGTCAACTGTCCAAAATTCACCATGACCCTGCCTGCCCCCATTTTCTCCGATGCCACTATCAATCAGGCCAGTATTATTCCCTCAGGAATCCTGCCAGCTTCCAGCCCAACTAGATGGCAGAGAACAGATGAAAAGGACCCAGAAGGCAGTGGGAGGCTGTTGTGCCAGGGAGGGATCAAGTCAGAGTCTAAAAATCCCCCTTTAGTCATGGATCCCTGCCACACGAGGCAGCTTATTTACCGAAGGCACATGCCGTGAGTTGAGGGGAAAACATGTGATGGTAGTGGGACAGGATTTTGGTTTCATTACGTCCCCTCCAGAAGTTCACTGAGAAGGAAATGCAGCTGGTGCTCCCACCCCCAATCCCCACAGGTCAGCGAAGATGTGCGTTCGTTCTTTCCCTGCAGAGCTGGCTGACTCTGCTCTTCCATTAGGAAAACACCAACCAGCACTCATCGGGATCCCACAGGTCACCCAGAGGAGCCTGGGGACAGAAATGACAGGGACACCATGGCTGCATGCAACCTTTAAGAGCAGTTTTTCTTCCAGCACAGAAAGGTGGCCCAGCGAGAAGAGAAACCTTCCAGCCATCTGTGTGCGTGTGAGAGTTAAAAGGTACCACAGTAAACACTTCAGCTGTCCCTCAGCTGCACAGCCCTCCATCCCCTCCTCTGCAAATGCATGCAGTGGTTGCATGTCCATCAGGAGTGGCCAATATATCATTTAACAGGTGAGAGGTGCAGCTTCTCAGCCAAGCCAGTATGGGCAAATCCAATGTTTTATTTGGGAACCCAACATATATTACCCTCTAGTGCTGAATTACAGCTTCAGTGTCTAAAGTCTACAGCATGGATGGCAAATTGCCCCTATTTCACTACTGCCCTATAATACCCTCTACACAAGCCCTGCCTACATTTTCAGCAGTAGTGAAATTGTCTGCTTGCAGCTTTCTCACACACATGCCACAGCTCTCCAGCTCTGCAACACTCAGACAAAGGTGACTACACTACCAGTCCCTCACATCTACATTTGTTCCTCCTTTGTTTTAATGCACGACTAAAAATTGCCTTCTCCTTTTTGAACTCATTTTTTGGTGTGTGGCAACCAACCTCAGATTATGCTGCCCTTTGAATCAGCCCTTCTCTTGACTTAGCATTGACCATCGAAGATGCAGCAGGCATGAAAGGTCACATAATCAGAATTCCTTATCTTTAATCACACATCCATTTCCCCCTCTGCTTTAATCACTTTTCATCTCATTTTAGATCTCAGTAGACTTTTTACCCCCTCAATTTTTCTTTTCCTTTTTTCTGTTCGCTTATGTGATAGAAAGTTCATCTGTATACACACAGCTATGACTATTTATTTCTGTACTTGTGTTATTTAGGCCTGCACAGGGTTTTCAGAGAATAAAATCCATGGAAAATAAAATTAAATTTAATTAATTAAATAAACTAATAAAAATTTTAAAATTAAATAATATACTCTGCAACCTCTTACGCTACATTTTTGAGGACAAGCAGAGGAAGCTTAGACTAATTTCTGGTAATGAACAGAAAAGAAGCAGGAGATGAAAAGGTTCCAGTCAGTAATCCTTGATGTGCTGGTATACTGTAAAGATCTGTTCAAGTGTCTTTTACAACTGAGTGAACCTAACTACACTGCTCTTTTGAACTCTAGCCTCCCACACACAGCAAAAGAAATGGAAGAGCAGTCTTACTGAGACCAAACGGTCTTTCAGCTCAAGATCTTCAGCAACAGGACAAAGTGATCACACAGAGACACATTCCAGGGATATGCTCCCAGCTGGATGCGGATCAGCACTGTCCTGAATCACGGGCATATCACCTGTGTGCTTTGACAGAGACTTTTCTGTGTATGGTGACACATTTTTATTTCATTTTACTCGATTTCACTTTGTTTTCTGAACCCATGTAAACGTCTGGAGCATACAATATCCTTGCCCACGCAACACAGGAAGCATCTCCCTTTGTTCTGAACCGGACATACATTAGCTTTGTTTGTTGCCTCTGAGGTCTGGTGAGAGACAAACATCCTGAACCTGTTCACCTTTTCCATTTGTGCTTATTATTTCCACCGCTCAATCCTCTCATTCCAAGGATGGTAAGTCCAGCTTTATTTAATCATTTACTTGTGCAGAATTGCTTTCACACCTTTCTTTTCCTTTATTACTCTGCATTGTACTTTCTGCAGTTCTATTTATTCATTGTCAAGATGGAGGGGGACAGAACCATACAATTATAGGTTTCTGCAGCTCTGCCTGCTTTGTTTTTTATTCTCCACATAATCATCCCCAATATCTTGTTTCTTAGACTACCACTGAGCACAGAGGCAATGTTTGTATGGAATTGCCCATTATAATTCCAAGATTTTTTTTCTTGAATGGAAATAGAATGTTCAAGAACTCGCTGCCTCTCACGTAAAGCTGGATAATTCTTCCTTTTCAACGCAGTCTTCAATATTTCATCTGCCATCCATCACCCATCACTCAATATTTTTAATCATATATTTCAAATTAGCATTAAATTGAGTAAAAATCCTTCTTGCCTGTTAGTGTCACTTAGTGAGCTTGCCTAACTTTGGTTATATTAAGCAGAAAATAAGCCTTCAAAACAAACAAGTACCTGTTAGCTCAAGTAGCATTATTCTACCCTCCAGTAAGAGTTTACTCAGATGATTTATTACTTACACACTGCAGTTACACAGTGCTCTAATACCTTGGTGTGTTCCATTCTGCCTGAGTGCAATCCAGGTAGATTTTCCTTTCTCCCTCCAGGTAAATTTGTTTAGACAGGCTCAAAACAACATTAACAATGTACTATTTTTGCACTATCCAACAACGCTAAGAAGCATTCATGGGAATGATTTCAAGTATTCGTAGATGCTTTGTTTTCCTTGTAATTAATTTGACTCTCTGCCTGCAATACATGTCAGCAGCTGCCACACCAGAAGATACAGCAAAGCAGCAGCATGTATAGGTAACAAAATAACACATTAGTGAAGAGAAAGGTGATGCGAGTTAACGGATGGTTTTCCCTTCTGTGATCTTCTAAAAAGAAATATTTACCCTTCTAAAGAAATAAAAAGGTATCTAACAATCTGTGACTTATGAGAATTTTTACTAGTTCACTCATGAAATTTAAACTTTTTTACATTTTCCCCCTGCTTTTTCCTGCTCCAAAGGCTGGGGGGATAAGGGCTTTATTTACCTGTTTATTTTCTTCTCCACACCTAGGAACTTCCGGGAATATTGCAGGTTTTAAAGGAGTAGGACCACGCCTAAGGTGTTGGCAGCACAAGGCCAAGCTATGGGCCCCTGGAATGCAAGCTGTCAGGCTGGGCTAGTGCCACGGCAATGCAGTGGGGTGCAGGAGCAGCCAAGCACCTGGCAGTGCACACCCTTTCTGGGCAATTCTTAAACCACCCAAAGAAGCATCTCAAATGCTGCCCCGCTTCTTCCCAGCTTACAAGTGGAAGAACTGTAGACCCAGGGCAATGAGCTGGGACTGCAGCCGTGCACACATCCCCCAGTCACGGACTGTGCTGCGTAGAGATGTGACCCTCTTCCATTGGAGAGAGTTGAATGGAGAGCCCATTTTTTCCCGGGCTGGTAAACGACCTTCTGCCTCTCTGCCCAAGGCCAGAAAGCAAGGTCCACGAACTCCAGAAACCACTGAATTTTTGGAGAAAGCAGACCAGCTTCTGCCACTACAGGGTAGGTGGGAAAAAACATGAAGCCTAAACCAAAAGCTCAGCTATGAAGAGGCAGTGGGACTTGCAGAGCTGCTGGGGCAAACTTCAAAGTAGAAGCAGAGAACCACAGAGTGGTAAGAAAAATCGGTCAAAACTCAGTCCTGAGCAGGTTAGGAAAGATGATAAATTTTCAACTCAGTGAAAAATTAACTCATGAAGCAGAGCACTGATTTACATGCAGGATTGATTTATCCATCCAAACAACAAGTCAAAGTCCCAACAAAATAAATCCCCACTTGCTGTTTCTGGATGTACAAACTGGGCACTACATGATTGCAGCAGAGCATTCAAGATCCCAAGTCTGGAAGCCAATTCCCACAGGCAGACACACCTAAAAGAGGTTTCATGAATGTGCAAAGTCACAGGCTGAGTTTGTCCAGGCAGCTGACACAGGAACTAAACATGGGCACACCGTTCTCTGCTGCTTGTTGCTCACCACGGCAGCACAAAGACACACAACAGGCAAAGGTGTCTAGAAAGGAGCACTCGATAGGCAGCACCTGACTAGCACCCAGCTAGCTCTTCAGCTTGATGTGCACATCTTCTAAAAATATCAGTGGGCATTTTTTTAAAAAAAATTGTATGTTCATGCATCACAACATATTTTAGTTGCTGGACAAAAGCCAAACTGCCCTGCTGCTAGCAGGCTGTGTCAAAATGGAAATGTATTATACAAATTATTGAAGTGTTAAGTCATGCAGTATGTATGCTGTCCAAAATATTTAAGGGTCAGAAAACTGTAGGGTACAAATATATGCATCTTTAATTTCAGGTTAAGATGCAGGCTGCCAAACTTAGGCAACAAGTTTACATATCTCTTACCAGCCTTCTACATCTCTAAATTCCTGAATCCATGGTGGCACCCCAGTGCCCACTATGCATCATGTAACAGGTCTAGTCTGCTGCACACGGTCCAGCTTCCATGGTAAGGAAGAGAGCCCTCAGAGAGGAGCTGTGGGCAGGCACACCCTGTGGGTGTCTGTGGCTGTAACCAGGACATCTGTATATATAACAATGTACATCACAGCAGATGTAATATGATACATAACAAAATGCCTGTACTCACAACAGAGACAATGGTAGTAAGCTGATCTTGCTGAACTAAGATATCTGAAATTCAGGTGAAAACTAGATGTCTGATGCTAGTATCTGTCACTAATAGAATTTTTACTCACAAGTAGAGATAACAATGTTTATCCTATTTCTTTGTTCATTTGTGTTCCTATGAAAAGACAAGTCAGCATCACCTTCTAACCAGTTTCCCTTTCTTCAGACAGCACAGTAGACAAGCAGAAGACAAAACAATTCAGAGCCATGAGAATTTTTGTATGTGCTGCCCAAATGTTACCTACTGCAACAGATATAACATAACATCACAAAAAAAAAAAAAAGGTTTCTTTTCCTGATCTTAAAACGCTAGTCATGGAAAATAGAGCCATCATGGATATTCAGTGACTACACCCACAGAGGCAATGCTAGGTTTACACAAGAATAAACCAGATTAGACTCCTGGATGGGTGGATCAGAGCCTGCTGTGGACTACCTTTAAGAAATTTCCCATATTCTTTTTATGCTTGGAGTTTCTGGTTCTCACAAAACCTAGATTAGGGCAGCCTAATAGATGCATGCTCTTACTTCAGAAACGAAGTTATTTGTGGTGTTTCCCTTTAGAGGAAAACTAGTTACAAAAACTGAACTATGGCATTAAACGCCTGAAATCCAGCTACCACATCTTTTACAGACTTGCTTAACTTCTTGCTTGTGATAGACAAGAAACTACCATTTAAAGAGAAAAAAAGGAAAAAGAAAAAAAGCATTCCACCTAATGGTGGGACAGATAAAATGGGAATTTTATCTAAGATCTAAGAAAAATGATTTTCCTTAATATAAGGTTTAACTGCTATAAGTGACCTTGTAATATTAAAGTGCACCTTAATTTTAGTATTTCTTAACAGGCTGTGTAAATCAGAAACAATGAATATTTTTTCCCCACAGCTATTATAAGGTAACACTTTGAAAATAAAATTTTTTAAAAGGCAGGAAAATGAACTATCTGCAAGTGAATAGGAAAAATAGCCATTAATGGGACAGGGACGGTGAAATATCAGCAAGCCAAAACTGTCTACCCAAACCAATTTATTACTTCTAATTGCTTCATTTAACCCTCCTCAAAAAAACCCCAAACCAGACCAAAACCTAATGTATATGGTTAAAAGACAGGCAACATTTTGCAAGTTGGTTACTAGAGAGGAAATTTGGAGACTGGAGTTTAAATTGGAGCAGGGCACGAGGACAACCTGAAGAGCTCCTTGCTGTTCTGCACTTGTTTTCAAGACTGAAATTCCTTCTCTGCTTTTCCTCTGGGTAATAAATATGTAAATACAACCTGGTGGCAGAAGTATAGAGTGTGGGAATTAAGTAAGACTCATGGTGAGAGCTGGAGGAGCTGGTTACAGAGCAGCCAGGCTATGCTAAATAACCTTTGCTCTCGCTGGGTATGGTCTACTGCAGAACACTTTCTGATAGAAACCTACTAAAACAGTATGTGTAGCCACAGCTTCACTTCTAATGTCCCAGCATAGATCAAAAAGAATGATTCAACTAAGTCAATGATGGAGAAAAACTAATTTCATGGTAAAATAATTCTAAAATATATTTAAGGTACATTGGCAAGGCTACTTTAAAGGGAATCTGCATTACAAAACATGGAAGGGAATTGAAGACTATATTCTGATGTTCTTCTGTTGCTAAAAAAAACAGTTGTTCTTTATCACTTTCTGACTACAGTATTTTATGTAAACAATTTTCTGAGAAGAATACTTCTTCCTTTCTTTGCTGTCTTGGTTTGGGTTTTAGTTTTTAGACAGAATAGAAGGCACTGCTGCTTTTCCATCACCCGGATTTTCTATTTTCGTCTTAGAGGACCCAGAAAAATAGGATGAAGAGAAAAATTGAAAATAACATTTTAACTTACAAAAAAGCAACTGCCTAAATGTGAATCCCTAACACCTGCCTATGAGAAGTTAGTTAGAACAAATGTGAAATAGTGTTTTCACTTTTACATATGACAATACCAGGGGTCATGGCAGAAAACTTGTCAAAGCAGCTGCAGCTGAATTTTGCACATTTAGAGAGCAAGAAATGGAGGGTAGTTCTGCACCCCCCGCTGCAGCAAAAACATTTCTCGGAAACACAGCTTAACTTGTTAACAAAAACGGAACAGCCAGGTTTTTTAACCTGTGCTTCTCCAAGCACAGAATATTCAATGTTTGAACAATACCTGTGATCCTGAAATGAGGAACTTAACTTTTGACTAGAACCCAGAGTACCTGCAAATAAATATCACACTAGATCCTGGGTTGCTACTGTATTCACTACCAGGTAGAAAAACCTCAACAGTCTATCAAATTGTTAGCACGTGAGTATTTTAAACAGAAGTGTATCGTATTTTGCTTTCAAAAAACAGAATTATAAGGGGGAAAAAAGTGCTAAGATCAACAGACAGGAAACGTAGATACATTTAACAAAGAGTTTAAGTAAGGCATAACAGTGCCATTCAAAGTCCAAATTTCTGGTTAATGCGCTTTTATGTTTGTAATGCCAAATTGCATTACAAAAATTACATATCAAAAAAACATTTTAAATATAGTATTTTTCTCTCACTTATGTATCTTGTAACCGGAGAAGCAAGTCCTTTGGCCAGAAAAAGCTAATTTAAATTCAAATTATTTAAATTATATCACTTTCCCGTAACTGTGAAGTTTTGTTATTATTAAACATGATACTACTGATGCTACTATAACTCAGATGTAACACTGAATTTTCATGTCAGAGCCAAAAAGGAGTATTAATTTAATTTTCATAGTTAAAAAGAAAGACAAAAGAAAAGCTGAAATGGATCACACGCAGGAATAAATTGGTTCATTTTTATTTCACGCATACTGTGAAATTAAGTGGTAAAAAAAAAAATGGTGAAATATGACACCAGTCATAATTTCTTTAACAACTGTTGATGGCACGTAAGATACATTTCACTGTATGAATTACAAAATTATTTACCAACCCCATCGTCAGTAGCTCTACAAAGGCTCTATTTGCTTAGAAAAAAAGATATGAAAAGCACACCAGAACTAAAGGAGTATTTTTCTTCCCTTTCGTTTTAAAACCAATTTTAGTCTACCATTCTTTTTTATAGACGCAAGTCTCCAACAACAACTTAGCCGGTTGCTTTCTGTATATCCTTTCTCATCCCATCGGATGCTGGAGGTAGTTACGAAGGAAGTCCCATAAATGCCATACTGTAGCGCATCTTGACACGTGTGATGTGATCTGCACTGCAGCCAAGTCAGCCTTCATTTGATTGCTGACACTGATCCATGTCACCTGTCCAAGGAGCTCCACTGGTCACTACAGCAATACTGCTCAGATCAAGCACTACTTACGCTCCACAGCAGTAAAATACAATCATCTCTGCCTGCAATATTCCCCACCTCGCCACAGACCTTTGTCTGCCATGTTTTTCCAAAGAAAACTTTAAGATTATGGTTATTTTCACGCTTATACCTAGGATTATTATTAGCTCCTTGGTGTCCTCACCTTGAAGGGATTTCCCAGGTGATAACAAAGCCTTGCTCAAGCACTTAAGGCGCAGACTGTGCTGCCACCTTATCTGCTTCTGCCAATGTTCTGTATTCGTTTCACCAGTTCCCGCTCTAGTCCCTGTTTGTTTTGCTAATGGACTTGCTGCCACGGCACACATAAAAGTAATACCAATATGATCAGGGAAATTCAAGTCCCCGAAACGCAATCTCAAAACGTTTCACTTTCTAAATGGGTCATTACTGTTGCAAGAAAGTTTGCAGCTGAGAAAATGCCCAGAGCCAACAAAGAAACCCAAAAGACAAAACTGGACACTGTAGCTTGAACTCCAGACATGTCTGTGTGGGAATCTGAGGTGTTTGTTTTAAAAAAAACTAACTCTGCTGCATTATTGTTTATTCTGAATTTTAATCATTCACTTCAGATAATGAGAACACACTGATGACCTTTTATAATTAGACTAACAGACTCCCCGTGCAAAGCACTTGAGTCCCATCCATTGTGGAGCGTTACTTTTGGACCACATGACTGAGCTGAAATGTGGCTCTAGGCAAAGCAATTAATCTCAATTTATCCCAGTTTCTCTCTAAGAACTTATACTATTACTCTTTTATCTCACAGACGCTGTGAGTAGTGTTGGTAAATATTCTGAAGGTGATATTTTTCATCAGTGGTCTTCCAAACACAAACCAAGTGTTAGCCCACGATGGCTACCTTCAGTTGTCCCTGTCATACAGGAGGGATGACACAAGGCTCCTGCTAAAAACAGATGTGTTTCAAACAAAACCCTTACAAAGAGAAAATCACTATATGCAGCCAAAGGAAGAAGGATAAAACTTGCCAAAATTAATATTATAGAAAAAATTGAGCTCTTCCAAAAAAAAAAAATTGGGGAAAATTCAAGAGACTTGGATAGCCTTGTACATATTTTACCAAAACTCATTTTCTATTGTACCTCAGAGGCACATGATGATGATGATGATATTTCCATGGTTGAATTAACATGGCCAACATTCTGCAAAGTAAATAGGCTCCTATTGATTAAATTAAGCATAGGGTGAATTTAAGCTGTTTTATCTGACTGTCAGTGAATGTTTTGCTGGCTGGGAATGTCCTGAAAGAAGAACAGAAGTGCTTGGAATCAATACTGTCCAAACCAATTTTTTTTCACTGTTTTTTCAAGGACAACCCTGTAATTAAGAAGCAATTCCCTTAAACTGTCCACCACAGTACACAAGGATGACTGCCTAAGACAGCTTCTCAGAGATACAGTTTGCACCTTGCCTCATGGGTTTCAATAATGTTATCACCCAAGCAGACTCTCACGTGTATATAAAAGGCTTCACTGCAACTATATTTTTAGTTTAAAGAAAAATGCCTTTCATATTTACATGATGTCATCCTGAAGAACTCAAGGCATAATCAGGTATCATCTTGAAGAAGTCAAGACATATTAGATAAATTACATAAAGCCAAGTTAGTCTGAGATGTTGGGTTGGCAATGACCTTGATAACTGGGAAGTCCTAGTTACATCGCAGAACGATAGGAAACTTACTTCAGTCCACAGAGATAACACTGGTTATAGATTTGCCTAATAACCACTGCACTATTTTGGCCAGAGAGATGTTGTCTCAACACATTCCAAAAGCATATTCACTAATTTCTTCACATCAGTAGCTCTGAAACATCATCACAATGTACCTGTTCCATCCGTGGTTCCAACACACACCTCCTTCCCCAGATCTGAGGTTTGCAGAACATTCTGTGTTCTTGGCCTTACTGTACCTCCTCCTTTTCTCTGTATTTATATCGAGGAGGGAAACAGTTTTCCCTGCCCAGAATTTGTAAGAATTTAAAAAGAAAAAAACTACTGAAATTTAAATTACAGTAAGATGTAGAAATGGTTACTAACCAAAAGAAGAATCAAAACATTTACCTTGAATTTCTAAAAGAGAATTCATTAATTGAAACACCTTAACACAGGATTTTCTCTTTTTTGGTTGTATTTTCTTTTCCTTTGTTTGTTTGTTTGAGGTTTTTTGTTTTCGATCTATTTTATCCCTGTGAAACATGAACTGTTTCATAAGCTGGCTCTAAATTTACCAGAATTTGGAGTTACAAGTTATTTTATTAGAAAAAAGCATTATAGTAGAATATAAGTTATAATGATGTTCAGCTAAATAATAAGGTAAATAATACTAAATAATAAGGTCAAATTATATACAGTGCTTGAAAACAAGTCTATGACGAATGTTTGAATTGAACAACTTTATTCACATGAGCTATTTATTAGAACTACCACCTGTCTTGGCAAAGACTATTGATTATTTAGTAACTCTAGTAATTGAATGGTTTAATTTCAAACACAGCAACTGGCAAATGATTTGCAACATCATTTTTGGCTTGTGTGCTCCTTGCTGAGAAGCTCTTTTCATAATATTAGATAAATTGAAAAAATGTGTATTTTAGAGGAGTAATTTACCTATAAACCTGATGTATTTCTGTTGCGTATCTCACAACCTGGAAGGGTGCATAGAAAGGACTTCTCAGAATGAGTAATAGAGCACAGCAGCCTGGAAGAAATGAAGCACTGTAATTTTGCCTTTTTATTCATAATACTTCAATGCCCTGCAGACCTGCTGCTTCTCACCAAGCATTTGAATAATGTGTGGTTCCTGAAGTCCTGCAGCTCCTTCATGGAACATCATCAACTTTATAAAAAGGAAAGGGGTTTCAGGTAAAAAGCAATTGCTCAGGTTAGATGGTGCATTAAAAGTTATTTCAGCTGTAAGACAGAAAGGGTAAACTGTGGAAATGTTTTTTAAGAAAGGAGATTGAACATCATGAAATCACATAAGACCCTGTGAGACTGAGATATTTACCATTTATCAGGCAAGATAAACAGGGCAAAGCAAACATTAGTTAGAGACCAGAACAGAAGACAAAGTTCGTGCAAGTTCAGAAAGCATTTTACGTGACCACTGTTCCGCATCAATATTCAATCAGCTCCAGGGCAGCTCCCCAGCAAAGTAACAGTAAACTAAAGCAGTGATTAGAGACAAATAAACCTAAGCCAGTATTTATGGTTTATACAAGGCCTAATGATCATTTAATACTATGATTTGGCTAGGAATTGATGCAATGTGAGGAATAGAGCAATACGTAATGAGTTTTTTAGACTAAGAGTGTATACATTGCTGTAATTTCAGGATAATACCAAAGTCATAGATCTTAAGGAAAAATACTTTGGGAGTTTGGTTCCCTTCTTGTTTCAATACTTTCTTTATAAGTAAACACAGGATCAGAAATTTGGGTTAAGATTAGGTAGAGCCTGCTTGGAGCTGATGATGTGCAGAGCAAGGCGACTTCCTCTACCCTGAAGGCCAAAGAGGGTTTAACAGAGGATCACCAGCATCTATCTCCAAAACATACACACACACACCCTATGGAAACGCCTAAGGTATGCACAGGCACGGGAGAGAAAACATGGTGCCTTCTGCTCCTGAGGCAGACAGGTATGCCAGGCTTAAAAAACAAGAGGGATAAGTCCAGGGAGCAGCACTGTGAGAAGTTAATGGTGCTCTTGCTCCTGAACTACCCTGATTTGTCACCCTGCAGCTACCCTATTAGGGAAGGGAAAAAACTATTTGGACCAGAAAACAGGAATGCACAATTGTTCCATCTTGTTGTAGGGATCCTAAACACTATAACTCCCAGTGAGACTACTCTGTTCAGAGACACTTGGGGCATTGTCTGTGCTGCTCAGGAGTCATGGTGAATGTACTGTGTACATCTTTCATTCATCACTTATATAGAGTGATCAGTGCACACTTCAAAGGTTCTTCAAAGAGATACTCAAAAATATTCAAAATTTGTGTATGATGTACAGATGTCTCTGCTAAGACTGCTTGCACTGCTAGAAGTGTGCACAAGAGACTTTCAGGCACCAAAGAAATTTAATTGGAGTTATCTTAGTTAAAAGCACTTATATATCTGGGGCTTGATGGAAATTTAGGAAAGGTTAGGATGACACAAGCAGATTCTAACACTAAAATTCCCACTTCACATCTATCAGCTTTGTTTGGATTAAGCTCTTAACTGTTTAAAGAGAAGAAGAGAATCAACTTAAAATCTGGTTATGATTAGAAACCAACGGCTATATGGAAGAAGAGGCAACTCTTATAGCAAGCTTAGCAGGATAACTAGGAATGAAAGAGAACCCTTTACTCAACATAGGAAGATATTACTGAGTCCTGGGGAGGAAAGTCCGTGAACTACTTGCATTCAAGAAAGGGAAATATTTTTAGAGTAACCCAGTAGACTGAAACATCATAAAAAAGTGGATAAAGGTAGCAAAGAAAAAAATAGATAGCCTTAGAACAAGGTGGATTCTGCTTTTCCCTTTAAACTCTCTATTTGAAATAAGAAAAAGGAGACTGAAATAGCAATGATGAAACTTTTGAAGCACGTATGTGAGGCAGAACCAAGGACCCTGCACTGAGAATGTTCCATGTGTAACTTTCTGATAGAGAAAAAATAAATCAATCAGTAAATCAAAGTGAAAAATCCAAGTAAATAATTTTTTAGCAACCATAATGCCAGCTAACCCTTTCCCTTCTGAAATCTAATGCAGCTATTCCTCAACTAAAGGAAGATGCTTTATAAGACCAAAAGACCGAAGATTTTTTAATCTGGTTTTTTGTTCCTGACAGTGTCCAGTAGTGAAGACTGAAAGATCATAAAAATAGGCCAAGCTTGTAATGCTTTTTTCTTAGCACAGTGGAGATTTCAATTCAGGGATTTCCTGATACAGAGATGGTATCTTTGTGTTTAATAACCCTCAGCATTTTTTTCTTCCTTCACCTTTTTTTTCTTTTTTCAACACATGAAGACTTTTAGCAATGCAGAAGCATTCTCTTGAAAAAAAAAATCAGTATTTCATTAATTAATGTGAAAAACTGTCTTACTATGTTTATGTTGAACCTGTCACCCACTGACATGTAATAACTCTTAGTTCTTATATTACAAAAGGTAATGACAATCATGTCTCATAGAAAACGTTATTCAGCTAAAACACGGTTTTACAAATGCTCAGAAGATCCCTTTTCCTTGAATACCTAGACAAAAAAAAATTGATGCAAGACAAGTAACAGCAGAAGTAGTTTTGAATATATTAATTTCTTTCTTGTACCTTATTCTAGGTGATTGCTTGGAACACAATCTTAAGCGTTTCTTGCATATTAAATTCATAGTCATGCTAAGACTTACACATATATTGGCTACATCTTATTTTTATACCAACAGTTTATCATTCTGCAAGCAGTTAACAGAAAGGATAGGACATCCATGACTGCATGAACATGAAAGGATAGGATAGCATGAGCAGCCCCAAAACTCCCATCAGAGAGATAATGATCCAGGGGAGCTTGCAGGAAAGGAGGAAAAGCATGCCATGGATGCCACTAGTTAATTTTTAATTTTTCCTGTACAAGCAAAAAGCTAATTAAGTTTCCCTGCTTGAGCAGCATTTATATTTACAGAGCCTTTCTTTTTTAAGACAGAAAATACAAGCTTTATGAAGTCACAGCATTTGCTGAAGCTATCAGGTTAGTTCTGCAGTATCTTTATATTCCTTCTCCAAATTTTGAGAGGCTACCAAAATAGCATTTGTCAGAGACCCTACACTCTGTGTTATTGTAAAACCACAGCCAAGTGTTAAGTAGTTACTATGATTGAGTAGTTTTCAGTTTACAATTTCATATGGCAATTTGCTTTTTAGTTCTCTCTCTATAACAAACACAAAAAAGCTCATAAAAAATGTTATGTAAAATAACATTCTCTCTATGGTGGAATATCTTAGACTCCAATTTCTGATGGCTTCGAAGTTCTTAAATGTGAACCATAGCTTTTTTTTTCTTTTTTTCCCAGAAATATTAAGCATTTTTCATCACTTGACGAACAATGTAAAAACACAAAACCCACAGAGAGAAACACCCTTGAGCCTCTCTCAACAATAACATGTATACAAATGGCAGACTTTTGCAACATTTCAAAATGTCAAGAATCCTTTTAGATACTTTAAGAACTAAAAAGAAGTACAAGTAAAGCATTTCATTTTTTAGACGCATTTAGATTAAATATTCCTCTTTGCACACTATCTTTTCTATTTGATTGTGGCAAAGTGTTAACTAATCCAGCACAATGAATCATCTATTGCAGCATCACAAAAGTACTTCATGCAGTCATACTGCACATACACAAATGCCGATGTTTCTTTTATGGGAGGAAAAACAGCACGGTCTAGATTTCTCAAATTTGTGTTTTGGAAAATGAAAGCAATTAGAACCTACCACTCAGCACTGGGTCCAGTACTGGAGAGAGCCCAGCAAAGGGCCACTGATAAGATGAAGGGCCTGGAGCAGCTTTTCTCTGATGAGAAGCTGAGAGAGCTGGGACTGTTCAGCTCTAGAGAAGAGAAAGCTTGGAAGGTTTGGAGGATCTCATCAGTGTATCTAAATAAGGGGAAGATGCAAATAGAGGGGAGCCATCACTCCCTTCCCTGCTACTTCCATCCCTAGTAGTGGTTGACACTGGATACTTACCAAAGAATATACCATACTCTTTCATAGAGCAATTCTTTCCCTCTCCCCAAGCCTCCAGCAACCTTTAGTCTTCCTGTAAATTGTGGTTCAGGGATTCCCAGTTCCCATCATCGTGCTTAACAGCCTTAGATGGACGTATCCATCATGAATTTGTCTAATTGCTTTTGAACCCATTCAGACTTTAAGCCTCCACAACACTCTTGCAGCAATGAACCCTGCAATTTAATTATGCACATAATGATGAAGTACTTCCCTTCATTTGTCTTAAAGCTACTGCTTGATCATTTCACGGGATATGGCCCTGCTTTTGTAGTATGAGAAAAAGCAAATAATAACTCCTTTTTCACCTTCTCCATGATATTAATGATTTGGTATAATTCACCCTTAATTCTTCTGAGTCATTCTTTTTCTAAAACAGAAAAATTCTTTAAAGTCTCTTCGCACAGAAATTGTTCCTTCTCTCTGATGCAAGACCTCTTGGACTTATACAAGAGCATGATGCTTTTCACTTATGCTTTCTTCTCCTCTCATGATCATTTCCTAACATTATCAAAACCCTCCTACAATTCCTCCTTTTCAAGCTAAAGAATGCAATTTACTCTCTCTGTGTGCAGAATCTGTTCCATCCTTTATATAATGCTATTATATCCTTCCTGAGGGTGGGAGACAAGACGTGCACCCATGTAAAAGCCATACACTGCAACACAATGTCATTTTGTTTTTTTCAAAAGCTGATGCTACCTGAACTATTCTATTTTCACCCTAGATCTTAAAATCTAAACTTTTTCTTCATGAAAGTAGAAAACTGTTGATATGAAAAACAGCCCAGATCAAGAGAGAACATATTTGAATTTCACTCCAATCAACAGACAGCTTTTTAAACAAATCTCAAAACAGAGTGAAGACGTTCCTATGACAAATACCAGCCAAAAGGATCATAGAAGCTAAATAAAAAGTCAATACCACCTTGAAGAAACGTGTGCATGCTGGACCATTTATCACCATTAAATGGTGCAGTGGCAGATAGATTGTTTTAAGCCAGCCATTAGCCTTGCCACACACAAGCCTAGCTCTCCTCAGTCTCTTGACTTTGCCCACGTGCCACACACAAAGAAACTTATCTAGGGGACACAACTAGCACTGCAACAACAGACACTACAACTAAAGCATGGCAGTACTATTCCATCAGTACTCTGATGGAGTATCGTGTTCTGTGGGCAAACTCAGGCTGTGAGTATCAGAAGGATTTTTCTTTTCTTGAAGGCTTCAGTCTTTCTCTGCTGTACCAAATTCCATAACCTTCATGTTTTGGAATGGATCTCTCTAGCAGGCAGTCATGTTCTACCTCCATGGATATTTCTTTAGCCACTTCCTCCAGACAGCTTGACTATAGGTCTCAATTCCTCCTGAGCTTGATCAAGTCTGGTCCAGAGATGATGATCTGAGCAGCTCCCTTCCCTGCACATCTCATGTGCGCTGTGTCTCAGAAGTCCTGTGAGCTTATGGCACACTGCAGTCACCATCTGCACAGAACTAAGTGAGCTCTATGCTAAACACAGATAGAACAGCGCATTTTGCAAGCACTCCTCTTGCTTCTTTGGAGTCTCCAGCAATTTCCTTTCCTCAAACTGTAGAAGGAAGACTGTACTGCCCCTTGAGACAGCAGGGAAAAAAGGCAGGTAAGCACTTCAAACAAGAACTCAGAATAATGAGGAATGTGAACTAAACAAATACATAGTTCAGAAAGAAAAGAAACAGGATGGAAGGGAATGCAAAATGGCATTGGGAAGAGAGTATGAACAGAACCAGAGCAGAGAAGGATGGGATGTAAGATGATAAGCTTGCAAAAAACCTGTGGAAAAAAGACACAGATATGAACATTTGTAGTTCAGAGTATAACTTCAAGGAGAAAAAAGAAAGCTATCATGGGCCCTGAGAAAAGGGTTGGGAGTGGGATTATGCTGACTGGAGAGTAATTCTTCATTAAGTCAGCTCTGTTCTACCAGGAGGTTTGCATTCTGCATTGATCTCTCTGGGATGGTCTATCATTTTCCAGCAATGGTATCTAAAGTAGAGAGATGCTCCTGACTCAGCTACAATAAGTAAATGCCTGAGTGAAGTCACTGTAAACACCACTCTGTTGTCAGTTTAGCTCTCCACCATCTTCTAGGAGAAAGCCTATAGACATGGCATTCTCTTCATCCTGATAGACAAGCCTGCTGAAAAAAACCCTGAAACACCACAGATGATCCATCAAGGGGAAGGAAAGGAGAATCCATAGAGATTCAGCATATTCAGACTTCTAAATCTGGACATCTAGAATGGCAAAACACAAAAAGGATGCTAAAGTTTCAAGTCCACCATTCAAAGATCAGAGATGAAAAAACAAACCCTACTTGCGCAATGTTAAGTTGTCATCTCTTTATTAAATGCACTGTGTAATTACATGATCATGCGCTCTTCTTTTCCATTAAATTACATAAAGGACAGACGAATCTGAGAATGTCAGTGATACTCGTCTACAAAATCAGCCATATGGATCTCTTTATTTCTGCTGTCACAAAAGTTAGATAGTGAATAATGACTCAGACAGGAGACTCGAGAAGAAAAGCAGATTCAGGGTGGTTTATACTCTCCAGAACTGGAAAACTGTATGTCATCTCTAACACTGCTGTTCAATCCCTGTATGATTTTGATCAAGGCTCCTCTTTAAAGATAATCACAAAGAACCAAGTTCTTCCCCCCCCAGTTAACTCAGGTCTCTACATCAGATGGTCAGAGGTAGCCAGGTATACTGACTGCTCATTTGTAGAGCTTTGCTCATCTATAAACTAGAGAGAGCACAGTGGGCACCCAGCAGTCTCTGTGACATGATGCCTTTCTACATCTTTACTACACTCAGTATGATTGCTTGAGGTCTGATTCATTATTTAATTAATCCAAATAGCTATAACTGCCATTGATACAAAAACACAGCAAGATATTACTAAATAAAAATGTTCAGCTCCAGAGTTCCCAAATTTCTCTGGCCAGAATTATTTGTTAAAATCTCTGTGCCTTATTTCCTCATATGTGTGCAGTGATTACAGCATCACATCACTGCATAGGGATGCTCTACAGATTGTTTGCAAAACTCTAAGAGGTTGCTGTAATCAGGGAGGAGATGGTGTTTTTTCTAATGTGCCTTTGATAACCTGACATCTCACAGCGAGGGCTACAAAGAACAGCTCAGGGAAATGAAAGATTGTATCTGCTGTAGGATGTATCTGTCGTACATAAATGACGCACAAGAATGCACAATGAACATGAGCATACAGCAAGTGCCTGTTCACTCAACAAGGCTAACCCTCTGGGATAAATTAGATAGGAATTTTTGCTGTTGACAAGACATTTGGGGAGTCTTCATATTTTCAAAAATGATTTCTTAAAGTGTTTTAGAATTATTTTTGCATTAAAAAGAATGATAAAGAATCATATCTGTGCTTCTAAATACCCACTATAAACAAGGTAAAAAGGAAAAATATATCATTTTTGATAACAAGAAAAATACGATTCATTGCCTACCTGCAGAGGGGAGAAAAAAAACCCAAACAGATTTGTAAATATGACCAATTCAGACCGATTTCATATCTCCCTAACCCATGGAAGTCATCCCCCAGTGAAATAAAGGTATGTTATAAAACCAAATGCCCTATGAATGGCTCTTTAAATAGAACACTGCATGGCTTAAGCACCTACATTTGATGAAAATAAATAATTCCTTCAGTGATTGCAGACTTTTTATTACTTTCTGAAAACTACAGATACAAAACTCAACAGAAGTGAATACGCAACACAGTGAGTCATCTGAGCAACAAATTAGTTCCATTTAATTCTTCAAGGTTACTTTATAAATTAAGTCTGATGAGATGTCTGAGTCATTAATGCTAGAAACGTCACAGGAATACATTCGGTTTATAAATTTTCATTATTTTGAGTTATAACAAAGTGTGTCCAGTTTTCTGGGTTTTTTTCAAAATTTGTTTCCTAAGTGCCTGCAAGCAGGTGATCACAGAAGCTTGTACACTGTATTTTGAAAGACATTAATAATTTCAGTGCTCTGACTAGGATCCAAAAACAGTCACATAAATTTCTGTTTCTTAGGGCAGCAAGGGTGTAACCAATGACAGACCCTAGAACAGAGACCTTAAACATCATGTATGCACGAATGCCGCGTAACTTCACAAATAACAAACACTACGTGAAAAACATTATCTGAAGATGGTTACCCTCTACCACTGCTTTCTGAGAAGTGTCACGATCTTTCTCATACCCGGGCTACACAGCGTTTGCACAGAGGAAGGGGAGAATTCACTCCTCAACTTCCAAATCACGCTTCTCATTTGAAAGTGTGCGTTGCCTCCACTACTCCATATGGAAATAAGAATTACTCAAAGCACTCGTGCCACATGGTAGCTAGGTCAGATGGTTGGTTATGATTAAATTCTGCCTCAGCTTACTGACCTGAATAAATTCTAAGACATACGGAACAAGATGATAAATTCTCACCTAAAGATACCAACCACTTTCTCTAATAGCTGGATGATGTAGAGTGATTCAGTGTTACTCCTGGGACACTTTTAAAAGATAATCTTAGTCATGGCTTGTGTGTCGATTTGGACAGAATAACTCGCAAATTTACCACTGGGATTGTGAAAGGCACCAGAAATATTTGTGATAAATGACTGTAAAGGAAAAGTAACCTCAGAAAACCTTGAAAAGTATTCTCTCCTATTCAAAACTACCTTGGTAATCTTACTTTAAAATATTTTAATCAATGTCATGGGCAATTTGTTTTATGCCATACAGAATGTGCCAGTGATCCTGACTAATTCCCCTGTAAATATCAGGTGATCCTGGTTCAGCACTTCACAGCACAGAATTATTCTGAAGACCAGAAAAATAGGCTTTCCAGACTTTTATTCTTTAATCTATTTCATTCCAATATGTACTATACCATCTGGCATCACTAAAGCACAGTAACTCACTTTTGAATACAGAAAGAAGTTTGAGCCCAGCATGCACCCAGATCGTTATCTATTTCTTCATTTATTCTTATTTGGTGGATCTATTTTTAGATCTTCCCACTGAAGGTATCCTGATTCCATAAAGAATTTCTGCTTAAGCATACTACTGTTTGGCTCTCTTTAAGGAGAATTAGGGTGCAATTTACTGGAATCTAACATATTTTTCTTTAGTCTACTAACACATATTACACAAAAAATCAGTCTCATTAATACCTTTTTACTCATTTTATATATATTTATATATATACATATATATATACACATATATATAGTTCAGAAGTGGCATAGAATTCCAGTGATACTGGGATGTAAAGATGAAACGCTGACATCCACTTGAAAGATTTCAATTAAAAAATTGAGTTGATTTGTAGGATGCCCACTTCCACTTAATCTATTCAATTACTTCCATAAGGTAGTTATGAACACAGGCTACTAAAATAATTTGAAGGTTGTACTTTCTATTATATACTACTGGCTAGAGAAATTAGCACTAAATATCAGTGACTAATACTTCCAGGACAAACTTCATAATTAAAAGAATATAAAGGATTGAAAAATAGAAGCCTTAACATTTCCTGTACTCTGGTATGCATGCAATTGTTAATATTGCTTGTTTTACATGCAAGTCTGTTTCTTTGAGACCAATGAGTCAGCAGTGCCCCGGCAGCCAGGAGGGCCAACCCTGTCCTGGGGTGCATCAGGCACAGCATCGCCAGCCAGGCAAGGGAGGGCATTGTCCCACTCTGCTCTGCACTGGGGCAGCCTCACCTTGGATATCATGTGCAGTTTGGGGTGCCACAGTATGAGAAAGACGTGAAGCTATCGGAGAGCATCCAGAAGAGGGCAATGAGGATGGTGAAGGGTCTGGAGGGGAAGCTGTATAAGGAGCAGCTGAGGGCACTTGGTCTGTTCAGCCTGGAGAAGAAGAGCCTGAGGAGAGACCTCATTGTGGTCTTCAATATCCTCATGAGGGGAAGAGAAGGGGCAGGCACTGATCTCTTCTCTGTGGTGAGCAGTGACAGGACTCAAGGAGACGACACCAAGCTGAGTCAAGGGGACATTTGGCTTGGACATCAGGAGAAAGTTTTTCACTCAAATGGTTGTTGAGCACTGGAACAAGCTCCCCAGGAAAGCGGTCACAGCACCAAGTTTGTCTGATTTCAAGAAGTTTGGAACATGCTCTCAGACATGTGGTGTGATTCTTGGGGTGTCCTGTGCAGGGCCAGGAGTTGGACTCGGTGATCCTGGTGGGTCCTTTCCAACTCAGCATATTCTGTGATTCTATGAACACTAAATGCAACATCCATGGAATAGGAAAATAATCAGAAATTCTATAGCAGGTAAATCCAAAGAAGCATTTAGTGGATTTTTAGTGCACAAATCAGAAGTGTGATGCCACCTCCACTCTTCATCCTTTCCCTGTAATTCACTGGTCTTTCAACTTACCAGTTTCCTAAGTATCTTTAGGGTATTTTGTACATGGATTCGATTGCTTTCAGAACTGAGCAACTGGCTACCCATCTGATTGCACCAGATTTGAAGCCAGGAAACTCAGAAAGCAATGCAAGAGCTCCCTGAGAAACCAGTCACAACATCCTACTAAGTACCAAATTCACAAGACCATCCCCAAACCATAACTAATAATTTTCTTTTTAAAACTGAGCTGCTAGAAGAAAAGTGTCCTCACTTACTAGCCTCCCATGGTCACCTCTACCCACAGGCTGCAGAATTGAAACTCGTGCCTCTTACTGCTCTGAACAGCTCTGCACACCCCACGTTAGACTGAAAAGGCCAACTTTGCCCAGTACTCTTGAAACTTGGCTAACAAAGCCAAGAACTAGCGGAGAAGAGGGTGTATTTGGCGTAACAGGCTGGGGCAGGGAAGAACCTGCAAGAGTGACCTGTGGAAGAGAAGGCCAGGGACTGCCCTGTGCTGGTCACAGCTATGTCAGCAACCGACAAAACAGACGTGTCACCTACCGTAACTATTCATCTTACTTCTTGATACTGGAATCAGAAATTACCAGTTAATATAAATCAGCAATAATTTCCCAGTCCATGACTGGTTTTGCTCATGATGAGGAGGCAAAGGCTCTCCTTTAGTGAATTCATCTGCACCTTGGAGGATGTTCAGCTTCTGTGCTTGCAGAACTCTATGAACAAGTGAGATGAATAGAAAACTTTTTTCCAAGGCGTTGATGGATGGCATTAAGTTAAGGAGTCAGAACGCCAAATTACTGATAAAAGTGCCATCCATTTCTGAATTAATTTAGATACTCTTGTAAGTTTCTTCATAAAAATTACATACTTTTGGATAGTAAGAAATACAGCAACCAGCCTGTGGAACAGTGGCATAGGAATTTACTGTGCTGCTACATGAAAGGTATTGAGGATATCAATTCCTCAGGCTTCTGGGCACAGAGTGAATCTCCATTTAAGATCCATAAGGAACCACAGGGACCCATAACCTTCCACATAACATGTCATACACAAAATTTTCCACTCAGCTACAGTTCTCCACAGCTGGTCTTCCAATTTTATCCTTTCAAGACAAGTTGAAAATTATGAATTCAGTAAAATGAAAGTCCAAAGCTCTTTACCTCCCGGTTTAACATTTCTATCAAATAACAAGCACTGTGTTCCTTTCCACGTGTTTTTTCCATAAGTCTTCCACTTCTAGGTTTCCTCAATGCCATTTTTGAAGCTTTATTTTCTACACAACTTTGTTTTACAATGTATTTGTGTAGAGAGGCTGGAGATTAAACTCCATAAATTTTAAGTCTCCCGTAATATTCAGGAAAATCTGCCTCTTAAACCTTGGCAAATTTCTCAGCAATCCTTCAATTTCTAGCCCCTAGTTTTCAACTGCTATTTGACTATAGCCCCCTAAATGCTCTTCTTCTAATCTGGAAAGTAAGATGGAATAGTAAAGACACAACACAATCTTTACAAAAGCAAAACAGTATTAAACTCCAGACATCAAGGAACTTGCCTTGTCAACAGTCAAGCACAGAGTTAACAGCAAAGCTACAAGCTCTGAAGCTGTTCCTAAAGTTATGGCTTTTTAACTGTTTCTAATAGTCACGACCACTGTGACCAGAATCAAAGCTTTTTATCCACACAGTGTGTGAGTCTCCAGCTCTTGTCAATGTCTTGCCTCCACAGCTGCCCTTCATCTCTGCTGTGCCTTCAGTAGTACAGCTCATATGGACTTACTGGTTGGACACAGAACCACCAGAGACACACACAATTACTATTTGCTCCTTCTGTTCTGCGTTAAGTGCTACCAGGAGACTATTCAGGCAGCCACTTCTCTACATATACCTACTGAGGTTAAAAGTTAACCCACGTGTAAGGCCAGCTTTACTGGACAAAAACAGATGTCAGCCTAAGCAGCCTCCTCTCTCTAACAGCAGCTGTAGGAGATGTTGACAAAAACGGCATTAAAAAAGTGGGGAAATTTTGCAAGTAACTCTCCCAGTATTCTGCAATATCTATTTTAAAGACTTCTATAGTTGAAGAATCCTTGATTTATCACCCATGCCTAATCCACTTGGTGGACATGTAGATGTCCTGTGTGAAGAGACCCACAAAATAACTTAGTATAGTACGAAAATTATTTCCATTAATTTAGAGATGCTTCTTGCTCATTTCACTGAATATACCCTAATCTAGTGTCCTCCAAGACATTTATGATTTGATATAATGTTTATAATAATAAAATCAGTTTTTCCTCAATCACCTCCTTTGTAAACTGGAGAGCCTTAATCTACTTAATCTCTCCTCATACAGCAGCTCTTTCCTACTCAAGATGCAAGTGCACAGTGCATTTATAAAACACTTCCCATTTTGTCCTCACCTCCTCTCCTAACCATTTTTAACATTGTTCTGACTGGTACTAAGCACAGCACCAGCATTTTCAGGCTCCTATCACAATGATTTCCAGATCTCTTTTCTGAGTGCTAATGGATAATTTACAGCCCATCGATGTGTTAGCAGCAACAGTTTTATTCCCTTTACGCTACTTTGAATTTATTGCTACAATTTTATTTCTTGCATTATTGCACAGTCACTGAGTATCATGAGATTCTTCAGTAATTCTTTGGTTTTAATTTAATGCTTTAATTATTTGATGCTACAAAATTATGTCTTTTGTATGACTATTTGTCATTTTTCCAGATTCAGAAATATGTTGAATAGTATATATTCAACGAGATTCCAGTTAAATCCCAACCATAATCTCCTGCCAGATTTCTGGTAACCTCCCCCCAACAAAGAAATATTATGTTAACTCCGTACACTGTCTCACTGCCAAACTGAGTTTACTAACAAAACTCAGCTCTGCATACTCCTACTCAATGAAATAATGATGCTATCTACAACATCCCACAGCCTCAAAGAAATTAATAACTGGAAAAATGTGAATCAGAATGTCTAAAAGAAGAAGAAGAAGGAAGATGAGGGATGACTCAGTGATTGCCATGACTCTTCAGAGCTCTTCAGCTGATCCTCCTGCTTTCTCTAAAAGCTTTCTCAAACAGGAGTTAACACTCCAGACATCTCCTATGTGAACAACTGGGTATTGCTTTGAGAAACTGTCAATCTTCATGCTGAAATACTGGGGTTAAACTGAAATGCCACGAATGTAGCTCATCCAGCAACAAGAGCAATAATTTCCCTCTTCCCCTACTCACACAATCCTTTGGCACCAGTTCTAGCACGTCGCTTCATACGCTGATCCAACTCACTAGCCAGAAGGAAGTTTTATTTATTTCACTAGCCTAGTTTCTTTCCAAGCTATTGAGTTTAACTCTCAGGCAAAGCAGTGTGGTGAACACCAGAGACACTGGGTGGGAGCACAGCCACTACTTCTTTGAGACGAGTTCTCCCCATCTCACACAGCCCCATACCATCAGGGCGGGGGATGTTGCAAGAGTAAGGCTCCCTCTCCCCCTTCCATGACATATTAGTTTTAACCTCCAACTCAAGAAACAAACATACTCACTCAAAACCCGAAGTTTCCTTTTTAAACTGAGTCTTCACTGGATTACCAGAAAATAAATGAGAAATGTTTTTTAAATCATATTAATAAATGTCAAGATCATATTTAGAATTACTACATCAAATTAGTCGTTGCCAAATTATCATTTATTCCTCTAGGAAATATTAAAATTAATTGCCTGTAAATTCCCAAAGACACCGAATACTAATAATATCACTACTAATGTGCATTTACTTTAATTAATCTGTAAACAAGCCTCTGGTCTTGAGACTTAAATGTCCACTCAGTGTTCCAGGGAAACTCTTCAAAGGTATTGTGATCAGAATATTATTTTTCTATCAATATTGTAACAATTCTTGGCCATTACTTAGTGGCTAAGATCTGGGCATTTCCAAGTGAATTTATACTCATCATACAATCTTATCACAGTAACGTTCAGATGCTGGCAAAGTTTAGAGTGATTAAGGCTGCTAGAAGAAGTAATTTTTTCACTTGAATGAATGCATTCAACATCTAATTCTTCTCCAGAACCACCATCTGATGATTATCAGCTAAAACCATATCAGATACCCCAATCCCAACTTAATTGCATCCTTATTAGGTGGGACACAGACAAATCTGCTCAAAACCAGAGTGACTGTGCTCCAACTTCCTAGTGCAGTTGTCCAAGCATTAGTTGCCTCCTGCTACTCTGTGACATTGTGTTAGTGACATTCAGTGGCTGATGCTGCTCCAAGGTATGCGAGTTAAGTAACCACTAATTCATCCCGCTCTCAGCAACCAGGCTCTGGTGCAGCTAAATCTCCCAGAAACGTGCAGTCAGTTGTTATTAGATTATTAGTAGAGCCTCCCTGACCTTTGCTGTCTTGAAATTAAGCTGCTCAGGGACTGAAATAAGCATCTCATTTAGGTGCACAGTAGTAATTTCATCTTAAAGTATAATGCCTGTAAGCCATTTATAAGTATTTTCTAAGGTATCTGAGACTGTTACTTAGTAGTTAACATTTCCAAATTACACACCTCCTGAAATATTCCATATGGGGTAAAATGGCACCTAATCCAGCTTTTCATGCTCTTAGCTACATGAAACTTGCCTTCCTTTATGCTACAAAACTTTGTGCACACTTTATTTCATTCACCCTGCAGGGGGTTGTTAAGTGTTTTCCCCAAATGCCTACAACAACTGTTGTGTCCACAACAGGCAATAGTGTTCAAAATAAAAATGATTTAACTGCTGAAGCACATTAAGTTGTCCCTCATCTGTGCATATGCAGATTTGCTGAAAGTAGGAATTGTTCACACTTTTTCTACACCCTTTAAATTTGCAGTAGGTAGCTTTTAGCTCCCCACTGCACCTGATCATCAGAGTTTTAGGACTCATTTAATGTGGAGATAACACTTGGCTCCCTATATTGTGTTCACCTATGCAAGTAAAAAAGTTAGAGAAATGCAGTACTTTGGCACTTACCTAATTTCCACCAAATTTCCACAGAAATAGTGTAAAAAATTTCCCAAACCCCTGCAATAGACATTAGAGACTGTATGAAGGGAAAATAATTGCCTGTTTCACCTATAAAATGACAAAATACTATTAACCACATTAATATAATACTTGGTTTATGACCTACCTCCTTCAGTTATACTGTCGTTTTGTGTTTTCATTTCGTGTTGCCAATACTGTTACACGAGAATTTTAAAACAAAAAGAGGAGTCTAAGAAATGATGCAACATCCTAGGAAGGCCATCATTACTCCAGCTGTGAAATCTCTTTTAGGTACCTGAAGCAGTTAGTGGTACGACGCTGTTAAGTGAACTCGTACTAGAAACAGACTTCGTTCCCCATTTCTCTTGCATAGAGGAAAGAGGACATGGATTTTCCTGATACATCTAGGTTTTCTAATGACTGCTTCATCCTTTGGCAGGTATAGTCAACAACTGAGCTTCACTGATACTGGAGAGACCACATCAGTCTCCTTTACCTCTCATCATGAGCTGTGATGCTGGTAACTCATCACATCTAAACAGACTGTACACTGCTCAACCAGAAGATGACTGTAACATGCCCAAGCTCAGTTTTGGGCAAAGACTTAGATCTTAAAGTCCTTCAACAGAAACAGCTAGGGGGGAAGAGTAAAGAAAAATATTTTTGGTTTTTAAAGGAGATCAAAACTGAAACCTACACAGCTGCCATTCCAAGGAACATAAGGAAGGCAAGAGGAGAACAAATATCTGTAGGTGCTGCATAACTGGCCCCCCTCTCCCAGAAACAAACACGATAACAATGAAAATAAGTCTCAACTGCCTTGTTCCCTCCTCCTACACATCCCAGGAAGGGATTTGATGGGGTGGCATGGACAGCAGAATAATTTTAAAACCTGGACTTACATGAACCATGACCATCTCATCCAGACTTAAACCAGAACAGGATTTGCACCCAGACATCTGTACTCTCCACCCAGTTGCAACAATCTGTGACACGCAAATGCAGCATCCTGTTGTTCATATTAGCAAGATCAGAAAGTAATTTGCTTTCTGCTCTCATAATGAACTAGTCCATAACACAAAGACTCAAAGTATGCAACAACTGGCAGGGGTAGATGGCCAAAGGTTTCAATGGATATGAAACTTGGAAGAAGGCCAAGAGACATGTGATCCCATTGAAGGGCATACTGCAGGAAGGAAAAATAAAATCAGGGGGACTAGTGGACCTGAGCTTTGGAAGAACAGTAAGAGAGCAGAATCAGATCATCTTTGCCTGACACGCTCCCTAATTGAGATTTAGATGTATGCACAACAGGTGCGTAGTTAAATATACATGAATTAATAAAGATGCTGCCTGCCATTTGAAGTGGCACTACAGCATCTGTCCCACCTCCTGCCTGAGGCTCGAGAGTGACCTAGAACCATTAGACACACTGGACTGTGGGGAGGAATACTCGGCTCTACAGTTTGCTTGGCAGACATTTCCAAGTATCTCTCTTGTTGATAAACCAGCAAAATGTACTTGATGTAAGTAATTAACTATTTCTCCCTGGTGTCTCTGCAGTGTAACTGTAATGCAGAGATGGTAGCAAACAGATGTCACAGGAACCAACAAATGCTGGGGCTTAAATAAGCGTTCAGTACTATTCTCATACTCAACTACAGTGGAATATAGAAATCTATGAACCACCCATGCCCAACAGGACAACTCCTATAAATGAATTTCCAGAACCAAGGCAGATATTCACCAAGACAGACAGTTCATGAAGCCTGCAAGGACAGTGAGGCCAGTGAAGTAGGTAGGAAGTGAAGTAGGAAGACATTTCCCTGTAGCCTAGAGATCATGTCTTTATGGTCACTAAACCAACAGTATTGAACCAAATCTACCCTACTGCTTTAACAGAAAAAAAACCAGAAACCAAAACTGAAACTTCACATAGAATAGAATCATAACATTATTTATGTTGGGAAAGACCCTTAAGATCGAATCCAACTGCAATGATCCTGCACAAAACTGAAAAGTGTCCAAAACCATCTTGAAAGGTTATCAAATCATGCCAAAACTACAATTCTTTTGGATCCTCCGTTCAACTTTTTGCCACTTTCACTTGTTTCCATCAGGAGCAACTATATGACCTGTTAGCATTGAATAAAGAAGGGTTTCATCCAAATTTCCATCACAGTTCAATGAAGCATTTATTGAACAGCAGTTGTTACTAGCTTTTGATATTAAGAATCCTACAAGTCAGTGTCCAGCCTGAGTTTTGGATTCTATTTTCTAAAAAAATATAATGAACAAGTAAGGTGTATGTCACAAAGCAGTAAGATAAACCTATGTGTTACCTTTAAACCTCCATGCTTTGTATTAAGTAGTCAACACCATGACTTGAGACTGTTTTTCCTATGAGGACCTAAAAAGAGAGTCTGAACCACCATTTGCAGAATTAAACCTTTCTGATTAGAAATATCATAGCCACTTTTGTAAATATGCTGCGTTCAAACTGTGTAAGAACCAAGTGATCACTGTGTACACATCATACTTCTCAGAAAACCTTTAAAATGTTGTCCCTCAAAAATAAAAGTACTTTAATGAGCTTCCATCCTTAGATAACCTACCCAGAGAAAAGGGAAACATTTTGTACATAGCAGAGAAGATTTTCTCCCCTGTTGCAGAAGGAAAGGGAAAGGGAGGCTTTTTACCAGCTTGAGCCAGAGAAACTTTATTTATCTTGTTGGTAAGTTTAGCATGGTGTAACTCATATCACTGAAGTGATTGTCCTATCATTGCATCATCATATCCTGAACCACCTAGTCCTAAGAACATGATAGAGCTTCAAATGCACTGAGGGTATTGCAGACAAGAAAAATTTAATTATGAATGAGGTGAATCAAGCACTCTGTCATTTACAGGACCACTTGGAAACAACAATCAGTGACACAGATCTCATGCAGTTTTGGGTTTTTTTTTATTTGAACAAGTTGGATAAAACTTCACATAAAAATATATGTACTCTTCTCCTGCATTAATTTTGAAGGTTGGAAAGGATAAGAAAAATTAGCATTGGTAATTACATGCAAACAGATCTGACAATTTTATTTGAACAAAAAATAGATTATTCAAAATAGTACAAACAGCACAAACAGGTCTGAGATGGATTAGCAGTAAGTAATCCTCCCAGTACTTCCTTGTAACAGCTGATTACATTGTTTGCAAAACTGCAAGAAAGTTGTCCTCTACTTTTCTAAGAAACATGAATTGTAATTTAGTTTGTAACCATCTTACCAGACTGGGCATCTTATTGCCCCCATTAGAGCTGTCACTAACATCTTACAAGAAGATTCTTGGCACTTTTTATTCCTTCTGGTGAAGGGACCCCCACCTTCAGCTAATATGACAGTAGAGATAGGCCTGCATTACCCATCCGAATAAAAAATAAAAGATTCCAGCATTTATGATTACAGAATGTATTATGTTTAGAAGATACCTGCAGAGCTACAGAGCAGTTATTCTGAGCTGCTTTCTTGGTGAATTTAGACATTTCAGGATTTGGTTTGATGGAGTAAAAGCCCAACAGTTTGCATTTGTTCACAGCTGGCCAAGCTGTATTGATTCAATAAAATACTAGCAGTGATTTCTTTTATGCTAATACCAAATTTTTAATCCATAGCATAGCTATAGACCTTCAACATGGGGGTCCTCTGAGTCTCACAAAAACCTTCAGCAAACTGTGTTGCCCTTGCAATTTTTTTCCTCAAAAAACAGTGTAGTTTGTAAAGACAGGTAAGGTACTAAGGTGCCACCTTTTGACTGATTAAATGCCTCTTCACGAGTCCAATAACCAACTGCAACAATTTTCTGTAGGTCTGCTCAATCTCTTGTGGTGCAGGTGCAACAGCAGTTCTCATTCCATAAGTCTATGCTATTTATCACTGCTGTCCTTTGTCCCTAAAAAATCTGAAAAGATGAGGGATTTCTGCAATGTCATTGGTACAACCTATGATACACACTTCAGAACACAAAAAGAAAATTATTTATCATTCTTGCCTTTTTTTCCCCTAAATCAACATTAAGATTTTTCCACCTCTTTCTAGTCATAAGACTGTACTACAGTACTAATTTCTCTTGATCCAAATGTTGTTTCAGAATAAGAACCTCACTGCTTCCCTCCATTTCCTAGCTATAGATACTTTCCTTGGTGTCCTTTCCCTTACTCTTTCTAAAGGAACTCCCAATTTTCTGCCTATATCTTCCTCCCAGACAATTTCAAATACAGTTTGCCTCAGTTCTGGGAAATTAGCCCTTTTGATATAAGCTTGTGATTGGACTTGTGCTCTATTTTCCTACACTAAATATAATCAGATCAGAATTACTGGTCCCTAGGCAACCATCAGCTTCTAATCCAGTGGTTACTTCATCTTTATCCATCAAAATGAAACCCAGAGTTGACTTATCATATATTCAGTGCAACACCTTTTTGCTTTAGCAAATTATCCTCTATTTTCTAGCCACAATAGCTTGTTTTATGTCCAACTGCACAGATCTTCCACTAAATGTCTCTTAAATTGAAGTTCCCCCATAACACCACCATTTTATTAACTGTGAATTACAGAGGTACTTAAAGTAACTTTTCTTTTCTCTAGTATCATTTGATGGTTGGTAACAGATCCCTCTGGCAGGATATCGATCCACACGCATTCAACACCTCACGGTTACATTCTCAGTAACACTAAGAAAGGTAATGAAGTCCTTAAAAAACAGAGTGCTACCTGACATGTTATTCCCTCTATCCTTCATACAGTGACTCTAATTCAGTTCAAATAATTCTGCTGGCTATATAAAACTTCTTATCACCTCTTCTGCTTCTTAAGATAGCTACCATCATTGAAAAAGGAACCAAAAGACATATTCTCCATATTATTTGGAGCTTCACTGTGACTTTTTTAGATGCACCAAGTTGCAGTCTGTAGGTACTTGCCTTTCTTACCAGCTTCTTATGAAAATGGTAAATGAAAACTCTCCTGGCTATTTGTATGAAGCTTTCAATCAAGGTCATTGATCTTCTTCCTGCAAATTGCAGAAAACCTTGTTTCTGTGGCTTCCCTGACTACAGAATGCAATGTAGGTTTCCACAAAAATGGACTTTCAGCTTTACCTACCCGGGAGTACCTCCGGCTTAACCTCCAGAACTTTCTGGAGTAACAAAAGAGGGCATGCATAAAGGCTGCCAAACAATATCTTAAACTCACAGGACGATTTTGGTTTTGGTTTTGTTTTGTTGGGGTTTTTTTCTTTTTTTTCATACAAAGCATACATTTGTCTTCCTAGGACAATCCCTTTGGGAACTATTAAGAACATGCTTGGTGCATACCTTTGACTTCATTAAGCATCAGTGACAAAAGATCAGTAATGCTCTTTTTTCCTAATCCAAATAGGTCATGCTCATTTAAAAAGAGAGATAGTTAAAAATCAAGTCATTATACAAATGTTCATTAAAAGGCATGGGTTTTCTGATAAATTAGTCTTCCTTTATATTTAAACTGAAAGTTCATATGCAAACAAATAATTTCCCTCCTTCTATACAAAACTGTGTTACATGGTTTTATTTAAAAATTAAACTACTGCCTATTATCAATTGTTTTGTAATACTAATTCTTATAAATGAATGTTATAGATTTTTTAAAAGATCAAAATACAGTTGTCCCCAGTTTTAATAAGAAAATATCTAGCTTAATTTTCAGTTTTTATCTCCTTGACTTTGGTGTTCTCTGAAAGGAAGTTGGCTATTGTCCATCTTAACTCATGTAACATTTTGTTGCTTAAGTTTAATGTAATTGCAAACATGACGTGCATTCATAATTAAGCCCAAAGGGTAAGCTGAGAGCCTGAGACATGCTGCAAAATGCTAAAATCAGAGTGGCTAATCTCTTCAAGAGCAAAAAGTGGAAAATATACTACTAATGAAAATAAACCAATAAAAATATCTATTATAGTGCAAACATGCTGTGACACCATTGCCCACGACACTGAAAAGTATATAGCCACTTTACTGATGAAATTAAATTACACTGGTTATAACAGACATGAGTCTGCACAGCCTGCTTAATGAGTCTAAATCTAATCAGACGAACCTGTGATAGTCTGGTCCTGTCTGGACAGACCTGAAAAGCTGGAAGGCTTTCACTGCTACACAGCAATAAATCTTTAAAACCTTGCAACACCATTTCTGGTACTTGCCCCTTCCTCTTCCTTCACTCAATCTGCTGAAAATGTAGTATCTTACAGGAAGCCTTTCTAAAAAATCCCCAAACACTTGAATAACTTTGGATGCATCTCACAGACTTTCTTTGGCACTATGACCTTGTCACAGACAAATTATATATAGCAGTCCTTATAACTCTGGACTGTGAGAAGAGGAAACTAAGGTAGAGTTTGTACATGACTGATTGAAGGGGAGTAAACATTTGCCTGGAAATTACTGATGTCAGCATCCCAAAAGTAACATGAAGAAATAACCCTAAAGACCAATGCCCAAAAGCAGCATGAGGAAATAACCAAAAAGAACAGAAAACTGGGCATGAGACGAAATCATTCAAAGCAGTGCAAGATTCAGAGACTTATATAATGGTTAGGCCAAGAGACTGGTGATACCTCCTGGCATGGTAGAGCAATTTTATTGTAGGAATGGGGGAAGATCCTCTAAAGACCTGGAAGAACATCAGCCAACAAGACCGACAACTGTGCAGAAGCACTGGAGCCCTTTCCCTCATCACTGGACTTGGGACAAAACTCTGTGTTGGTCCCTGACCTGGGCCGTGGTCCGAACAACCCCATCCTGCTCAGTGGTTGAAGCCCAGCCCACGTAGCCTCCATGAGCCAGGGATGGATGAGCAGGGGCAAAACGCCTCTGGATAGCCACATGGGCAGCAGAGTAGGCAACTGGAATAGGTCTTAGGAAGTGCTATAATCTATTAATGCTTTATGTAGTGTTTTCTTCAGTTTTACTGCTTTACTAACATCAGGTACTTTAATCAGCTAATGAAATAAGTATTTCAATTAAGCAAGGGTTTGTCTCTCTGCGCGGCACTGCGACACGCGCGCTCATCGATCGGCTGTCACCGCTCCGCCGTGACAAAGCTCGGCGCACGGCGTGCGGGCAGGAGGCACTGGGGGCATGGAAAGCTGCAGATTGATCCCTGCGCTCCAGTGCCACGGCTGCCCCCAGACAAACTGGGAGAGCACACAGGCGGGGTGAGGCTGCCCCTGCAGCGCATAAACGCCCCCATTACTAACTCAGTGGAAAGCAACTTAAGTGCTTCTCGGTAATTCCCCCCCCACTGCACAAAAGACCGTGATATCAGCTGTGTATTTATTTTACAAAAGACAGATGCCCATGGCCACTCTTGGAATACAGCATGTTATGCCTTGTTTTCTTCTCATAGGACATAGATAACCAAGAGAAACCGTGCTAATAGGCACCAACAATCATGAATAATAAAAAAAGGAGACCAAAACAAAACTAAACAACTTTGTATGTGGCTGACAGAAGAAAAAAAAATAAAAAACACTCACAACCCCATAGAAGAAAATCCTTAGATTTCTCACAGGGCAATGGGTGACTAATTACCAGGAAAAAATTACCAAACTAAGGAATACTAGCATGGTAGCAACTACAGGGGGAAAAAAAATCTTCAACATTCCGTATCCCAGAGGATAAAGAAAAAACTGGAATAGCTTATGCTATTATGAACTTATAAATCCACTGTAGTAAAAATATCAAAAGAAATCCTGCCCTTATGAATTATGAACAAATCATATTTTAGTGCAATGGTATAAGCATAATAAGCATTATGCTGGATTTTACTGATTATTCTCATCCATATCTAAAGGAAAACAAAAATGGAAGTAGATTAATTTTGACGGGGGACAGATTCTGAGGAAGAATCTAATAAAAGTGCAATACACAGAGGAAAGACCTGACAGCAACTGGTATCAGTCTATCCAGGCAATAATAGGAGAAGAGACTGTAATAAGTGCACAAAGTCCCTTTTCCCATAACATGTTTCATCTTTTTCCCACTTCTATAGCTCGAGGTCTACAAAATCTACCATTTTACAGCAAGTACAAAGGACTTAAGAGCTGTTCTGAGACTGAAACGTAGAAACTGGAAATCTGAAAACAAGACTAACCCTCACACAAGAGCACAATCTTTTATATTGTGAAAACTATGAACTCCAAGAAGCACTGGAGCTGAATAAGACAGTCTAAATTAATTAATGAAATGCTGCCAAAAATGGACAAAAGAAAATAAAGCTAAAACTACCAGACACAGCAAAGCAAACAAGCAGCAAAAGGGCTGATTACTTGGCAACTGCATTAACTTATATACTAAGTTGCCTTAAGACCAGCATGAAACGTGACAGAATTACGTTCTCACATGCTAAACCCTGCTTGTGCAAACATTAAACTCAGAGCAATCCACTAGTGAGCAGGAGTACTAACCTTTACATTTTGATAATAGAGTGAGAAGTCTCATCCTACGCATATGATCACCGGTTATTTTAACATTGTAAATTTTACATGATTTTCATGCGTTACGGAAAATCAGACCCTGACAATGCCTCTTTTAAAAAAATAAAACACCCCAAACAAAAACAAATAAAAAGGAAAAAGGAATTGTTGACATCTTAAAATACATAGTTTCAGCAGAAAAACATGGAAGCTACTATCAGACCTGCAGTTCACCGTCCAGTCTCCACTCTGTGCCTGCTTACCATAGCAAAAATCAACAGACAGCTCACCTTAAGAATTTTATAACATAAACAAATATAAGAGGACTGCATGAATGCAAGTGTAAAAGGGCAATCAGAAAGGTAAGTTTGACATCTCTGTGCATATTCTTCCCCAGCAACAATGTCAGGCAATAGCTGCGGGCTTTCACACAAGAAACATGACAGCTAGCAAAAATGGAAATATTGCAATTTCACCTAAGTACTGTTTGCCTCCTCAGCTTGTTATTAGGCAGTTGAAAGTTGTGCGAGGAACAGCAAAACTGTAAGCCTTTGTTTCCATGATTTTTTTTAAAAGCATAGGGAACAAGCATACTAAACAATTCTCAGTACAAAGGTGTTAAATAAGTCAATTAGAGGACATTATTTCTTATGCAAATAAACATCAAAGCATTTTTTCATATTTTAAACTAAGGATTAAGAGAGCAATTATTCACCCAATCTGCTCATTTAAGAATCCATCAACTAAAGAGATTAACATGCCTTATGGTCACAGAACATGAGGCAGCTTTGTGCCCATACCTGCATTAGTTCCACTAATAAATGCAGTCTTAGCATGTATTAACATTTCTGAGCTGTCACCTGTGAAACTTGCAATAATGAAAACATTCACTTCTCCCTTGTAACATACAGCAACTACAGCAAGGAAAGCCAACTCAAGGGATTTATTTTTAGCAAACTAATCATTGTAAAAAGGTAGTTCATTTTTCTTTACAAGACTAAATAAAATAAGTGAGACATTATTTAAGCCACACTATTTAAACTGTGACTGTATAATAATGGGCTTGTTACCAGTGGCAATCTATGGCACAATTACATAAGATATGTAAGCTACATAAGCAGCATTCTACATAACTCACAGTAACTATTGAGTTATTTCACTTCTCATTTGGAAGTTCAAATGGCAAATATGCATCTCAAATTCAGCAAAACTTTTTACTGCTTACCATAAACCAGAGGGCTCAATCTACATAAGGATTATATGACAAATCTAATCTGCATTCCATCTTTTTCTGCCTATACAGAAGAACAGCTATTAGAGTAACAGAGTATTAGAAAGGGCAGACAAAGGGCTAAGCACTTTGAGCACAATGACCTGCAGAACTGCCAGAATCAAATGGAGGAGGGATTAAGACACAACAAGGTATCACCTTCAAAACATTCTCCAATGAAGGTATGTTAAAAAATAGTCTGACACAGCCACAGCAACTTCTGTATCAAGGAGACCTGAAGAACCTTTGCATTGTTGCAAAGTGCATCTGAATGAGAACACACATTTTTTTAAAATGTCTAGGAAGCAACATTGTGCCTATTTCATGTTTACAATGAAACTAAACATCAAGTCAGTCCAATTTTCATGGCACTCTTTATGTCCTAAAAACTAATTCTTTATTCTGAGTTTGCCTTTTTTGATATTCTGCCATAACAGCTTTAGACAGAGCATCACAACACAGCAAAAATCCTCACAATAGGATCATGCTCCAGGCATTTATTCACAAAGATTATTTGCTAAAGCTGTACTCATGCCTGCATTAATTTTTTGTACAAGTAGAATATATAAGCAGCATAACTACATTTCAGTAAAATGCTCATCCGATCTACAGACTGAATTGCAGGTTGTCTCAGTTCTGAATAAGCCCTTACACAGTCAGTGAAACCAGGGGATAATAAAGGAAGGTACTCACTCCACCACATAGCTTAGGAGGCATTCTCCATGAACCTGGCAATACAGTAGATCCAGACACTTCAGACACTTGTGGAGGAAACTTGTCTCTACCGTATCTATAACGTGGGAAGCTATGTATCAGGCTTTTCCTTTTGCTCTACACATGTAGCAGAAGCAATGTGTCATTTTTCCCCTTGATCCCCTCTCATCAGGGGGCTCTCAGGACTATCAGTAAGCCTTGAATATGTACTCAATCAACTTAAACTCATTTCCATTGTTTACTGTCCCTTGCCTTCTTGTTCCTGTGCACATTTTCTGTACGAGTGACTTCAAGCGCGACACATTCAAACTCTCAGATTGGGATATAAATCTCCAAATCTTTTGGCAAAACAGTGACTTAAGCAAACTTATTCAAGTGGAACACTCCTCAGTACACTAACACACTTCCAGGGTGACTGGAACTCATTTCCATTACAAATGGCTAGGATTATGAGAAAGGACTGCTTTGTACTTATCAGGAATGACAAGTCATTTTTTAATAAAGTCATTGATACACCCTGACCTCCTGTGAAGCACAATCCCAGAGGTAACTCCAGGTTAGCTGGCTCTACAGTCTTGCACAAAGCTGCTATCTCACTGAATACCTGCTGAAAGGACACTGCTAAATTTTTGGCTTCTTCGTTATTTCACATTTACAGAAAGACCACTTGAAAGGCTTGATCCTGGGCAAGTAGGACTGCCTCCCACACACAGCATGGGTGACAAGCATGTCAAAGCCTCTGGTTCCCCAGAAGGAAGCTTGGGGAAAAGCAGAGACAGATGAATTTTGTGACTCCAGAAAACCCCTAGAGTCATGCACAACATCAGGAAGGGACTCAAGATAAACACAGGGAGAATTTACTCCGGTGATACAGGATCAGAGGACAAGGGAAAAGACAGAGAAATCTCCCAGTCTCTTTGTAAAGGTGATAACCACCAGAAAGACCCTTTTCCTAATTTTGATCCAGGAGAAAAGCTCCCAAAGCAATCTGCCAAAATGTTTGGCAAGCCCATGAGATGTACCAAAATCAAGTATATTGAATGTGGATTATTGCCCTTCTAGAAGTCAAATCCCTTGAGAGAAAATAAGGGATCTTGCACCACTATGTCAGTGGATGTAAAATTGAACCCATGGAAAACTGCAGTCATGTGCTTCAGAGCGCCCTGAGCTTTAATGCAGTCAATATTCCTGAAGAATGAGTTCCTCAAGAGAAAAGCTGTCAGAGTCAGTCTGGGGACGTGAGAACAGCATGTCCCTGCAAACACTTAACAGCTCTTAGATCTGCAAGGAAGATCAGGTTGACCTTGGAAAAAAGCAAGGGTCCACTATGAAGGCACTTCCTCTATTTCCTGAAAGTGGGATAACACGACCTAGAGGCAAAGCCTAGAACTGGGTGTCAGAGAGGTGTGGGGTTGCCCCTCTTCTAGAGCTGGAAGGCAGGTCCTAAGAATCATAAAATGAGACCCTACAGCTAACAAAGTAACACAGATTCGTCTTGCGAAACAGATTTTGGAGTGACAGAAGCCACAGTTATCATGACAAACTTCATAATTTACAGAAAGAGTAATTAACTTTGTACATTCATTCAAAAGACAGAAGAAATATCTATAACATTTTCTGGAAAGCATTTGAAACATCCTTAGATAAACCTGTCCTTTGCCAAAACAGAGGTACAGGACTAATGCCCCCAGCTATTTAGTCTCAGACTGACGGTGACCCAACACAGGGCTTATAACTCAAAGCTCCAAGTGCTTTGTGTAATTTGCACGTAGTCTGGCCTCATCTCCCTCTTTATCCCTTTCAAGCAGGAGTACTGAGATAGATATATAGCTAAAGGTAGATACATAGGTAGACAGACAGATAGATGGATAGATCCAGATAGAGTTTCTATGTCTTTGCGTTTAGTTCAGCATAATTTAATTTAGTCCACCAGTGAGTCCCCTTCAGCCCATGCTTCCATTCAAGAAACCATCTACACATGCTGCTCAACTTAAGAGGGGCTTCAGTTATTTCCAGGACTTGCTCAGAAAAGCACACTCCATAATGGGCAAAACCTGGACACACAGCAGCCTCTCCCATGGGATGTTTTCCACTACCCCACCAGCAACCATAACCTCCGTAAGAACAGTGACACCCTTTGAGCAAATGTTCAGTCCTGCCATCAGGGCAGCTGGATCCCAATACGTACAGACTTAAGTACAAACTTAAGTAAAAGTGTGCAGAGGCCACACACTACAGAACCATCTTTTGCACAATCTCTCCTTAGTATCTCTGGCAAATTTACAAACGAAATACAGGCAAACCCTCAGCAGGTCTATGTTGCCCTACTTCCATCAACATCAATGAAGCTATGAAAATTTAAGGCAGCAGAGGATCTTGCATCAGAAAACCACATGTCATCCTTCTCAAAATCTTACACTGCAATCCACATAAAACAAACCATCTTTGCATAGCCCAAATGCTAAATATCTGATTTCCCTTGCTCTTCACTGTACTCTAAAGGACAATGGAAATCACACATCACAGATGTTTAGGCAGGAAGACAGACTCTCAAGGGTTCGGTTTTGATGCTCACTTCAAGCTTTAAATGCTTAACCAAACCTGTCAAAATGCTTTGTTGCCTCATAATCTAAGCACAAAACACCTGGACACATACAAATTTTCACAACTTCTTGTGTCACTGATCAAAGAGTAAGATGATGAAAGAAAACATTCAAAGGTTTTAACTCTATTTGGATAAAACAGGCATGAACAGTTTGGACTCTCAGCCAGAGCGTCTTTGAACATTAAGAACTACATCTGGCAAGGAATTTGAGAGTTAATTTCACACTAAAGCCTAAGAGCTCATGCTTTGTGGAGAGCACAGAAAAAAAAAAAATCTAACTTTTCCTATTGAAAAACAAAAGCTGATCTGTACTTCAGCAAAGAAGGCACAAATTTATGGGGCTGAATTATCAACCACCCACTTTTACAGGGTATTGGAGGACACAGAATCGAAATGGAGGACTGTGGATTCTGTTTCTCTAAAAAGGCAACAGAGACACTCATAGGGTCAGCATGGGGATCAAAAGCACCAGAATTATCAATGAAAATTAATCCCAAGTGTTGGAGAAAAAGCCCTCCTTCTCTATGCTTGGACACACATTTTAGCACAGAAAGTTATTAAAAAAGGGTGCTTAGAGCAGATTCACCAGTTGAGTCCATCAGCTTCATAATTTTTTCTGAAAGCCAGGCTGGCTTTCTCTTCACTTTCAAGAACATGGGCAACCAGTGCCACCTGGACACTCCAGCTTGTCCGTGGCTTTATGACTGTGACCTTCTTGGCCAAGTGTTTGCACTCCGAGTTTTGTTTGGAATCTTCTTGCTTTTCCTTTCTCCCTTGCTCCTTTGTTCCTTGTTTTCTTTAAAAGTTCTACCAGAACCCTTTTCATTCCCACCATGACATTTATCTCAAACTGCTCAGTAAAAGACAGGCAGCTAAAAAAGAAAGAATGGATGAGCAGAACAGATACTGATTTCATTTAAAATGTATACTTTAAAACTTTGAGCAGAGCAAAAATATTCTTCCTTTATATATCATTAAGTGTGACTAAGTATGATTCAGGTCCAGGTAGAGATACCTAAACATTGCTGACTTGCTCTTCTACTCAGCAGAGAGTAGAATTGCTGAGTTGAAGAGGAAGTGGAATTGCTAAGTAGAATTAATTGCTACATTCAGAGAACCCTAAAGGTGCGATTTGGCTCTCCTGTGAAAGACACCTAAGACTGGTCAGCTAATTCACTCTTTAGGCTCTATCACTGTAGTGATTTTATCTCCTTGGACAGGAATGGCATGCTCGAGGATAGATGCCTAAATTACTGGATAAATAACTAAATTACAGGTATTTTCATGCAGTCTCTCAACTTGGTATGGACAGTAAGGCTTTAATAACCAAAACAGTGCATCTAATTCTTCGGTGAGACACCACCTCAGAAGAATTCAAGTGTGTTCATGTCACTGGAAATTCCAACTGAAGGTTCTAGACCAGACCAGGCTCTGCTGGTTCTGGCTCGCTCATGCATGGGACCAATAGACCAGCTTGAATGGACCAAGTTGGACGCACCGTTTGCTGAAAAAATGTGGGTGTGAAGGGGTGTCAGTGCTATCAAACCTGCGTAACAAAGGTAGACAAGAGCCTCGTTACTCCAAGTTTTCAGTCTTACTACAATACAAAAATTAGATCTACTTGAAAGTTTTAATCCAAAGTTTTAATCTTCGTATTGTTCCCCATAATGGTGTTGAAGTACGAGCAATGTTTAATAGCCTCCAGCATCTATTCCAGAAAGACAATCTTTTAAGAGCAGTAGTTGTAGAATTTGGGCCAGCTTCCAACTGTCTGACAGGTCTTTTATTGCTGCTGTAATACGTCCAAAATGTGGAAATGTCACATGTTTTAATACCATAAATACAGATTACTAATGTCACAGAGTAATACACTTTTAGGTTGTGAAAGTAGCCTATTAACACATTAAGGCCTAACGAAGCAACTTACCCAAGGTCCTTCCCTCTATTTCAGTGTATTTTCATACACTAAATAAATGTTTATATTTCTCACTGACACTCAGAAGAGAAATTATGATTTTGTCTCTAAACCAAGGAACTAGCTAACCCACAAGTAGATTGAAAAAATTATAGAACAGAAAAGTCAGTCAAACCCAGTTCATGGCAAACATGAACTTCCTGCTTGAGAGCAGTACCTTTAAGGTAGAAAGCTTGTAATTCAAACAGGTGTTACAAAGATACACTAAAGAAAGTTAATTAACTTAAGTGATGCAAAGTAAACTACTTTATGGGGCACACAAGAAATATAGGTGACACTTACGATGTAATTAAATGAAGATGTTAATGGCTTCAGCAGTGTCCTATGTGGGTTATGTACGGTTGGTGCTTAAAGCGTTTGTGGCTGTAGTAATGGCAATGCTCAGCTTCTTTCTCCTCTCTTTCTCAAGGCAGTCCAAACTAAAATGCCTCTGCTCCAATCTACTCAGCTCTCCATAATACCCCATAAATGAAACAAGCCATAAGTAGACAGAGAAGCAAACAACAAAACACTTTGTTGTATTTTTCTTCAACCAGCTGCATAAAGCAACAGGCCCTTAACCAGCACTTATTCCTTCCCACGGAATATCCTCTGCCAACACCTGCTGCTGCTTCCTCCTACGAGGACACAAGAGTTAGACCTAACACCTTCCTGGTCTTCTCAACAGGGGCTTTGAAAACACCTGATACTCAGTAATATTCCTGTTAAATATAGCTATTTAAGGCAAAAGATTAATCTAATAGCACGATATACCAAAATGTATTGTTCAGTGTTCTAAATGAATGCATTGTTATTATCATATTGTCACGAACCAGCTGAGATGCACCAATGAAGCCTATGTAAAAACAAATCATGTTATTTAGGCCCTTCTTTAATTTTTACATAAAATCTTTCCCATGTTGTTTGATCTCCATTTGCTCTAACAAGGGTGGTCACACCTTCTACTCCCAAGGAATCCAATCTCATCCAGGTTAAAGCCAGTTTGATTACTACAGGCTTTCATAGATCCTGTTTTCACACCGCAAGCGGAATATAGAAACAACACTCTGAGAAGAAGGAAAAAGCAAGTAACACAAACCAGTATGAGTAAGCAGTGAAATGCTGTGGTACAAGCTGCTTTCCCTTACCAGATAATCAATGACACTGTTTTCACATCTTGATAATGTTACAATTACTTGTGCAAAGAGAACTGGAATTTTTATACCTTCCCTCCCTCAGTTAACGAAATGTCATAGTATTTAGTTAGCGTAAAGTAATACTTTGGTTCACCAGCACTCCTACATATAATATTTGTGAATAATGACCATAATGACCATTTTTTAAAGCAATAAGCCATTAATGCCTATGTGCTTGATTAATTTTGTTTTACAGCATTTTATCTTGCAATAAGTACTTTAGAAATGGGGGGGAGAGGGGAAAAAAAGCCAGGACCAGATAGAGATATCTGAGTCTTTGGATTTCTAATTTGCACACAATCATGAAATAAGTCTCTTAGAAGCACTGAGCATCTATTTCTTATTCTTTAAAATAAAGCTCTACTTAGCATAAACAGACAATTATTATAAAAACAAATGAGCCTAGTGCAGAACAGCAATATTGCCAGCACACCTAGACACATCACCTTAAAAATACCAACAATTGCCAGGCAATTCTGAGTGCCCCAGACACAAATACCAGCTGGAAGCAAAACGACATTCACAGGGATGAAGGCAGTCCCTCAGTCCCAGCCCCCAAGAGCAGGAACCATTTCAGCTTTCCCACTTTTCCATCTCTCAACTCCTGCATTTTTTTTCCAAGCAAACACCATTTGTCCCTTCCACCCTGCCAGAACACTGGCAGCATGGTGAAAAAGAAGCAAGCAGCAGAATGTTTTCAGTTTTACACTACAGATTTCTTACTTTATATAACAGATTTCTTATTTTAGAGGAGCTCATCCAAAGGCAGACTTGTTACTAAGATTTTGGGTTGTAACAGACATCTCATGATTTACACTGCACTAAAGCCTAGCATACTTACAGATATAATGATAGGACAGTTCTCAATAGTCTGCTCTTTTTTTCAGTCATAACACCTTGTTTAACAGTTAGCATTCCCTCTTTTAAAGTCCTTTTTTTCACAGGATATTATTAGTTCTTAGTAAATTTGAAACCAATTAACCAGCTTGCTGGGCTTTTTGCTGTTACCAAACAGCTGATGGACTCAAATACAAGCCAGTGTTGTTACTGTTTGGAAATCAAAATTATTCGTGCTGACTAGTCTGCTGTTGTGAGATATTTACAGCTATATGAGCATATTTTATATGGTGTTTGCATACTGTGGAATTCAACCTGCTTTGTACACAATAAATACTACTATAAATTTAAAAATAAATTCAGATTATTTCTTTTTATGGACATAGTGGATTTCCACTCAGTAAGATTATACATAATATTTTTAGTCCTAAATAGTAAAATACGTTAGAGATAACTCTTGGAAGTGGTTTCCAAGTACAACTTTCACATTCTGAAAAGCCCATACTATAGTTTACACTTCAAAAAAGACTTGGTGATCCCTCTTGTCCTCCCCTCATTTCATTCTCATTCAAGTGTAATGAAGCAACATGAAACCATTTTGCTCAAAACCTCTCCATTCTCCTATCTTTTTTTGCACTGCTGCTGCAGAAAGGACAGAGGCCACAGTAAGGAGCAAACAAATAGGCACAAATAACTAGAAAAAGGAAAAAGTAGAAAATAAAACTCAGTAGGTTTTTTTTCATCATTCCCACAAAAAAAACATCATCCCTAACAACTGGAATATATTTTGGTCTTAGGTAATGCTCTAGAGACCAATTCCATGCCCCTTGACAACAGAACTGGCTTTTAACACTACAACTGCAGAGGTAAATGTGACTTTCAGCAGCAATAAGGCAGCTACTAACAATACTCCAGGAGTTCGTGTATTTTAATAATTATACTTTCTGCTCAACTATGTAGAAGACTAGCAAAAAAAGGCAAACTATTGACCTATTGACCTGTATCTTGTTTCATTCCCAAAGCTCAAAAATCTTAATGCTGACATACTCCACTGCCATCAAATTTGAAGGGAAAAGAAACAGTCACTGTGACAAATTTAAGATCCAACATTGCTGACTTCTGTATCCATCACTTACTCTAATTTTTACAAATTGCTGAGCTGCAGAGATTTACCACAGCTGAAATAATAAGAGTCTATAATATCAGCATTTCATCAGGATAAAATTGGAGGAGATGCTCTTTCCTAACCTAATACAAAAGAAACTAAATTAACTGACATTTTGTCTTCAAAACACTATGATCTGTGGTTGCGTTAGTTGTGTGAGATGAAACAGTGAAGACCAAGCATGTAGGAGCATGAAGCAGTAATTAAAGTTTGAAGTAGTTTTGGAAATGAAGATCCAGACTGCTCAATTAAAGGCTCTATTGACCATCTCTGATTCTGTAGATCCATGTATTCCCACAGACAGATTGCTCTGTCAATACCTAACTGAATAGGACAGAGAAATTACAAACTAAAAGTCAACTTCTAGTCTGGAAGTGAAGGAGGAGGGTTGTCCGGAATTTTTGTTTTCAGTACTGAAAACAATGGCCTTCTCTCTAGTATCACTGTGTATCTGCTTCTCAAAGTTCTTCAGTTTTATGCATGATCACTCCTGTGGCTGAGCACCACAGTTTCTCAGGATCCAGTTCGTGATTCTGACTTTTATCACTGTAAAAGGCCAGTTCCTGGTTGCACTCGCTTCTCACAACACTATGAATTTTGCTTTCATATCATGCTTCTGTATCCCACTTCAGGAGCAGAGCAGAGACCAGCAGCTTTTACTCAAAGCTTCCCAAAGCCCAGTGTCCAAGACAGTACTCTGAGACGTCCAGAAGGTCAGCTGAAGCAATAGCCAGCACCTTAGCTTTCCTGACAAGTTTCCAGGGGGGAAAAAAATAAGTTGGAAAGCACACATAAAAAGGCCCCTCTCACATCTGACAGGAATTACTCTCCATAAGACAGGAATAATGTGTTCGTACAAGTACTCATGCATACAAGTGATATACAAGTACCCACTGAAACAAGCTTAAGTGGGTCACAGGCTGACAACAGCTGACATTTTGCCCAACCAGGCATGTCTCTGCCTAAAGTATCTTACTGAAGAAGTATTTTGGGGACAAAATACTAGTTTGAACACAAAAGCAGCTATTGATTCAGCTTTGAATGGTTTGAATGGATTCAGCAAGAGGGTTCTGAAAAGGTGGACAGGGAGGGATAAAGAAATTGAAAAATGCCTTGCACAGGTATTGTGATCACTACTGAATTTTTTTTAATTGTGATCACTACTTTACTTACTGATTTTTAAAAGACTATATACCAGCAACATCAACTAAAATTAAATCCAGAAACTTACATACAGTTTGAAATATTGTTCATCCCAAACTCCAAGCAAGTTATTGGAGGGGGGAAAAATGGTCAAACTGATTTTTTTTTAAATGGTGGTTACATAAAATGATATAAGAGCTGCACCAGCGACTCTTGTTTGTATCAGAAAACACTGAAGAAGAATGAAGAGTAAAATGTGGCCTACTGGCCCGACTAGATCTAAGAGGGAAAAGAAAACTATTTCTGACTGAAAATTGTAAGGATCCATTATTTCATTTGCAAGGACCACCTTGAGAAAATAAATACAGATATAATAATCTTCTAGACAGGAACTGGTAGTATTCAAGGTTAAAAAAAAGTATTGAACAGGCAGGTTTTGCTTTCATTTCTTTTCCAAACAAAAGAGATTTTAACCATGTTTTCAGAAGGAGATGAGAAAAAGGAGCCACCAACAGAAAGGCAACACTGGAAACAGTACTGAGGACTTATTTACCTGGGAGGTATACAGCTACTAATAAACACTTCCAGAGATGACTCCCAGCTGGGCGTGCCGAACTGTAACGTAGCTGTTCCTGGTGTGATAATTGCGACTGCTGATGCCCTCAGATCACAAGACTCAAGCATATAGTACAGGTACGACTTAAACCACACCATGAAAGCTGAATTCATTCCACTCTAACTCAGGAACAAGTCTTACTAATGAGGTGTGCTACCTTCACATTGCAGGAGCGCGTGGCTGGACAGATCTGATGCTTTTCACTTTGTAGTCCTCTCACAGTGTAACCTGAAGGTAATTTCAGTAGAAAATACAAACCTATCTCCTACTGTTTGCATTCAAATCTCATCTTCACTCGACAAGAAGCAACTTCCCACCACGACCTTACTATTTGCACCTGGAGGCACAGCATTTCCAACTGAGATCCACCAAATGAACCGACAGTTTTCCTAGATACAAACAAGTATAAAATGTTCTGAGGTTCACTGTGGAGATGATATTTCAACTGCATCACGTGCATCACTCTGATACACTAGGTGACCCTAAGTAAGGACAGAAGATGGGTGAAGGGAGAACAGACATGTTGGCTTAGGGTGGGATAAAGGAATTATCAGAATCATTTTTGCAGGAGATGCAGTTGAATTAATGTTTAAACCAGTTAATTATGTCCCCCACCTCTGTAAGTTGTAGTGCAACTCATAACAACTCACACTGTTTTATGCTTCTACATACTAAATGATTAAAAAGTAAATAAAACTGTGAAGGGTTAATATTTATAAAGTATAGACCAAAAGGCATTTACTGTGGATGAACCATTCACTCCCCTTCTCCACACAACAACTATCTGAACCCCCTAAGTAGTCTACATTCAGAACAATTCCCTGGAAAAATGGATTAATGGCAACACTGAATGTGAGGCTCTCAAAGAAGCGTGGCAAATGTGATTTCTCATCAACCGTGTAATTCCACATGTGTATCACTCTCCACAGTACTTTACCATGTTAACACATTACTTTTCCTGTGCTTTTAACATCATAACATGGGCAGTGTACCACCTTCTGCTCTATAAACAAATAAGGAGTCCATTAACTCTGCTGCCTGAAACCCACTGAACTCACTTAGGCTGGAAAGCTTTTCCATAAAGAAAAATGCAAATATTCTTGTTATTAAACAGATACATGCAAATGATCACAAAAACCGTGAGTTTCGTGTGAACAGATGACCTCCTCTGAGCTCCTCCTCTGACATTGGTTCAGCATCTACTACAACCTCCCAAGAGGTCAATAAAAGACCACCAGCTTGAGGCATTCATGAACAGCAACTGTGCCTCTCAAACTACATCAAAGGAAATAAAACGTATCATGACATTAAAAGACTTTTTAGAAGAACCTTTTAGTGTCTCTAAGCAATCAAATCACCGGGTTCCCCCTCCTAGTGTTTCTCATCTCCTACATAGTGGGAAGACAAGAAATGTACCCAGATGAAAGGGTTTTGCACTTGACAACAAAATGAGTGTTCTGAAAGTACATTAAATTCCTTAAACAATAATTAAGCACCAAATGAACCATTTAAAAATTCACCACTACCATTAGAACAAATTAAATTAAGCCAAGATTAACATATTAAGTTTGCTCAACCCAAAAGCAGATAATTCCACATAGTTCCTGTTTAGCTATGTGCAAACTATTTTTCAAAATATCTGACCATAAAGATGGGCCAACAATACATGCAATTAAGTAAATGAGATAACTGGGTAACTTATACTCAAAGCATAATGGCGAATTAGCTCTTTATTTTTTCCCCTACAGTAGTTACGATACTCCATTTCCAAGGTTTTCGCTGATAAAAATTAACAGTTTGCACATTCTAACATATTCTAGTACCCAATTTACAAAGCTGTGCCCCTTTTGATTAGCACCTGTATGTTACTTACTGATTCTTGTGGGGGAGAAGTGAGTAAGGAGGAAATTTCCACAGGATTCTTTAAATATCCAGAAAGTCTATTTTACTGAAAACTATTTTGTTCACACGTGTTGAAATTTGTGGCATTCCTGTGACCTTTATGTCAATGGAAACAGCAGGATCTAGGCAGCTGAAAGAGTTCAGTACAGTAGGTTATCTTCTCTGTATTATTCAAACCAGGAATGACCAAACACAGGGCCATTATACAGGGCTGTAGGTTAAATATAGATGTTTGAGTTATTCACAGAAATAATCCAGTATTCCAGTACTTTTAAATTTACTTTAAAAGTACTTTTAAATTTCAGTACTTTTAAAAACCAAACCCAAACATTTTCAGACCCACATGCATGTTTTACCACATATAAGTGAAAATAACTTGGTTTAATTCTGTAAAGAAGGAAACTCTTTTCTTGAGGAATTTGTATCTGTTACCCATCAGTGACCATGGCAATGGTAGGGAATATTTACAATAAAGAGATTCAACTCTTTTCACTCCTAACACTGGAATGTTTTTTCATTTTTGCTATACAAGCAATAATGCATAGAGTAAGCTAAGTAGGGCCATCCCTTCAAATGGTCATCTTGCAATGAGGTAGGAGTTAAATAGCTCAGATTTTTATATAACAGTAAGTGTAAATAAGGATTATGCATTTAGCTTTAAAGAGTTTAGAGAGAAGTTCAAAATCATAAAAAAGATGCCAATAATAGAAAAAAAAGATCCCAGTGTTTCCCATTATTCAAATGTTTCAAAACATTTGGGCTTGTTCCTCATTTCACAAAAATATCAAACTGAAGTACCTTTGTACGGAATTCCCACTAAACCAGCTTCCCATGAGATGATTATTGATTATTCAGAAATATAGTAAGGCTGCAAAGTTTTTAAATTAAAAAATGCTTGACAACAGACCAAATTTCAGTACAACTACTATTTACCTTATTCAACAACCAACTGTAGACATTGGCACTTACAATTGCCTCCCAGAATCTGTATGAAATTGTTTTCACGTGTAATTTCAGTTTAAACAGCAGCTAAAAAGCCAGACAAAACACAAAGGCTGAAGAGTTCAGTATTGAGTCTGAGCAGCAGTTTTTGCTATTGATGATGCCTGGGAGTGGCTTCTTGTGTGCCTTGTCCACACAGGTATAATGTGAATAATAGAGCATACTCTAATTGTTCCAGAAGCTGCAAACTCCCAGCACAAACTGACTAACATGACATTGCAAGTAACATTTAAATTTCAAAGGCAGTGCAACATAATATTTTCAAGGAATTTAGACATGTCATTTCATTGCCAGCTGACATGGCCTTCACATTTAATATTAATTGCACTTCTATTTATGCTATTTAGAAACCTAATTATCCAACCCACTCATTCTAACCAAATCTGAAAGGTACCTAAAATTAAATTTGGTTGGTATATCAAAACTTCACCTTATTTTCAATTCAGTGATTAAGCCATAATTCTATTACACATTTGTTTAGACTGTATCTGGAAAGGAAGCATACCAATAGGGTAAAGGATATTGCAAGCACCTTCTGAAGTTTCTACTTAGTTCTTCAGTATTTACAGTAGAGAGAATAATGCAAATAAACAGATGGAAATTGTTATGAAAGAAAACTAACAACATATTTAAAAACACCTGAGGGTTCTGGTGGGGGTGGTTTCACTTTCTTATGATTGCCCCATCATAGCCATGAACTCCTCAGGCATGAACCTAAAACCTATAATTTTTCATAGTTTGATAAAACATTTTTATTTGTGTTATATGCTGTTGCAAATTGACAATTAACAGCTCTTCATTATAATGCTGCTTTTTTACAAAGACACAGAAATGCCAGAAGCGAGTGTAACTCCTATTCTCGCTGGCTCACACAACGCCTATACTCAGCAGGAACAAATTAGAATCTCCTAATCAACATCTCTGCTCTGCTGCTGGCAGCAGCCTCCACACAACAGTTCTGACAACAGACTGCACACTCTTTAGAAGAGCTGCAAGGAGTGGTCACAAAGGCTAAAAAACTGGTACAGTTCTCTGTGTATTTTTGTTGATGTTTCATCTCCCTTCACACACAATTGCACAACCACAGGAGTGTGATCACGTGTCCTCACTGGTTGGAAGCCAAATTCAGCACATTAAGATTCCCTCTCTTCTTTGCCTATCTCACTGTAGAACTTCTGTTTTCCTCCCTCAACTCTTGTTCAGATCTTTTGTTTCTATAAATTTTACAAACTACTAGTATTTTTTTTCTTTTTATAATGCAAATATGACAGAGGTGATGACCACTTTAGGACTAATCTTGGTGAGATCAGAATTAGGCTAATCGCCTTTCTAAAACCTATTTGTGTTTGTTCATTTTGTGGTGCTTTTTAAATTATTGTTTGGGTTTGGTTTGATACTTTTTTTGTTGTTTGGTTGTTGGGTTGTTTGGGGTGTTTTTGTGGGGTGGGTTTTGTGTGTTTTGGTTTGTTGCTTTTTTAATAAACAAGCCATTATTACAAACTACTTCATCAAACTGGACTTCAAGGGCTTTCTCCCAGCACTCAAGAGACATGACTCCTCCCACCATCCTAAAAGATAGCCATGCACAGGTTTGTTGGGAGGGCAAGGTAAAACCATGACAGATACTCAGAAACCACATTCATTAGCAGTGTACGCCATATATCACTGTCTTTGTTGACAGCTATCATGCATTACAAAGCTCCCAGTTATTACTAGGAACTGATGCATACTCCACCACTTCAGTCAAAGCCAAAAATGCTGGTTGACAAGACTTGAAAGACATACAGCATGCCTAAGCTATCCAATAATGAATAATTTAAATCCTTTGCAGAGACAGGGCATAAATCAATCATTTTTTTCACTGAAAATGAAGTTGACAATACATCCACTGAATGGCAAAACTTCCTCCTTAGAAGCAATTAGACCTTTCGTCTGTAAGGTTAAGTACATTGAGAAAGATCTACTGGACCACAGGTATGGATGTCAAAGTGGTAAAATTGAAACAAGTGTCCTGTGGCTGATTTTGTTTTCTCCCTTCATGAGAAAGAGTTTCTACTGCCAAAGATTCTTTTTTAATCTTTTCCCCACTCTCAAGTTCAGTACATCTTTGTCAAGGCTTTAAAACCTGGAGCACAAGTGTAAAACTAGGAACAGCATCCTGACCTCTATCTTTGGGTTTTGTTGTAGCCACACTGAAATGCTTCTCATATTATAGTTAACTAGTCTGCTTTTTAAAGAGGATGAAGAATAGAGTACAAAGTAACAAAGTGCTTCCGGTATTCACAATATGTACTGCCCTACACCTGCTGTCCAACCTACGCTCTGCGGCAGAGCAAAAATATACAAGATGTGACTGTGCCGTACAGCAACAGCTCATGGCAAACCCTGCCTTGCTTTGATACAGGTGAGAGGAGTGCCCACTTTATGAATGCACACATGGAGGAGGGAGACCATCGTCGATAGATCTGCTGCAGTTTTTGGTGAACACCTGCCAGGATGACGCCGCAAACGACAGCACGCAGCATATTAACACATCCATGCCCAAGCCAAAAAATAACAGTCCTAACAGGTTCACATACATTTTTATTTGTCATCCAAAGGTGACATCTCATAGCCTGGCAGAGGCCATGGGTGGTCAAGAAGGGGCAACAAAATCTGAAGTTTCCTTTGCTGGGCAGAAGAATTTTAAGATTTGGAAACAAAAGATGGTTTCATGAGAGGAAGACAAAAGAAAAAACACCCACCCAGGATTCAATCTTTTCTCTACAAAGTCAGAAATAGAACAGCAACAGGGATTTCTCCCACAAAGCAATAGAAATTCAGATGACCCTCAGGCCACAGGGCACTGGCCTTAAAAGCAGGTCCTGTGCTGTTTTCATATCCAATTCTGAAACTACCAGCTGACTGTGCAGCTGTTCCAAAAGTTATTACAAGAGAACGACTCTGGCACTGATGTCACCTACACATGAAAATTACTGTTGAAATAAGAAGAGCTGGAAAACTGAGAAAAGATAACAGATGTTGCTCACAACATACAGGAGACCCACAAAAATGCAATACAGTTCAGAAAATTCATATTAAGGCTCAAACTAAAAAGCTACTACCTCTCACTTTAAAAAGTGGAGGCAGTTGTTAGATGCAGAGAAGAGCGTAACCAACTGGAAGTGCATCAGAACAGAATTAACAGAGTTGAGGGTTTTATTACTAAGAAGGAGACAGAGTACTCAAAAGTACTTGCAGCGTGGATTTTGGGTGCCTGGGAAGCCAGAACTCTGCCAAATTGGTTTTTACTGGTAGGGCATGATCAAAGGGCTCATTCCAAAGCTGCCTTCCTGCAGTGCACACCTGCAAGACCAGTGTTCCCCAATCGTGGGAATACGTACAGCAACGAGGAAGAACTTTGGATTAAACAGCAAAATGAGCTGACATCTAAAGTTAAGAAGGCTCCTTCTCATTGTTGTAAGCAAGGATACAGAAAAGCCCCCAAAATTAAAACTTCCAAGAAGCTTACAGACATTGGGATTGCAATTATTTCACTGATTCCGAAACACGAGGCTGCTTTCTTTTAAAGCCAAAATGAAATTAGAAGACAATATTTCAATGCAATTAGAAGTATTACTTGGTACCAGAACAGGGCACTCTCACTTGCCAAGAGGTTAAGTTTACAGCTGTGAGCATCAAGGAACCTATTCAAGTACCAAGGGAAGAAAAGAAGACAGAAGCTGAGGAGACAAATGTTGCCAGACAGCTCTAAAGGGAAGAGAGATTTCAGACTGGGACTCTTTCCCACAAATCCCACAGTTGGGTAACTCTAATTTTATTCAGGAGCTATTAAGAAGAAATTGCTACAGACCAACAAAAACCAGCTGTTCTAAAATGTTAACAGGATTTCAAAAAATTACTTTCTGCTTCCCCCTTCCTCCCAGCACAATTTATTTTATTTCTATTATGTACACAGTGAACAATAATAGTGATAAGCTTATTGCAATTACAGTAGTAGTTCAGGGGTTAAGATTAAAAAAAGAATGCACTACAGTAGTGGTAACGTAAAGTGATTTTTTTCTCCTCTTTTCACTGATCTTCATATAAAGCTTTCATTAAATGTTATCAGCTTCAGCATCGGTTAATCACTTTCACAATTCTTTAACAGGAAATCAGTCCCCCTTTCTCAACAACTGGTGGAAGGTGATGCCAAATCCAAATGAAGCAATTATGTCAGAAATCAAGTCAAACCATTTACATTTTTCATTCACTGTAACAGTCTTTAAGTGTGATTAATCAAATCAACCTTCCCTTTCCAGCCAGAGCTGTAATTGCTGAGTGCAAATTAAAGCACATTATACATGACATATGATACTTAATCTGAAGACAAATTTTTATTAAGGTTTAAGTCAAACTTTGTTAAATGAGTTAAAGATATCCACTGAATATTACACACATTACATACATGCTCTACAGGACAAGAAAAAATATTACAAAATATTACAAAAATACTTCAAACCCCATAGATAATCCAATTGCTTTGACAAGAAAACCCACAAAGAGTAACAGTAATATCATGCTTCTAAGAATATATAGAATATCTCCACAGATTCTATCATGCAGTTTAAAAGGGGATAGCAGATAATTCCAGAATCTTAAACAATTCTTTTTCAACAATAATGTACAAAAATCCTTCACAATGATAAAGCAGAACTAGTTATTCTGTGAATAACTGACTACTGGAGTAAGCTGATACAACCTCAATTATTTCAGTAATTGTTGACAACTGCTGAAAAGCCCATTGTTATTCTGTGCCCTGAGCAAACAGGGGCAAGAAAATTACACCAGTAAGGGATCTAAAGGATGAGAGTTTATATTCTTATTCAATAACCTGATATTTACTTTACCCTCTTGATTTTGCATCTATTGATAACCACATCGATGCTTTCTGATGTGCTTAAATACAACTCTTTGTCCTACTATACGTGTAACTGTGAACCTATTTTATTGACAAAATCTGGAACAGAACAATACTGTCTCAGAAAGGCAAACAGGAAAAAGCAGGCTGCAGAACCTCTGAAAAATCTTCACAATCTGACAAGAATAAAAAGTCCCAAACAAACCTACAAAACATGACACAGAGTATTGCTTTTGGAGGGTTTGCTACCTACAGAAACATGACGTGGGATATTGCTTTAGTTCAAAAAGAAAAAAAAAAGACATCTGGGGATATAGTAAGAGAATCCATCTTCAGTGCACTGAACAGTCAAAATGCAACATCTGAGGATGTACAATTATGAAGGGTTAATCAATTACCTTTAGTATAGTATTTTTCCTATGAATAGTCCTCCCCAGAAAGCATTTGCTTCACCCCAACAGACTTCACTGTTTACACCACAGAACAGCTAATATAATCTGTATTAGTAATGAAACACTATTTTATATATATCTATATGTAAATAAATAAAAGACATCTATCTATTCAGTGTCCTGTGCCTTAAGTATACAATCAGTCCTCTTAAAAATAAAGTCTTACCTGAAACAACTACACTGATGCATATTACAGGAAAAAGAAGAATGTAAGCCCACTTGTCACGTGGCCTATGACATCCCCACTGGACACTACAGCCTGACACCTATACATCCTATACAGGATCTAGCAGGTGTATGATGACCAGCCAGCTGGCTGACACTACATGGACCAAGATAGAGGAGGGGAGAGGTTAGACATAGGCAAAGGTTCCCCTCTCAGGGGAAGAAGGTACTGTTTCATTTCCTAGCTTCAGCAGTCACAGAATAGGAAATCTAGCACCTTTGGGAACCTTACTTTTCTTTCCAATCTGACATCTGGCCAACAGCTTCAGAAATTATTTTAGGGAAAGGAAGATGCATTTGACAAGTCAGCTGACAGACAGAGAGCAAGCCTTTGACCTCTACCTCTCCATGTCTGGAAACCAGGATGAAACGTCCTTGTGAGTAAAACTCATGTAATCCAAGTGTGAATTTGTTCTATTCAATCCTCATTTTTCATTCACTAAGAGCAGTGTTTCTTCCAGGATGGATATATCCAAACCATCTGCACAATGAAGAATAAAGTAGATGCTAAAGGTAGATTTCAAGAAGTCTTAGCTGCTATGAGACGTCTGGGTATGAAAGCTTAATGCAGACTTACCTATTCTACTGTGTGATACCTACATTCTGCCTGGTACCTGAAATACCTTTATAAACTTAATTCAAGGCACAGTTAAGCCACCATGCACTTACCACATTCTCATTTGTTTTTCCCATTAATTGTTGAATAGCATTTCTAATTGGCTATCACTAGTTTAAAATACTAAGCAGAAACAAGCAAATCACCTAATTCCATCCATGCTGCATTCCTGTCATTACATACATTTTAAATTACCAGTTTAATACCTTGTCTCACTTGCACTCGTCTGGCATGGGCAACAGGGTATGAGGGGAAGAAGAGAAAGACAAAAAAGGGAGAGAGGAGAATTTAAAAGGTGCAGTGCTGGAACAGACCTCTACCTCTCCATAACACGGCAAGACAGCATTTCATTGTCTGGCTATGAGTCCAATAGTAAATACACTTTTACTTCTGAAATCAGGAATTTGTAATTGCAGTTTGCCTTGTGCTGCTTAGATGAGGGAAACATCCTTCCCCACCTGAGCACTTCTCAGGATCCAAAGCTTACACCATTCATGAAGAAAGAATCATCAGATTCGAAGCTGTCGGTCATCAGAATGACACTTCACACGCATACTATGCTATTATTTGCTGTACATATAAAAACATTTCCCATCCTCTGGACAAGTTTTCCTGTCGTGACACAGTCTACCACAACTGCTACTTGTAACATTCTACAGAGTGCCACTTTTCGCTTAAATATATACTTCAAGCTCAAATGCTTCATGAAGTCTCTGGATTTACAAAGTTTTCTTTCAAGCTGCCTTAATTACAGGAAGGTTTGTGACTTTTTTTAATTAAGAGTTAAGAGAAGCCAAGAACAAGATGATTAGTAGTCACAACATTAATCTTTTTGCTGTACCTAACAACTTCATTTACTGTATAAGACACAAACCCTTGTGGAGTTGCTGTTCTATTGAGCTGACGTTGATGTACTTGCCAGGAAGTTACTTCTACCTCTTCTGTTCTCCTCTGAGATGTTAACAGATGGGCTCTCAGGAAATTGAATCTGATAGCAAACACACTCACTGACTTCAGCAAGCTCTTACGAGGCTAAAACAGAAAAATAAGGTTCACAAGTGACAAAGAAACCCAACACGTTCATTTAAATACAAAGGCTTCTTTGACAGTAGAAAAGAATTCCTGCTTCAGCAATGAGTTTTAGAAAATATACTGTCTTTCAATATTATTATCACTTAAGAAAGATGTATTTTAACAATTTCCAGGACAGACTTTACATACCTTGCTTTCATCACTGGCAAGGAATGGCACCATTCACAATACACATTGAACAGCAGATTCCAGCCCTTAACTTTCCAGCACAGTTGAGCAGCTTCATGCTACATTACTTTGGTAATGCAAAAAAGAACCCAAAAATAGAGACATTTTTAACCTGAACTGTCTAAGTCTCCAAGGAAATGAGGCTTAGGCAGTCCCTCATCTGTTCACTTGTCACATTTAAATTTGCTGGCCAATTTCAATGAAATTTGATAAAGAGTTTGGATACTCAAAAATAATTAAGTTCCTGCAAATTCTACAAAAACTAGAAGCTGAGTACAAAAGAGACATCTATATAATGCTTATAGGTGAAGGCAAAGAACTTCTAAACAATCTATTATCCATCACCTCATTAATGAACTAAAAACACTCAGCATGTGTGTATTTGAGTATATATTGTGTTTATGCATAATTGAGTATATATACACCATATATATTCAAAACTTTACAGGACAACCTTCTCTAGACAGACCTGTTTGAGGAAGGGGGGTGGACTAAATGATCTTTCCTGACCTGCAAAATTTTGGGGTGGGGTGGTGGTGTCATGTGTGTAGCTTCAGAGAAGCCACACCAAATGATATCAAACAGGGATGCTAGAAAAGGATCTCAAGGAGAAGAGGAAGAAGACATCTTTAAAAGGTGAAGGACATAAATCCAAAGGCAATTGAGTTATAGCAATAATGCTATTAATGATCCTTTTTCTTCGGCGACCTTCAGAATTTCACTGAAGACTTGTCACCTCACTGTTTATGTGCTATTAGCAGAATCATTTTGGAAATAATCTCTAGGGTTACACGCTACATAAATGTCATCACAGTAGTATAAAATGTAGTTTTGATAGCAAAGACCATTCCTCTAACCTTTAACACTGATGTGAATGCACCCCCATGAGAAGTTGCATAGCTTTTGAAAACATATACTCCTTATTAAATGAAGAAATAAATACAAAAATGTAGAGATGAGGCTTAGACCTGACATTTTGGTGGAGGAGAGTACTGGAGAACAAATTCTGAAACAATTGCCAGGGAGAAAAGGTGAGAACTACTAAACTACAGCAAATGAGGAATTTAGGGAGATGACTAAACTTTTCCAGCCTAACTGAATGCTCCAGAAGAGCCTTGTACAAGCAAAAGATTAAGAGTGGGGTCTGGGGGATCCATGGCTGAGTCCTCCCCACCAGCAGACCACTCATATGCACATTTCTTGGACAAAGTATATACTAATTTGTGAAAGAAACTGAGAAAAAGACGAAGGCATTGTGTAGCCAACAGCAGATCCAGGGTGGAAGCCTGGTAAGGAGAAAGGTGACAGATCACAAGAGCAGGATTAGTTCCTACTGTGGACATTCAAAAGGAGGCATATGCAAGCGAGTTTGTCATCTAAACTCCTCTTAGAAACAATGGGCCATCAAATCCATTAATTCATGAGGACTGGAACAACCCCCCCCCAGCCAAGTCAAATAACTTAACCACACCAACAAATGGGATAGAAGAGGGCTTCGCAAGCCTAAGAAATACTAGGCTGAAAATCTGTGTCTAGGCAAGAGCTAGACTACAGCTCACAGAGCAGTCTAGATGCTGACAATGGCAGTGACATGCTGTAGCAATCAGAAGCTGCAAAGCTAAGAAACAGCATCACTGTTGGAAAACAATGGAAAACATTAAAACCTCACAGAGGTGAGTGCTTGGATGGGGCACAGGATCCAAACAAAGAATTGAGTTCACATTTGAAAGAATGTAAGGAAAAGCAAATCTTGATATGGTTTGGATTAGCACACCAAGTTCCTAAAACTGCTGATGGGCTACTCTGGCACGGTGTACTTAGATTCAGCACTCCTGCAGGGGTAGCAAAAGTTGAAGGGTTCACAGCATTGTGCTTAATTTTAAAAAAGAAAGCAACATGAAAATATCACAAAACTTTTGCAAAATATTCTAGAAAGGAAAAGCTTTGTGGGTGATCTCAACACTATTTAACAGCACTGGAGTAAAAGGTAAAATGATGTACACTATCTCTCAAAGTATTTTAGAAAATACAAGTGAAAACCATATGGCTGAGCAAAATAATAGCAGGCTGTTGGAAGGAAAAAAAAAATTATTGGGCCTGTTGAAATTACAAAATTATAATTCTGACAGGCCAACAAATTAAAGACAATAAATCATACCCAAAAATATTTAAGGAACAATCTGGAAAAGACACAAAAACTAATAATGCCGCTTTTCAACTATAAGTTCCATCACAGCAGAAGACTAATATGACTAATGGACACCAACCTTTGATAAGACCTCGGTAAGTACAAAACAGCAAGCCTTGTAAATTACTCCAGAGAAAGTCAGAGAACTATTCTGAAATACATTGTTACTGACTACACATACAAACAGGACATCTTGTGAAAGGCTTAAAGCTTTTGTAAGTTGGTATCAGGACTGACAAACCTTAAAAGAAGATTCCACATGCAAGAAAAGGAAATTAGAAAGCCCATCGAGCACTATCAGTGTCCTCCACAAAAAGTTCTTAAAGACACAAAGCAGCCACAGGGTAAGAGTGATGTCGTCGTTTGGATACGTAACTTCGTGAAGGCCAGAAAACCAAAGAAAAATAAATGGGTAGCACTCCTCCTGGAAACACACTGCCTAGAAGTATTTTGTAGGAATCTCTTCAGATCCACTCTACTCTGTTATCTATAGACAAACTAATTATTCAGCAGCAGGAGCAGAGAACATCATGGCCTGGTATAAATTCATGGAACAACTGCATCTGCAATAGTCTTGGCACTTCCAATTCCTCTTAGCACAGAAAGGATGTAAATGGATAAGTTACTGAGAAGGACAGCAAGCACCTTGAAACACACGGAATATACTAATCTGGGGAACCATTAAGACACCTGGACTCCTCAGTTCAGAAGATGAGGTAACTGAGATACGACAGTAATTTATAAGATAATGAATAACACGAAAACGGAGACAGAACAACTGTTCAGTGCACCTTCCAATTTAATAACTGAGGAAATTAAATGAAGTTCGTATGTGCCAAGTTCACAAAGGGCATTCCTCACTAGTTGTTATTCTTGCTCAAGTACCTGCAACAGACATGAGAAGTTTCATATGTTTAAAAAGCAACTGCATGTATTTTTTTTGACTAAAACTTCTTCAAGCAATAAAAAACAAAATCCACCATAGGCCAGCACAGTATTCTGGGGTCTTTGTCCAGTGAGAATGGAAGTCACTATCCTATTGCCAACAGGAGAATTTAGTTTAAGTCAGTGCAACCATTTGTATATTTTACTGGCATATTTCAACTAAAAAGCAATGGCCATTTTCAGACACTTTGACAATGCAAGATCCTCTAATTTTGTCCTCACCATCAAAGCTATATTCAGCATATTCAGAAGAAGATTAAAAAAAAAGTTTGTGCCCAGCAAAGATACAAAGAAAACTTGGCTTTCATATATGACTAATTCAGAAGACAGATTTACTGGTGGATTATTTATATCATCCCAGATTTTCATGAAAATCTGTAGATTACAAATAAATCTCCATAAGAAGTTTCTATCACATAACCAAGCTGTGTGATCAAACTCAGAAGGCATCAAAGGAACTAATACCAGCTCTTTATATGCAAAGCAATTCTTTAATTATATTGCCTTGGCCTTAACTTTCGGGGTAGGTAGGAAGGAGTCAAAGTAGTAATATAAGTACAGCATCCCAAGTGTGCACCTTTTTCTGTAACATATGCAGCCTAGACATAATATCCCAGGAAGCAATACTTTAAAACCTTCATACATTCTACATTAACAAAGTAAGGCAGTTAAATGAAAGTCCAATATAGTAAAGGTAGCTAGAGGCAAAGAAAAGAGAGTAGCAGGAGGAAGCAAGATATGATAGTATTATATAACCCCAGTGACATGAATAAATTTTTTTTGTTTGCACTTAATCTTCATATAGGCTTTTTCCCCAGCTCTGAATTTCATTTATCACTGTATGCTGATAAGCTGTCAACAGTGGCAACACTTTCATATTTTTTGTGCAAGAACAATAAAAACATGACCCTGATTAAGGCTTCTCAAAAGAGGAAAAAAACCTAAAACAAAACAGTAATTTATATTATTCTTATTTTCCATCAAATAGAAACAGAATTAGTTCCACAGAAACAGCATATTTGAAGTTTCCCTTGGGGCAGGAGGGGGAATGTTACTAAAACAAAGTGGTTGCTTTGCAATATGCCATAAAAGGTTAACCAAAGTTTGAACAGTAAAAAGTTAACATAATACATGTTTTACAAGATGAGAGAAAAACTGAAAAGAATTCAGAATTATCTTTTGGGGAGATACAGATATTGCTATTTTAATAAAGCTTTTCATTAGAACACCTTCTGAATCAAAACAATTCTTTCAGGAACATGAACCAAAATCTGCCTACAGAGCGGAACAATATCTGTAACAGAATTCACAGTTATTTCCATTTTTTTAAAGAGGTTAATTTAATAGTTTTTCTCCAATACAAAACAACAAGAGGAACAGAATTTGAAGAGTATCTGGGACTCCCTGTGTGACACTTGGGAGTAGAAGAAAGAACAAAATCTTTGAACAGTTCTCATTGCTACAAAGAAACATTTGCTAAAAAATTAAGCCATGCACTGAATCTGTTGGAGAATATACTGTTCACCATCCCAAGATCTGTAGGCTGACTGTTGAGTTCCATGGTCATAGCTGAGAAACTCCAGTTACTTCTGCAGAATACCTTCAGAGATGAATTCCCAGAAAAATACATAGAAAATAATTACCTTTAATACTGCAACACTGCCAACAACCAGTATTTCCTTTAACATGTTTAGTAAACAAATTCCTGGGACAGATAAAAATATTTTATCTTTAAGCAGTATTGGGTCTCCTCAAAGCTATGCAATAGAGACTTCTTAACATATCCAGGTCAGTGTCATGTATGAGCGTATCTACAGAATCATTTCACTGTTCACAGGCTGTGCACACTCCAGTATTTGATTAGCAGGTGCACGCTGTGTACCCACCTTACAATACATGCAGACGTACAAATCTACACAACTAACCAAAAGACAGCTTTCAAGGGTCTTACTGATTTGCATATTATCTTGCAAACATAGCATGTTAGGCAAACCTCTTGATTTTTAGCTGCTAGATCTTTCAGCAGGTTTTTTTAGCACTCAGGACTGATACCCAGACAAGGCCTCAGAACACCTTAGGATGGGTTTTGATGGCACATAATCACCTCTGGCTAGATGGTGGCACCTATAAGCAGTCCTAGAAACTTTATTTTTTCCACTTAGAAAATCAGTCCAAGAAAATTTGTCACAATAGAGCTTGAAAACACTAAGAGCTTTCATATTCTGAAAGCAGGCTAAAGAATGAGAAGCTCTGCAAAGTACTGAAGTCCCAAGGGAGAACCAGGTACATCTCACCCAGCCATTCTTTCAGCTGCTGCCAGTGGCACAGCAGGCACTGGACAGAGATGCTGTTGCATCCACCATTCCCCCATTTAGCAGAAGCATCAGCTTGCCCTTTGATTTGACTTGAGAGGGAAGAAACTTAACCTTTCCTCTGCAATGGCTGATATCTCTAGTTTCTAGTTTCTAAGCAAGAATCATGACATATGACAGCTCCTGGGAATGATGGAACTTATCAAATGTTGAAGCTTACACTTCCAGCCCATAAAGGCCACAGCACTTTCTAGCAGGACAGCTACGATGTCAAGACGTCCTTTTCCTCTCCACAGTTACTCACGTCCCCATAGCAAGGTATGTATTAATTATTTCTCCAAGGCTGGGATCAGCATCAATGCTAATGTTAAGATGCAAAAAGTACAATGGAAAGGGGGCTAGCAATTGGTTGGAACAGCTTCAGGTTCCCTTTAAGAGTCCTGGTCCCCAAGGAGTATCAGAGAACTTATGGAAGCACTGATGGTCACAGGCCAGGGCACAGCATACAACAGCCCATAACACAAGAGCTCATCTTCTGTGGCCTGTGCCAAGTCTGTGCGGGAAAACGACAGGAGGAGAGCCCCAGGAGCTTGCCAGCTGGCTGGCACACACGGGGTGTACGGGCTGTTCACGTTCCAAGCAGGGCAGGTGTGTGTGTGGGTGCGTGCACACGGATGTGCCTACACACGGAGTACGTTCGTGTGCAGGCTGACCCCAGCGGAGCGGTCAGGAACGGACGGAGAACAGCCCCGCGCCCACCAAGCCAGAGCTAACACAGGAATTTCAGCCCAATGTAACGAGTGTGTTCCATTATTGTGATTTAGGTAACGGTTTAGAAAATGCTGTCTTCCAACATCAGTTTCACTCCAAGAACTTCACAAATTAACTTAATGTAATTTGTTGGAAAATTGTGCTGACACACATGACCACTTTTGAAAATTAACTGTGTTAAATATACTCAGTGTTAAAGATACATTGTTATTAATATGCGTCATGTTGTCACCAAAAAAAACTATGGAAACAACTTTGAGGGAAAGAGGGTCTGTTTATTAGAATAAGGATCTCTTGATGAAAATACACAACTGAGCTTCATGTAGTGCAAGCAACACTAACAACTGTAACAACAGTTACTAATTTTAGTAAAATTCTCACCATTATTTCTGTATTAAGCTTTAGTCCATATACACTACCCACACACATTGTGCTCTGTAACCATTTGGTTATAACCTGCTTTAAATAAGAATGTGTAATATACAAGATGGCAAGGATCTGCATGTGGAATTTACTTAGATGGCCTAAAAACTGGGATTATGGCTAACAAATAAATAAGGTTTGGACTACGTATTCTCCATCACCAGTCAAATCAACTCAACCCACCTGAATAAATGCTCAAGACTTCCAGGATTCTTGCAACATCGACTAAAGTATTCATTTTGGAATCATTTTTGTATGTGAAGATTTTATTGAGGTCATAAAACCCACTTAATTCTGACTTGTGCTTGGAGTTAACCCGATGCTTACATCACCACCTCCGTTAAAAATAAAACCAATTTTAGTTCTACCCACAGACCTACCAGCTTTCACTTGTTCCTAACAATAGCAAAGGCAGCACAGTAATTGTGTGAGAAGTCAGGAACAAAAAAAGAAGAGTGAAAGGAAAAGAGGTATCATTTTACAAAGAACATCTATGCTGAAACTCTTTTTAGAAAAAAAAAAAGTAATCAAAAAAACCCAGTTTTGCCTGACATCAGTTTTTAGTGACCTGATTCTCTTCGGAATGCAGAGTCTTAAAAAGTAACTTATCATGTGCTCAGCTCTCCTCTCCTTTTATCTAATAATACACACAAGCAACAGTCTTTTGAAACTTTTACAGAAACACTGTCAGGTACTTAGTTCCTGCTGAAGACAGAGTATTGAACTACACAAAAGAAAATCAGCATGATAGGAGTTATATATGCCTTAACTTTTGGGGATAACAAAAAGGCAGGAATAAATAGCCACAGTAAAGAGGGAGTAACACAAAAGAATGCTCGCAAACAAAGAGCTCGTACCAAATACAAAAAGATACAAGATATACTTGAAAAATGTTCAAATCAAGCATTAAAACAGTTGTACGCATTCCAAATTCTGGTTGGGGTGGGTTTTTTGCCTATTACAGGTAATATGTAATTACCAACAAACTTCGTTAATAATTGGCACATGATAAAAAGCTTTACACCAAAAGATATGTAGAAGCCCCACCCTAGGTAACCTTACACACTTTAAAATGTATCATTAATTGTATTAATGATTGTATTCCTTTAAATAAGGATTTTGACAATGCCATCTTGGCACACAAGGTCAACAGACATGTGGCTCCAAACTTCAGTCAACACATGAACTAACTGAATCTCTGAGAAAAGAATCATAGAAAGGGAAGAGAATACTTCTGTTAAATTTAATGTGTCAATAAACAAAACAAACAGGTAACTATTATTGTTCTAGTCAACTTATTTTCACATTTAGGCCTCAAGTTCCACCAAAAGGTAGAACACCACAGATGACTGAAGGAGTCCATGCAGGAGGAACTGGAGAGGAGATTACTAGTTCTTTTTTCTTTCCTTTCCTTTCCTTTCCTTTCCTTTCCTTTCCTTTCCTTTCCTTTCCTTTCCTTTCCTTTCCTTTCCTTTCCTT